>JAMXBD010000610.1:0-600000 GCA_024138025.1 Combretum micranthum
ATGTAATTTTTGTTCTCTATAAGTATGCAAGACTCTTTGGCTATTCCAATGGTTAATCTGGATTACTTAAGTATTGCCAACATTTCTAGAATGTACGCAATATTAGACGCGTACAAACTAGGCATACATTAGACTCTCTACTATGATGATAAAGAATCTTTTGCATTTCTTTTCCTCAAATCATTTTTAGGGCACTGATTGAGACTGAATTTGTCTTGCTTAGCACTGAGGTATCACTTGGTCTGCAATCTTGCATGCCATACTTTTGAGTACCTTTTTGATATAACTCTTTTGTGATAATGTGAGAATACCCTGAGAGCGATTCGGTTGTATTTGTATTCCTAACACAAATGAGGCATCACAGATCTTTCTTCTCAAAATTCTTAGCTAGAAATCTCTTGGTTTCGTGCAATAAGCCTATATCGTTGCTGGCAAGAAATATCATCAACATATAAGACCAAGAAAATGTGCTTACTCCAGAATTATGGTATATACAATCATGACTAAATTATCTCAAAACCGAATGAGATGATCACTTGATGAAATTTGAAATACATTATCGAGATGCTTGCTTAAGTCATAGATGGATTTCCTGAGTTTACAAACCATATTCTTTGGATCTGCCAACACAAAGTTTTTTGGTTATACCTATAGATCGTCTATCAATGTCACATTGAGGAAGGTGGTCTTTACTCCTATGATACAATCAAGATCAAAATATGTCCTAGTGCCATTATAATCTAAAAGAGTCTTTCGAAGAAACGGTGAGAAAGTCTCTTTATAGTCGATGCCTTCTTTCTGTGTAAAGCCTTTTGCAACAAGACAAGCCTTGTACCTCTCACATTGCTTCAAATCCCTTTTGGTATTAAATATCCATTTGCAACTAATGGGCTTTGTATTCTAGCAGTAGGACAAGATCCCAAACATCATTGTCTTCATAGACTTTATCTCTTCATTCATGGCATTAGTCCTCTTTTGAGAGTTAGAATTTCAATGGCTTGATGGAAGTTGATTGGATCATCTTCCATCATTTCAATGTCAACATCATGTTCTTGAAGAAATACGATGTAATCATCTAGCACGCACTTTTCTTTGTCTAGTGGATTCTTTAATGGCATAGGTTCTTGAGGTAGTAGAGTTTGTTTTCTGGAATGTCCTTGAATGGGATCTCACCATTATTAGGTTTATTGTGTCTTGAACAAAGTCAGGAACGAATCTTGACCAATTCAATACCTTATGGGAATTCATATTCCTCTTCAAAGACGAGTCTCTAACCATATCCCCGCAAATCGACATCCTCAAGAACAACATTTCCTGATCAATATTGACTTAGTTGTGGGATCATAAAATGGTACCCTTGATCTTTTAGAGTACCAACAAAATAGCAACTCACTGTTCTTGAGTCCAGTTTTTTTCATTAGGCCTATAAGTCGTGCCTCAGCTGGACATCTCACACATGAAATGCTTTAGACTAGGCTTCTTACCGTCAAAGTCATAAGGGGTTTTATTGGTTGCTTTAGTTGGAACCCTATTAAGGATATATGTTGCAGTCTTAAGTGCTTCTCCTAGAGTGATTTTGGTAAGGTGGAGTGGAATCATATTCTCACCATATCCTTAAGCGTCTTGTTTCGTCTTTCAACAACACCATTCATGTAAGTGAACCTGGATGGTATATTGTGGGATGATACCGCATTCCTCTAGGAAGTTAGCAAAGGTCTTAGACATTGTTCACCTGAACCATCATATCTACCGTAGTATTCGCCCACGATCAGATTGATGCTTATAATCCTTTGTTGAGTTGGTTCTTAACTTCAGCCTTATAATTTTTGAACATGTTCAAAGACTGTGCCTTTTAATGAATGAGATATAGATAGCATATCGCGAGAAATCGTCTATGACTTATGAATACTATTGACAATTTCAAGCAATATAGGGAATGGCCACAAATTCTATATGTTAAGTCTCAGACGTCTAAAGTCGTATTAGCTTCAAATCTCCTTTTATTGGTTTGTTTCCCTTTATACAGTTATCTTCATTGGAGATATGACTAATCTCTTGTGCATATGTTGTTGAATTCTCATTAGTTAATTTTCTCTTTGTATGTGTACTTATTTGCAAGGATTTATTAAATGTAGCAATAATATCAATCAAGTAAAGATTATTATAAACAGATAAAGAACCAATCCAACTAATTTGAATCATGAAACATCTAAATTTCTTATTTCCAAATGAACAAGAATAACTAGATTTGTCCAAAGTAGAAACATAAATCAAATTCGTTAAATGACGGTACAATAAATGTTTCATCAAGATCCAATAAAAAAATCATCTTTAATAATAATCTAAATTTTCCAATTGCTTCAACTTGAACTGTTTGTCATCCTACATAGATGTATCTTTCACTATCATTAGGTTTTCGGTAATGGAGGCAACCCTGCATAGACACACTGATGTGAGTTGTTGCACCAGAATCTATCCACCAAGTGTGTAAGGTATGAGTTAAATTAACTAGAACAAACCAAATTAAGAAGCACACCTTTCTTTGCACGCTAAGCATGATAATTGGTGTATTGCTTCTTGTAATACTCGTAGCTCCATAGAAGTGATAACCATTACATCCATGTATCCGATTTCTTGGTTGTTTCTTCTGAGACACTATATTTGCAGCTTCTTTATCCCTTTTCTTTTGTTATCTTTGTTCTATTTAGGGGTGGAGGCTAGGTGAGCACTCTCAATCTTATCTTGCTTTAGTTTCTTCTTCTTGAACGCAGTGTGAGATGAGCTCATTAGAGACCAAGTCTCTTTCTGACAGTTGTATCTCACCTTAAACTGGCTAACTATGCTGGAAGAGAAATAAAAACCAAATGCACTAGCAAGTCTTTGTGAGGTCGAGCTTAAGTGCTCTTAATTTGGAAGCAAGATGAGATTCTATGATGTACTCCCTAATATTGCCTTTACCCTTATATTTCATTGAGATTAGGCTTCAGGAGTGTATTAATTTCTTCTTTTCATTTTGGCAAACTTTTTCAATTTCATCAAGGAACTCTTAGCCTTAGTTATTTTATTAGAAATTGTGCCTCTGAATGCTTCTGGAATGGCTTTCTTCATGATCATATACACATGCGATTTGATTTCTCCCACTTTTCCATCTCCTCTTGTCATCAGGTACTCTTATCAGTAAGAGGTAAAGGAGAATCAATTCTTAACGCATGGTCGAGATCCATGACTCCAAGTACTATCAAGAGATTTCTTTCCATGACTTGAAGTTAATGCCATTAAGCATAGGAATGGAATTGACGTTGGCAGTAATATTAGCAGATTATTTATAGCTAAAGAACAACAAACAAATAAACAACTCACATAAGTCTTAAAATAAATGATAAAATTATAAAAGTAAACCCATCTCAAGATACGGGCAACCATCAATATTTCATCTTTGGACAAAACATTAACTACTAAGTGGTATCTTAGTGTAGTAATCAAACACTGACAATAAGAACATATCAAACAATAAACCTTCCTTTGGACGATTTATTATTCACATGTAAAACCAAATAATAGTCATGCATTTATTACTACAAGTGCATTTGCAATTCTATTAAATTAACCTTCCTTTGGGCCGTCAAATATTAATATAAGTTGCAAGCACATAACCTTTTATATTTTAAAACAAATTAATTTCCACAAGAGGACCACTTTGGTGGTATGTTTCCAATTAATTCATCTCAAAATATATAACATACCAATATTCCAATTTAAAATTATATCAAACTTTGGGTCAAAATCACAATTAACCAACTTTAATTTTGACCAAAACTTATTGGGTTTAATAACCCATAAATATAAATTGACCAAAAATTAATTAAAATAACGTTGAACATGGAAAACTTAAAATTCAATCCATTGAATTAACATATACGCAGTAGAATTCATATTATAGAAATAATTAAAATAACCCAATTTTCGGATGAATCCACATAAACTTTCACATAAACCATCATGAGTAGTAATCCATATAAAGGAATTATATGTTCATTCATAATTTGCGAATTCATTGTATTTGAAGCCAACGCAATGATTTTATTCCGATAACATATTAAATTGTGATTAAGAAAACAAAGGAACATGATGGACGAATTCACGACTTATCAATTCATGGAATTGACATCATCAACGAGATTCATGTCGGAAATCAAATTCATAAATCAATATAAGTATATGTACACTTGTACAGTACCAATGGCAAGAATCTGAATAAACGAAAACAAAGCCCCAGAAGAAGTTTGAGATTTATTAATAGATGATTTCATAAATAAACAAAATCTCGATGGAAAACATGTATTCCATCGACTTGACATTAAATAAGGATTTAGAATAAGGGAGATGAAATTTAATAGACATGCATGTGATTTCATATTCGATCTTGATGGCAACTGAATTTCGATAAATATAAAATAAACCTTTTATATTTATTCCTTGAAACCTAACCCTTAAAAATTGGGGAAAGCAACACCCTATATAAATTATGAAAATAATTCTTAATAATCAAACAGTATGCTTGATACCACTTGTTAAATCTAAATTAACCTTTTGTGAAAACCATCACATATAAAACCCTAGATCGTTCATGTTTAATCATTAAGAATTAAACAATAGAGAAGCAGAAGCATGCCTGAATCCATAACAATCAATAATTTTAGAGTCTTACGGTTGGTCTTAGATCAACACATTTTCTTAAGAGATCCCTTTTGTTTTTCTGTACTCTCTGATGATGGGATTCAGAAGAGACTAGAAAAATTATTCGTGTGACCTAGGGACCATAACTACTATTTATAGAGATAACTTCATGTTATCTTTTGGTATTTCTATTTTAGCTCATAAAAATAGAAATTACCCATAAGGTCTCTACATATAAAAGAGTCATACCCTATTAGATACATTAAAACCCAAATACCTAAATCCTATTGATCACTTTTAATTGAGCTTAACTTAATATGATAGCCCGTAATATATAATTATTTCACATATAAGGCCAACGTTGGATTAAGGATCCAACAACATAATTTTAGTGTATTTTGGTATTTTTTATATCAACTTTATATTGGTAATTATTTTTTAGATCAAGGTAGACATGTTTCACCTTATTTCTTATTTTTCAAATCTTCAATTATCTTCCCAAATAAATCAATCATGTTAAAAAAATTTATATCTCCTTAATAAAAAAAAATTAAAAAAACCCATTATATACTAATAATAATCAACATTCTCTTAATTATATAAAAATAATGCAAAATACCTCTTGTAATATATACAAAAAAATAAGTCATTAGAAATTTATGACTTTAGCCGCTCTTTCAACTTCTCTACTAGTGGAAGACTGTGTCTTCATTCTCTTGTGTTTCATCAGCCCTTTACCAAGTGCTATAGCTTTGAAATTGTCTTCCACTAGTGAGTGCCAAACTCATTTTAACCTTGCAATTTGAGCCCACGTAAACATGACAATGGCATTTTCAATGTTTAGATTGACAATCTCTAACGTTATATCTGAGAAATCTTGAATATATTGTTTAATTTCACAATTTCATGTCAAATGACATAGTTTGATTTTCGTTTCTCTAGGGGTATCTTGGAAAAAAACTAGCCCTCAAACTAATGGACAAAGCTTGCCTAGTGATTACGTTAGATTCTAAGTGCTACCATGCCACTGCCAAATATGTCTAAGTTATTTGTAATACAATATTTCCAAGAACCAATATTATTAAAACATTGTCTAATTTCTTATAAGGTGAATTACATCAAGTTCATTTAAGAAATCAACTTTTGAATAATTAAAAAGAAAAATTAAGAGGGTAAATTCATTTAAGGTATTGATGTCTCGAGTGGTAGATGAATCAATATTTTGCAAAGTGAGTCAAATAAGAAATCTATAATTGACATTAAGGAACATTAAAAAAAATTAATTAAAACCTATTCCAAATGTTGGTATTTTAAATAAACTTTATGAAATATTGATATTTCATTTAATTAACTTTGTAAAATGATATTCTTTCCTTTTAATTAATTGAAATGTCAATATTTTAAATTAACTTATTAACATTGTTACTTTCCAGTATAATTTATCCAATTTTCATAAAAAATCGTCTACTTTCCTTGCAAACCAAATATTCTCAAAGTGCTATAACTTGAGTATATTTGGACTTGGTTGAACGGTTACTCAATTAAGTAGATAAAATGCCAACTAAGTTATAAGACCTTCTTTCTCCTTGATGAAGTAAATCTATCTTCACCTTGAGACCTCCTTCCTAGTTTCAAGTGTGATCATAATTACTTTGAGGATCCCCTCCTTCTCCTTGATACTTCAATCATGCTCCATCATATCATCAATGGCATCAAGCTTCTCTATATTTCTCCATGGATACCCTCTTGAGCTCCTCTGATTTAGTATTCATCAAACTATTCTTTCACCTCGGTGATGAAGTTTCTCCTATGTAATGCTAAGAAAGATTATCAAATCCTTAGGCTTTGCCTTTTATAAACTAATCCAATTATTATTCGGTAATCGGAAAGTTGTTTTCCACTCCAAGCGACCTCTTTTCACAAACTTTGGTTCTAATTCCACTTGTCATAAAAGAAAATTCTTGATAACTTTCTTACATGGGATTAGGCATTTATGAATCCACTTGAGATTACTACGTTATTCCAAAGCTTACAGTATACAAGATTTAGAGGAGACAATATAAATGATAATGTATTTTTTAATGTCTAAATGATCTATATAACCTAATGATAGTTCCATATATGTACAAAGCCCTTTGTAATGGGTTGGTGAGATTAGGAATGGGCAATAAAACAAACCAAAGAAAATCAATTAGTAAGCGAACGAAACTAAACGAAAAAAAATCGCTCTTATGGCAATTTGGTTTATCAAATCCAAAGTGAATTTGATTTGGAAAGGTAAACCGATCTAACCGATAAAATCAAATCAAATCATTTTAGAAAAATAAGATGATAATTTACTTAAAACTAAAAAAAATTATTATTAAACATAGTATTTAAACAATTTCAAGTAAATCACAATAATCCTCTTAAATTTTGATAAACTAGCAAGATAAATGACATATGATTTTCTTTTTTCATTAATAAAAATACATTAACACAAAGTTAATGGGGGTGTGCATGTATGTGTGTGCATGCACGTGTATATGCATGTGTGTTTTATGAATAAAATTAGTTATTAATGAATATTTGAAATTAATAGGAAAACATGAATATTTGAAATTTTTCAGTTACATAAATATTGACTTGATTTACCTCCTACATGATTTAATATTTGTTATTATTATGAAATAAATTTAGTTTCTTTCATAATATTATGTCATACAAATATATTATTTCTATATTAGAAAATATAGTTCAATCCGTAATCAAAACCAATCAAATCGTTATTTAAGGATTTGAAAAATTTTCTAATACTAATGGCATGGTTTGATTTGGAATGGATAAAAGCCAAACCATAAATTATTTAGTTTGATTTCTAATAAAGATCGAACTAATTCCATACCCATCTCTAATCTCTATTAATCTATATAGACATTGTCACAGTTCCAGAACTGAACCGAAGAGGAACAGCTGGTTTCGGATCTTGAAATTAAGGAACCGAATCGAAACCATCTCATACGGTTCTGGTCTGGTTCCATGGAATCGCAGTTCTCGCTTTTGGTTTTGAAACCACAGAACCGTCTTTTAAGAAAATAAATTTTAATTTTTAATCAATTAAATTTTAAAGTCAAAATAATTATTGAGTCTAAAAGTATTAAATTATTTAACCAAATTTTTTAAATTTATTTACAATTCACTTATACGTATACAAACTATTCAATATCAATTATAGTTAGTATTATGATATTGTAAAATACACTCGAAGATAAAAAGAAAATTACAATACAAAAATAGTCTCACATTATTAAGAAAATGAATTTTGCTTTTAGAAAAAGTTTATTTAAAATAATTATATATGATTTTTAAGCTATGTTTATTTGTGTTGTGGATAATAACATATTAAATATTATATATAAGTAATAAATTTTACTATTTATATGAAATAATTTAAATATTAATAATTATATATTTATATATTTTTTTTCAATGGAACTAGATGGAATAGCCAGCTTCATTGGTTCTAGACCAAAGAATTGTCTAGGAACTATGAAATCGGCAGTTCGTAACCATTCTAGAACTGGCCAACAGATCCAATTTCGGTTCTAGAACTGTCGATAACTGTTTTGTTTCGGTTTCATATGTCTAATCCTATATAACCCTTACAAATTGAATCTACTAAAAGGAGCATAATTATACTCAACTATCTTTACCTATTCTATTTACTACTACACTGTAATCTAAATGATCAAGAACCTTGGTCTAGGCCCCATGATCGTAATGGAAAACGAATCGGAACTCCAAAAAGGACGAACGCCCGGATTTCAAGTTATGGTTTACACTTTACGTTATATTTTGTAATGCAACCAGCTTAATAATTCAACCTTATCCTATTTATGCCATGTGATTGGGCACCTCAACTTACCGTCGAGCCCATAATTGTTGTGTGATTTTTGAAATTAAAGTGCGGGGGCAGGATGGTTGCCATGATGTGACATATCATGGTTATTTTTGGCCGTAGGAATCTCTACATTGGATAAATTATATCAAAATATTATAATATTTATGAAAAAATTTATTTGAAATCATAATATTTTAAGTAGTTAAAAACATATCATAATATTTAGAGCTATAAGTCAATTGAGATCACTATTAACATATGTAAACAGAAAAAAAAAAAATTTAAAATGAAAACTTAGAAGATATAACATATTATGACATATTCAATGATGATCTAATTCTCTACCTCTAAAAGTTGTAACCTCTTTTTATCTAGTGAAACGTTGTGACTTAAAATGAACTTAATTCCTAAAAGTTGTGACACCTTTTTAACCACTCGAAATATTATGACCTCAAATAAACTTATCTTCAAACGTTGTGTTTTTGATCTAATTTACCCTTTTGATTTTAACACAAAAATTATTAGGGTGAAGAAAAAACCGGAAATCAAACCAATCTATAACTGAACCAAACCAAACTAAAAATATGTTTTTTTAACAATTTGGGTTAGAAAATTTTCAATCCGAGCCAATCATAAAATTCTAGTTAGTTTGAAGAGAAAACCGAACCAATTCGTAAAATCAATCCAAACCGTTTTAGTTAAATATAAAAAATATTTTACTTGTAATTTTGTTGTAATGATTTATGAAATGTCATATATGTTCTTATGACTTTATTATGATACTCATTATATGATGAATATTGGTTAATAATAACTTGTTTCTTTCTTTAAAATTGTTTTTTGGGTTCAATATATATTTTTTATTGGTAACTTAATGTTATTTTTTATTAATTTTTGAACTCTTTGAAGTATTAATTATGTTATTTAGTTATATATCGTAATGTATTAATTTTTCATTATATGTTTTGTTAGTAGATCATTATATTTATACATAACTTTTATTATAGATTATTTTTCCCCCAAATTTCTTATTAAATGATTAGCTGAATTTTTTTTTACAAAACTATGGATTATATTTTACTTTGTATTAATTAGTAAATGTATTGTGTTAGTAACAAAATGATTTTATGAGGAATATGAATTATAAATGTGATGAATTTATAAAGCATTTTGTTGAGATTTACAATATGAACTTTATAGTATGATTTCGATATTTGAATATCCACACAAATGTAAAATATTAGAACTAAGCTTTTCTATTAGAATTTGATTTGATATGTAATCCGAACCAAATCAAACTATTATTAATGGTTTAAAAAATTTCTAATATGAACCAAACTGTTATTTAACGGTTTGTTTAGGAAGGAGAAAAAATCAAACCCTAAATTATGATTTAATTTTGATTTTAGCGAAAACTAGCAAACTGATCCTCCCACCTCTAAAAGTTATATTTACAAGCCTAATAAGAAACAATAACCTTTTGGTATTTTTTTTCTTTTTCAGGTTCAACCTAGCGAGTTAAAAATAATAACGTTGTATTTAGTTGAAAAAAATAATATTGGTATTATATTTTATTATCATAAAATAGTTCTTTGCTTATTTGATTTGTAAAAAAACTTATTATAAAGAATATTTATTCCATATAATATGAAATATGGTAAGAAATCTCTATTCTTCCTCTTTTCTAAAGAAATAACTGGCTATTTTTATGAAAAATATATTTTTAAAATACTTCTAATTATAAAATAAAGGAATTGATATTGCATTATACCATTATTCTATTACAATAAACCAAATATAACTTAAGTTTAAACTTTACTTAAATATCATAGCATTCGCAGCGCTGTTTCTTGACAATAATTCCCAAGGAAAGGACCGACATAGAGCTCCTTCAGGGATGGCGGTCCTTAGCAAAAGTTGAGCTCCTCTAACAAAGACCGGTTCCTAGCTCCTTAATATAAATATATATATATATATATGTTTAAGATATTATGTGTAATTTTTATTATTATATGAGACCTATTAAATTATAAAAAAATTGTAAAAAGCTTTGTGTAAAAACTTTAGAGGTAAAGTAATGAAATTTAAAAAAAAAAAATGTCTTTAAAATTCTAATATAACATTTTAAGAATCTTTTAGAGATCCTGAGTTATAGATAATCTCATGAGATAAGTAATCCTCTGTTTTGCATCTTATAATAAGTCCGATGCTGCAATAAATTATGACAAGACCTCACCTACTAATCTATATTGAGATCATATAGGAATCCTAGGCAGAGATTTTGTTGTGACATCCGATCAATTTTTCCATAAAGTAAATCCCATGAATTGACATGGATGCAATTGTGAGAAACGAGCACCACTTGTTATTCTATCTTGGCTTTGCCCCTTTAAATTTTCTCACGAATAATCTGTAGTGAAGTGGAAATTATAGAAGAATATAGTGCATGGTGGTGATAATCAAACCAACCAATGATAGGATCTTGTGCCCTTGAACCCTTGATGGTGTCTACTATTCAACGAGAAGCTTTATTTCATATTGATATGTAACTATCATCTTTCCAGCCAGATAAAAGCAACAAATCAGTCGCAAGATTGGTGAGGTGTACTAGGAATTAATGTCCACTAGCATCAAATTCCTCGGATCCTTCAAGATATTTGAAATTCAGAATTTCTAAATTTTGAGGGGAAAGAATATGAAATATATTCTTCAATAAAATAAACATGGAATAAATAAAGGAATAATAGATGGGATGGTCGATTAATGGTGAATCGTGCAATGCGCATAGGAGTAAGGACGGTAAAACACCAACCATGGCCAATCAAATGGCCCAACAGCCTTTAAACGAAGATTATGAAGAAAAAATAGTATTTGTGTAAGCTTAGATCTACTAGTCATGGTAGGTCATTTGCGATGCATCTGTAACGATAGGGTAATACGGTCTAACCTAAAATGGTGATCTATCGTCCATATCACAGGAAGCTGAATAATAAGTGCAGTATTTGTCACCATTTATGAGTATATTAATAAAAATAAGAAAAATAGGAGTTCGGCTGAAAAAATAAAAAAAAAAATTTTATTATTAAAGAACTATATCCGTACATAACTATGGAATTTATAATAGGATTAGCCGATCATATGCAATAGGCAAATGTCATAAAGAGACATGGGAGGAAAAACAGATAAACCAAATTCCCGTAGCAATACACAAAATGGCTTTAAATGAGAAAAGAAACCTTTTTATTTATATATGTTAAAAGCTAATGCTAGTTGTTGGACGACTTTTGATAGATCATTTCTAAGGATCCAATAGTCATGAAGGCTTTTATTATATAAAATAAATATAAAAGGTGTAGGACTTATTTTAATCCATATAAGTCTTATTTCAATCAAATAAAGCTCAAATTATCCTAGAAAAAATATTTTTGGAGTCTAATTTTCGTGTGCATGACAACCGAATAAGTTTGAGAGCAAAATAAACCAGTCCAGTAGTCCCTGTTTCGAGCCTACCAAGTCGAATCTTCTTATGGTATCTTTTATTGGACTTACTCCTTTAAGTCTTGTCACTAACCAAAAGACCGATCCATGACATTATATTGGACTACTTGGTCAATTACCGAAATGACGCTTTACATAGACAAAATTGTGTAACTCTAATTAGCCTCTACTTGGTTCATTAGTGCGCTAATGATACATGTCGTTTTCGATTTAGACTGTTTCAAAAAATATTGTCAAATCTCTTTATGATATCCCTTATTAGACTTGCTCCTTTAAGTCCTATCACTAACCCATTGACCAATCATAACATAAATTGGACTGATAGCCCAATTACTAAGATGACCCTTTACATAGATAAAATTATATAACTCTACTTAGCCTCCACTTGGTTTGTTGGCATGCTAACGATACATTGTCATTTCGGTTTAAACTATTTCTCAAGAAACATGTATAGATAAAAAAAAAAAAACAAATATTTTTATTCATAAATAGATTAAACAACCATATACAAATCAAATACAAATGTAGATCAGATAAGGATATGGATACATATGAAACTTAGACAATACAACCAATAGAAAACAACAAAATTACTAGAAAAGGCATTACGGTTGACCGTCTAGTCAATCACCTTTTGGGTCTCACCTGAAAGGTTGACCCCTTCTATATAGGAGTGTGCAAAAAAACTGATGAAATCGAAAAACCAATCAGAAAAAAAAAAATCGTTAACCGATCCATCAATTCCGGTTTAAGGTTAGACTTTTTAATTTTTTCGATTTTCAATTTTGATTTATAAAAGAAATGGTTTCAGTTAACCGATTTGATAATTGTAAATATATATAATATTTGTGTAATATTGGTATTGAATTTTAGCCTTATGAGCTAGTATTATACATATGTTTTTTATTTGTTGATTTTATAGTTATTTGATTTGTTAATTTGAAATTTTTTAATGCAATTGTGTTGCTTGACTCATTAATTTGTAATTTGATGTAATTATGAAACAAAATAGTGTAATTTTTTTTATGGTTATAGCTGAAATATGGTTAACCATAAGTACATATCGGCACTCAGGTTGGTTCTGGAACAGGACCCGAATCACTGGTTCACGCTTCAACTTTTTATGGAACTAGAACTAGAACCAGAACCAGAACCTCCAGGGATGGACTAGTTCATGATTCCATAGAAGCGACGATTCTGATGGGTCAATTCTTGTTCCACAAGAACTTTGGAACTGGAATCGAAATATATATATTTTTTTAATTTAGTAAATCTAGCATACAAATTGACAACAAAAATAGAAAGCTAAAATTTTGATAATGAAAAATCACCACATGGAAATTTTGGCATATGATGTGCAAATTTTGATAAGCATTTTTCCATATTATATTCCATTGAAAATGTCACAGAGATATTTAAGTTTCCATAGTATACGTAGGGAGTGCCTGTAAGTGACTGACATCAGCTTCCTTTTAGATATAACAATTCTTTCAAGCCTTTAATTTTGATGTTGTTAAACACTACTAATCAAATGTCTTCAATTCTCTTGTAGTTTTTGGTAGCTATTTGCTGACCACTAATCCTGAAACCATCTCAGATTGTGTAGGAGCATGATGTGAAGGCATACCAACTCTATTGTCCTTTCACATCTACTTTAACTTATGTTCATGTTGAAACTATTGTCTTGGAGATGCTCCAAGATGGTTTTCCATTTTTTTTTTTTTTTTGACATACCTTAATACATGCTTTGGCAAGTTATCATGAGTCTAGAAGACTCAAATTTCAACGTCCATGTAGAGAATGACAATAAGCTCCACTAAACTTTTTTTTTTTTTTTCCCCAACCTTAAGACCTACCTTTGGCCAATCATCATGAGTCTAGAAGACTCAATAAGCTCTAGACTCAACTTTCATGTGGAAAAGGACAATAAGCTCCAATGGAGCTTTTATGTTTTTTTTTTTTTTTTTTGTCTTTTTCAAATGAATGTAGACCGTCGGGTCGGAAACGTCGGATATGGTAGGTCCACCTATGGTTAACCGAAGGCGGGTCATAACAGTTGAACCACCAAGTTTAGATCCTAGAACTGCCTAAACCGACGGTTTGTCTTGTGGGTCTAACCCAGCATATTGGGGTTAGTTCTCGGGTTGGGAACTAGCAATGACAAAGCAATTCGGGCTATAGTTCAAACCTGAACCATGTTGACCTCTAACCACAAGTTTATGTTAACTATTTTGTTCAATGGTTAAAAAATCTAAAAAGGGTCTAGTTTGAAGTTAATATATTAAAAAATCAATCATTATGGTTCGGTTCAAAAAAATAAGATTATAGACCAATTAACTAAACATGAACACTCCTGTATCCGTATCCTAACTTGATGTGAACATGAAATGGAACAAGATACATTTTTATATGAAAGTGAAGCAGAGGAGCCATTGTGGAACATTAGAAGCTAAGCAACTAGCTTTGAAGGAGAAAAGTCTGGCTTTGAAGTGTAAGCCAACCCTATGCTATGGCTTTGTAGGGCAACCGCTGTGTTAAGAGATAAGCTACCGGCCTTCATGCTAGCGTAGACTAGCTGCTAGTGTCGGATTTTTTTTCTTTTAAAGGCCACAGCTTATCTTTTATGACGTAATGACTTTTTGTTTTTTAGGTTTTATGAGTTTCCTAGGTCTTTATAAGTAGTCATATTTGCTATGTCTAAAACAGACTTGGGTATTAGTTTTATTTTGAGATTTTTTCTCTTGTAAGTTCTTGTGAGAACTTGTAGAACTTATCGGATTGATAATCCGTGGCATTCTTGTTTAATTAGACTTATCAATCAAAATTTTACCTCTTTTGATGTGGCGTTGTTTAATTTTACTAAGGTTCATGATTTATTTTAAGCGATGGGTCGAGGTTCTAATTGACTGTTGGGTCTTGGGATCGATATTCTTAGGGTTCGCAGCGTTGGTTGAGGATTATCCTATCAAATTTATCCAGTTTTATTCGTGTCGAACGTGGAACGAATTGAAGCGTGGCCAGATTCGTATCATAACTGGTCGATTGCCATCCTTGGTCCTAGTCGGCATTCTCTGTATCCTCAATAAGCATCAATATGCTTTTGTAAGTTTGAAGTTATAATATAGTTCAGGCTTAATGATAGAAATGGTACCTGAGATGTTGAAAATAAAAGCCAAAAAAGATGTTCAATATATATCAATTGTAAATTCATGGTAAACATATGACTAAGAATAGGTAGTTAGTTAGTTGGAATATAAATGAGAATTTATTCTTCAAAGTTATGTGATGAATATAATAATTTATACTATATATATAAACTTATGCTTACAAATGAGATGATAGTGGTACTAACTTGATATTAGATAATTCATTATAATAATTATGATTTGAGCATTATTACTGAAAAGTGTTCGGATAATCGAATCTATTATGATATAGCCTTGAGGCTTTTAATGTTTTTTTTTTGTTTAATCTCATATAATAATAAAAAAATCCTTTTAGGATTTCAAAAGCCATATTTTTTCCCATTCATTTCTAGTTTTTATTAATATTATAATTAAAAGTTCCTAGATGTGGTTTCTTCCACTTAGCCATGGTAAACATGTTCGTGCCATCCGCATGATAAATTTTGCGTGCATTCATGCCTTGTGCTTTTTCCGTCTCCAGCCCATTATACTTGTGTGCTTCGTGTGTGTGCTTTTTTTTTTTACGTGTCATACTGTGTCGCATGTTGATTCACGTGCCTTTAATTAGGTTCAGTTTCATACCATTTTTTGGTTTTTGGTTTATTTATTTTTTTGGCTCGCTTTTTTTTTTCCAATGGTTTATATTATTGGAATTTTAACATGAAAATTACATACAATAATAAAGCAATTTCTTCATTTTATTATATAATTTAATGCAATTTGAATGTTGACAAATAATAATATTGTGTTTTTATTAATGATGTGCAATTACATACTATCTTAAAAAAAATTACATAATTAAAGCATCTCAGAAAAAAAAAAAAAAAGGGAATGAGGATCATGGCTGCTTTATTGACTACCTTGACCATTGTGCTACTAGGGGGAGGGGGTTGTATGGTAGTGGTGGATGAACATCCGATCTATAGCCCATCGGAAGAATTAATCATGAAATTTAGTCATTTAATCATACAAGGAACTAATATCTTGGAGCAATTTGCTGTGACTTTGGAGCATACGGTTTTGATCTTGAAGCGTCAAATGCTGAATTTAGAGGATTTCATTCTGATTTGTAAGTATCTCATCATGTCGCCTTACAAGTTCAGTCTACTCCTCCTAATTCTTTTGAATTAAGTTCAACTTTTCCATTATTAGACTCATACTAAATCCACCTTGATTGGATGGTTGTTGTTGATGGTAGGTCTGACCTTAACTTTGTCTTCTTTTTGCATTGGTTCATCATGCTAAGGTAGGCCTAAATCTTCTATGTTGATATTCAGTTCCACATCCCTCTGCTCCTATTGCCTCTGACCTTGATCACCACCTCTAACTCTATAATATTCATTCCTTTGGGCATCATACATGAAATGCATTTTTTATTGTATGTTGGCTTTTTTAAATTTGCCCTTTGCATTGTTATAGCATAACCCAAATGTCAAATCCATACCAAGTGAGAAGAGATGTGATTAACCTTCCATATGCCAAATGAAAATCCTTTCTCCTGTACCCCATTGAGAGGTTCGCACCATCATATAATGACATCTAATGGGTGTTGTTACATGATTGCATCTATTAGAAACACATCATCAACAATCAAGTTGTTTGTGTTCCTTTTCGTGCAAATGTTGTAGCATTCCATATGAGGTGTGAGCCGACAAATCGAGATGAGGTCATTTTGACTGGTATGCTTAAAGTGGGCAGTAGCATACTCACTTTCACAAATAGGAGCACCACATATTTGGAGTAATGCGTTCTTCATATCCCAATAGTCACCATCTACCATTTTTCCTCCATTAGGTCTATGCAGCAGATAATTGATAGTATCATGCATGATGCAGATCACGTTGTTAAACATAAAAGTTGTAACTGCTGAGTTACTGAATTGCTGGGTTTCAATCCATGGAGCAACATATTCATCCCCCATGACTTCTTTAGTAGTGGCATTCGAGTAAAACACTTAAGTAAGGTTGGGATAGATAATATTAGGAAACTGGAAGAGTGGCAATAACCTGGTGGCAACAAGGGTACTGTTGAAGCCGTAGACTTCATTCAACGAATCCTATTCATAATCATTCCCCATTAATACGACTCGATTATAGAACTTATTTTTGAACCTTTCCCTCAAATGGACTTTAGGAAAGTGTACATCAAATGGATGAGGAGGAGATGCTGCCGGTGATGGAGTAAGGAGACGATAGAGGCATCTAGCTTGTTTCTTGCTACGTCCCCATTGACGTGATGATTTGCCAATACATTCCATTCTATTTATAATATTTTAAAGATAAAAATGAACAAAGGAGTTTTTTTTTTTTTATTGTAGAAGAGGAGAGAACGTGAGGAGAGTGACATACTGAAGTGCTCACATTAAAGCTACTTAAATAAAGGAGGGCCATGGTCGGAACGTTGGGTCCTAATGCGCATGTTGGACATGAACGTAGGCATGTTGGTGCCCAACGTTCATATTTTTTTTTAACATTAGGACCTAAAGTGCACATGTTAGTCACGAAGATGGGCATGTTCGACCCTAACACTCATTTTTTTTTTAATGTTGGGATTCAATGTGTGCACTTTTTAGCCAACGTACTTAGTTGGACTCAACATTAAAAAATATATGAACGTTGGGCACTAACTTTCCAAAGTGCTCATGTTGGCCTTTAAAGTGGCACGTTGGTGCCTAAAATTAAAAAAAAAAAATTGTAATGTGCCCACTTTAGTATATCAAAGTGAGCACTTTCAAATTTCCGAAACAAGAAAATTGAGTGAGAAACCAAATGCGCACTTTCATGTGACAAAATGGTCATGTCGATTGACTATAATTAAAAAAAAAAAAAGATCAACATGGCATCATTAGGCTAAGAGGTGACCATTAAGCACCTCTTCGCCTAACGTAGATACGTTAATATTTGGCTATATATAAAGTGCGATCATTTTGTTCAAATTGCGCTGATGGTCAATTTTTTAGATTACAAGTGTTTCCATCTAAGATCTTCTTCTAGTTATCTGCAAGCATGTTAATCCTTTACCTGTTTTTAATTCAAACATCTTTGACACTTTCTTACTTTTCGTTTACATATCAATATGGTAGGAAACAACAACAACAACGAAGATAATTTTCCCAACTTCAATGAGTTTGATAACTCATGGAATTTTGAAAATACTATGCAGGGTTTCACCACCTTGATGAATCAAATGGGGAATCCTGAATATGTGACACCTATGTCCTTTCCACTGATGCTGGTATATATTCCTGGACAAGAAGCATATGGAGTGAGGTATTGACAATATCTACCAATGGTCACACAACTGCCTTCCATGGCCAGGTGGAAACAATAGAAGGGTAACTTTCTGTTGTGTTTAATTTTTTTTTATCATTACTATATGATTAATTGCAATTATTTTCTATTTGTAGGCAATAACTTTCCCTTCCCCGATCAAATAATCATTCCCAAACAGAGTAATAATGACTTTGCCATGGCCAGCGGTTCTTTGAGACGTCCTAGGAAAAAGATAGCACCCATTTGGAAATATTTTACAGAAAATAAAGAATCCACTTCAAATGGAGAACCTATTAAATATGTCATTTGTCGAAGTTGCAACAATAAGTTGTTATCTAGGTCCCCCAATGGCATGAGACACTTGGAACGACACATAGAAGCACATGTGTCCAAAGAGTATGTTGTGGTGGAGGACCACACCAATGACAATGACTTTTATACTGAGTGTATTGATCCCATAGTATTGCAATTCAATCAACAAGATATACGAGATCAACTAGTGGAATAGATGATAGCTACAAATATATCATTCCATGTAGTGGGTTATGAAAAATTCAATAGTTGGAGTATGAAAGCCATGCAACCCCTATACCAACATGCAGGCAGTGTTAAAAAATAACACAATGAGCCTTTTTGAGAAAAAGCGTGAAGCTCTAAAGGAGATTTTGTCAAACCTTTCTTCTAGGTATAATCCTGTAAAATAATTTGTTGTTCATATAATTTTTTAGATCATACATTGATTTATGATGTTTACTTTAGGTTCAAATAATGCACTCGGTTTCACTTATGCAATATCTCTCTCACCTTAAATGTGTGGAAATCCCATCAATGATGTACAACCTAGCTATATATGCATAACCGCTCTTTAGATAGATGAACAGTGATTAATCTAGAAAAGTATTATTGCTTTTAAGCCCTTTTGGGACAGACAAACCGATCAAGCAATAGTAAATAACATCATAAAAGCCATTCAGTCGTACGGTATACAAACTATATTTAGTATGTCGTTCGATAATACATCAAACAACACTACTGCCATTCGTTATCTGAAGTAGTCATTAAAACTGGTGTGCAATAGAAAGTTCTTTCACGTTCAATGTATATGCCATATTATGAATTTGGCAGTGCAAGCAAGCCTTGGTGCTTGTGACCTTAACATATATATTGAAAAGATAAGATATGCGATTAACTGTCTTCGTGTTTTATAGAGATTTAAACAAATGTACATAGAATTTGTCAAGGCACATCGTTTAGAGCAAAAGCTGCCTGCAATTTATTGCTTAACTAGGTGGAATTCTACGTTCAAAATGCCTAACCGAGCATTGAAGTGCAAAAGGGCTCTAACTCATATGTACAGTACCATACTCAATGCCTCTAATCCTAACATTGGTTTGATAAAGAGTCGGGATTGACAAATAACACATGCACTTAAAGAGGTCCTGAAGGCATTTATTGGTCCAACACAGCATTTATCAAGTTGCTACTACTCCACTAGAAAATGGATGCATCCCTACCTGGTTGACATATTAGGCGTGCTAAGTAACTATAGTTCTAATCATAATCTAGCTATCACTGTGTCTGCAATGGCCAATAAGCTTCAGAATTATTTTGTCCCTCTTCCCTTACTCTTCCATGTTACAACAATGCTAGATCTACGGTATAAATTCTATGTAACTGAAGCACTCCTTAAGGAATTCTATAAGAATATTGGCATGACTAATCCTGAATTAGAGGTCGCAAGTTTTTATACTGTAGCAATAAATTTGCTTAAAGACTTGTATCTGTGTTGTGATCAGATGAATGCATCGCCACCTCGACCACAACGATCTAGCAGTCACTCATCTTAGGGTTATTCAAAGAGAAGTAAACAAATTACATAGGATGTTGGAAGCAGCTGTGTGGCTTCCTAAGAATTATTTAGTGACATACTGGTATACGAGGTCCAACAACTTGATGAGGAGGAACCGGAAGAGGGAGAGAGAACGAAGGGGTGATTTCAATGTCCTCAATTTGTGGAAGAAGAGGACACAAATGATGTTGGTGCTTCCCATATTGGCACGTGATGTTCTGACTTCTTTAGCTTCAATAATTTCATTAGAGTCAGCTTTCAGTTCGGATCGATGGGTCCTTGAATCACACCGCCATAGGCTAAAAGATGTCACCATTGAAGCATGTGTGTGCTTAAATGATTGGTTCAATGCCATTATCAGGAAGCAAACAGACCCACACTTTTGGTTGCACTAAGATAGCGACTAGGGATCAGGGGAGTCATTGTCACCATCAAATTTGAAACAACAAACACAGACAGAATAGTAGGGTGAGGCTAGAGGAGGTTCATAAGAGAGTGTATCGTTGATAATCTTTTTTTTTTTTTTTAAATATTCTTGTAATTTTTTTGTAGTTAAAAAATGTTACTAATAAAATTCAATATTCCACTGATTCCAACGCTTTTATTAATTTTATTTATTTAATAATTTACAATTATTCTAAATAAATTAATTAAGCAAGTCTAACATTTAATATAAATTAATTACTATTACAATTTTATTTGATAATTTCATTTTTTTTATTTCCTAAAAAAATTAAAGTTAATATGTTAATAGTAATATAATTGAAATCCTTTAAATATATATATACTAAATATATTATATATTTTTTATATATTTAGTTAAAATAATAAATAAATTATTTATTTAAACACAATTTATATATTATTTAAAAAAAGTGCCCGCATACTGGTTTATTTGCCTTGCATGCCGTGCCGGCCCACTTCATTCATGTGCCTCGCATGCTGCATGCCAGCCCTCGCATGTTGCATGCCAGCCAGCGCATGCTCATACTTTTATTTGTTCCCAACGAGTGTTGTGCCAGGCTCGTAGTCTGCATACTACGGCCCATTTCCTATGCCTACTTCTATTTTTAAGGAACATACTCATTCTTGTGGTATTTAAAATTTCATCAGCACATATTGATTAATATTAATAGTTTATACAATATCTATAACCTTAGCTTTAAATGATTGTTTTGCTAATTAAACACTTTATTGGAAAACTAAGAAAAAAATATCTTTTGCATTGGTAGTTTTCAACAAGTATACGGCATAGTATGACTCACGGGTTTTATTTTTACTGCACATTTAGAAGAGTTTAGCCAATGTGGGAGTACTTCAACGGCGCATACCTAATTTCAGAATTATGTAAGAACTTCACACCAGTAACAAAAAAATGCACTATAATTACAGTTCTATTACACTTTATTTGAGGATATCAAAATCTGTGTATACATTTTTTATTTTATTTTATTTATTTTAATTATGATCAATGAAACTGCATACCGTTTTGTCAAGTGGATTTTGATTCATAACAAGTTCAGGCCATATTAAACAGTTTGATTCTCCTCAACAAATAGAATCTACAAATCTCTACTGGAGGATGCTTCCGATGGCCATCCAATTCACAGAGCTAGTTCGGTGGAGCAGGGGGCATCCGCCATTAGTCTCAGGTACAGAAAGTAATTGATAAAGGCTGTCGTCTTCATATTTGATCAATGCCTAGGATGTACCTCAAAAGACAGAGACACTCCTGAAACTTATTCATGGAAGTGTTTTGCACCTAGACCCCCTCTAAACTTCCTGCTTGATGAGCTCTTTGCAAGGATAATGCTTGCTAAAGTATATATTTCATAATTTATTGCTTCGTTGAAGGATATAATGTTATCAAATGCGCGGAATCAATGACATGTGCAAACTGCAGTCCTCCACCTTTATTGATTAATCTCAAGGAGAAATATTTACATTATCCATGAACGAACACTGAGGGCAAATACATCTAACAAAAATTTTCATTAACATGGTCAGAATGCCTAGGTATACAACATAATTAAAAGTCGAATGCTGCAAGTATGAGATTCCTGTTGGAGCAATGGGTTGTATATCTATTTGTAAATTACATGTCATGACCTATGTTGAGTTGATATATATATAACACGAGGAATCTGCATATATGAGAAGGGAAACTTGTATCTGTACTTTCCCAGCAGCATTTTCCAACAGAGAACACAGAGATTTATCATGGATCATCATCAGTCTGTGCGAGGCAACAAGAAGCTGAAACCTGAGTTCTCCCGGATGAGTGGTGGTGGCTCAATGTCAGATATATCAATTTGTTCCATTGATTTTGATATGTCATCAACCGAAAATGGAATGCTGTACCAAAAGTTGTCATAAACAGTTAGTAGCAGCCTGGAGGTCGGAAGATTAAGTTAACAGTGTAGGAAAATACATTATTTGCTAATAATCACAGCTCTATGCTTTGCTAACCTTGAATCATCATCCAGAAGGAAAGAACTGCTAACCGCGTTGTTGGAATCCTCGGTCATCAACACTCTCATGTTGGATATAACCTATATTGAGAAGACGAGAGATTTTACATCACATTAAATGATTAGTTACATATGATTGTAATCCTTTGTCACAAGGATGACTCTAACCTAGATTTATATATCCATGGATAAAAACTTACATCCGCGGATACACTATGTGTGCCATATTTGTCATCCCAATACATTGTACTGATTCGATATAGCTGTTGTATGCTGAGGACCTGTGTTTGAGAAGAGCAGGCATCATAAAATTGCTGTAACTTAAAACGACAAATTAGCAACTGAAAGATGATATACTTGGTGTAGATCACTCACCGGACACAAATCATGGCTTATTTCATCAAGTGTTTTCTTTGGCTTCTGATGTATTACCTGGATTGTGACAATAGTCAAAGGTTAGCTTGATGCCATCTTCCATAGGAGATGTAGGAAATAAAATAAATGAAAAAGGAAACAAGAAACAAATGCCAAGTTTACCAGGAAACCGATAGCCTGCCGTATATGCTTTAATTCATCCCAGGCAGAACCTGCGTACTACATATTTGAATGTACATAAAAAGTTAGAAATACATCAACTTGAAATGGATGTACAGAAAGTTGGCATTCAATCCTGAGTACCTCGTCCGTTGCTTTGTAGCACCAATGTTCCAATTCTGCCAAACCAGCTTTGACATATTCTCCATTGCTAAATGAGCAGCATTCTCTCCTCAAGAGAAGACTGAACACGAAAAGATTTAAGAATAGAAGGTTAGCCTTTGTTCTGGAACCTGAAATGAACCAAAAATATATACCAGTTTAAGATCATGCCTGTTGAATAGCTGCACATTGATGAAGGAAAATATCTGGATAAATACTTTTCGAACCAAAAATGGAGGTACCTGGACAAGAAATGGAAATGGAGTAGCAAGGTGAGACAATAATACACTTTCACAACAACATTGACAACAATGAATTCTCAGACTTTCATGGAACTTAAACAATTTAACAATGCCATAATGATTTTAGAAACACTGGGTCAGCAACATTTGAATGTGCCATGGTGAATATCAAGGGAAAGGCATCTGGTTGAACTGAAGGGAAAAGTATAGATGAGGACATCATAGCAGTATATAGAGGAAAAATACTGACATTATTTGCTCTCAAGGTGTTCAAAAAGTTTCCAAGGCTCTTCACAATTCCCTGCCAATGTGCAATTAAAGCCTGCTGTGCAGCTGTATTTGCAACTGAACGAGATGATCCCTTCACTAAGCTTGCTCTAGATGTTCTTGGGGCCTAATCAGAACCACACCAAACAAGATATAGATTAAAAGATTCACCAGGATGAATTGAATTATAAATTGGAGTTGAAATGGAACAAAGGTTTGTGTACCTGGATACATAGTCCAAGCAAAGGAGAAATTTCCTTTTTAAGATTATCGCGGATCATTCCATAGATCTTTTCCACATAGGCTGTCAATTGCTGCTTGAAAAGCAATGCTGGGTATTTGGCTTCTACTTGTCTCAATGAATCTACTCCTGTACCAATGGTACCATTGATCAAGGATAGATTTACACCCTGTGGTGTCCCACGGAAACTCTGCAAGGAAAATTGAAGAAAAATACATAAATCAACAGCAACTAAACATAACTCTTTCCGGTTTTGTTTTAGCATACTCATAATATCTTACTTGTGTCATCCTCCCAAATAGAGTAGCTGACGATGATCGGCGGCGTTGTGGAGCCATTCCAGCTGCACCACTTGCTTTCAGTGTGCGTTGAAGCAATAACAAAAGTGTCGAGGCATTAGACAACCAATACGCCAAAACGTCATTGTTATCCTGAGTCTAAAATTCATTTGGTAGTTTTGCAGTAAGAGAACCACTAGAAAACAAGATAAACAACAAAATCCGCATAAATAAATAGGCATCACAAACCTCAATAGCATTGCCTATTGTCTGAATGATCCGATCGAAAACACTGGTGCGCTCAACTTCAAAGGATCTCCAATGCAAGAGACATTTATAAATAATACAGGCAGCGATCGGTCTATTTCCAGAGAATCCAAGATGTTGAGCAATACACCGGATGAGCAGCTCTTGATTCTCTTGCTGCTTCTCGTTTAATGACTTCTGAGGCTTATCATCTGCTTCAGCCTCTCGTTGAATCATTGAATGGCTCATTTCCTGTTTCCAATTATGAAGGAAAAGATCAGTACATTTGCATGAATAATAATGGACGAGGATAAACCATTTTTATCATGTAAAGACAATGAGGGAACTTGTTCCATACCAAATTGGGCTTGGAATCCGGTAAAGCATGACCTTCAGGCACTCTCTGCATTGAGAAAGCAAACTATGTTAGCTCAAGGTAACAGGACAAATTCTACTGGGGCCAAGTTTTAGCTCAAACCACCTGAATAATTGATCTGGAACGACCAGAAAGGAACTTGTTAGGTGCCATTGAGACGGCCTGCTGACGAAGAACCTGATTCTCTGATTCGATATTAGTAACCTTCTCTTCTAACCTGTTTTGTGCGAAAGAAAACAGGTCACACAGACTTCCAATTTGACTCAAGTTCTTCACTTGATAGAGGTTGATTGATACTTACGATTTCAAAGTATCCTGAAGTTGATGAACCCTTTTCTCTGTCTCTTCCAACTTTCTACGTCTTTCTTCACTGATAGTTTCGAGCTCCATAGATTTCTTCTCTGAATCCTCCGCCCGCTTTTTTTCTGACCCGAGCATTTCCTGGTGGAACCCATTAAAAAAAAAAGGTTGGTTAATCCCAATAAATTAATATTTTTCTTATCAAATCAGCTTGAATAGATTTGGTTGCATGTTCTTTGATGTGCAACTTGAATGTAAATATAGTTTTATTGAAGTATCCTTACCTTCAAGTTCTCTACTTCTGATGTTAGAGACTCTACTTTCTCAGTGTCCTCCACAAGAACCTGAGTCTCTTTGACAACAGGCGGTGCTTCTTCGATGGCTTTCTTTGCGGCTTCTCTCTCCTTGAGAACCAATGCATTTGCTTCATCTACCTTGGCCTGAAGGGCTTGCAAGGATTCTTGCAATTTTGCAATCTCTTGTGCTTTCGCTTCTTCTAAATCAGTCTGCGCTTCATTATAATGTTATTAAACCTTCTAAACTATCAATTCTCTAAATTATCAGTAAACAGTCTGCCAAAGGATTTTATTTTAAATATTCTTCCTATCTTTAGGAGATCGGTTTTCCGAAACAATATACATGCCTTTAGATGTCTTTCTATATGCAAGCTCAACTGGTATTCTTTATAACAAAATGACTCAAACGAGAATAACTGAAAACAGTACCCTCAAACGTTTCTCTAGTTGCAAACGCCATGTAAGTTCTTCAACATGCTTTTCGAGCTTGTCCTTTGCTTCTTTGAGTGCACCAGTTTCTCTGGCAGCCTAAATAAACAAAAATTAAACCATTGTCATGAATCATGAAGAAAGAACTAAAAAAATCGGTAGTAGTGTGTAAAAAGCATTAGTATTGACGATAAAACAAGCTTCCGTTGCAACAGCTATGAATGAATTCTTTCTATATCTAGACTTGTGAAATGATTATACACGACGCATAAACATATGATGAAACTTAGTACATAGAGTTCCTGCAATATGAAGTCTGATTTTTAAAATTAAAGTTATGCCTGCCTTTAGAAGCAATTCTGCATCTGGACTCACTTACCTGAACTAACCAAATATGCTGCTTAAAACTACATCAATACATGGAAAGACATGGCCCTCAGTTTATGATTGGAATTACTTCATACACTCCATATCTCTTTTCTTGGATTCAAGCCTGACTACTATCAAGTTTGGGATAGTATCTTATATAAGTATACGCATTCACCATGCAGAGGTGCAGTTTATATAACAAGTAGGTTTTATGACATTGCATCTAAAGAGAGCAGTTTGCTAATACATACCATTTTGAGTTTCCTGAGCTCTCTCCTTGCAATTCTTCCCCTCCATCTAGTTTGCGTTACTATGGATCCTCTCTTTGAGTTTCTTGTAATAAGAGGTAGCTCTATGGCATCGCCAATGAGACTGCATATCATATTTCATGTTAACACTTAGGAGTTTCTTAATCATTAAGAACAGGAACAACATCCCCTGAGGTGTGAAGGTTATGACCTGAATAATAATCGATGCCTTTGTTCTTCTCCTATGCCTAAATTCATTACGAGCGGCCATTGCCCTCATGCCTGTTTGCAAGACAAGTACCGAAAGTCTAAGCTTGTTGTAGATTTGTCTTGCATGATGCCTCCTTGCATGTTTCTGAATCTTCACCGCTGCTGCCTCCCTTCTCAAGTTCTCGAAAAGTTTGCAAGCCATCCTTCCTGCAATCATATAGTGGATGAAAAACAATATTTTTTATGGTAATAGGGAGTTGCATCCACTCAAATGCTTCCATGAAGATTATGAAAAAGTTAAATTCATGCATCTTTGCATCACTGAAAATAAGAAATGGTCTAAGTGTTATCTTTCTCTCAAAAATTGACTCATACTTCAGACTTTCATGACTTCTCCATAAAGATTGCACGACAATGCTAGCTCTCCGCATTGCAATAAACCGCTTTCGAGCTTGATGAGTTCTTATTCGGCGCTGAATTGTTTTTGCAGCACTATTAAGAACCTCAGCTCTCCTTGCATCTAATTCAGCCATTTGACCGGCTCTTAAGAACACTTTTGTTTTACCTATCTGCAGATTACATGTCCAGCAATCAGATAATTGCTCTCAACAGGACACACTCAGGCTTTCAGAATTTTTGGTGGATTGTAATAGGTAAAAAAATTTGAGTGTTGCTCGGTACCTGAAATCCTCTGAGACCTATCTTGTCAAGAATCTTCAGGCAAGCCTCCTTTTCATCTTGGCTGTAATCATACTTGCATTAGATTCCAAGAGAAAAAAAGTGTAGCAAAAAAAATGTCACAGCAAAGTAAACACTCCTGAGCAAGGCCACAATGCAATGGCAAAGACTAGCACACCCGATGCGTAACTAGAGTCAGATAGGTTACTTACTGTGCTTCAACAACTTCAGGCGAGAGCAACCCAAATCTATTTATAAAACTCAAAGAAGGGTCGGCGAGTAGGATATCCCGCACAGCTGATCTTATAGCCTCCAGGACACCCTGCCAAGACAGGAAATCAAGTATAAGATGAAGGGATACTCATTCACACTGTTGACTACAGAAAAAAAGCCTTCCTCGATCAGATTTTACTCACACAGCGAAGTTGTTGCATGATGTTGACATTCTCAAATTATGGCTGGCTTGAGTAGATTGTTTGGCTTTACGCATCTGATGTAGTAGGTTCTGTTGAATTTAGTGTCTCATTAGTTGTTGTAGTTGGAGCTGCAACGTTTAGATTTCTTAGTCTGCAATTTTTTCAATATTCCTCACCGAAAATGCTAGTTTGAACTGATAAACACAGATGGATCTTAAACCAAAACAGCATTATGACAGTATTAAAACGAGATCCGATTGAAGAAAACTTGGAAGATTTTGATGTTTCCTCTGGAAGAGGAGGAAAAGGCCAGCTACGAATGAACTTTGGGGACTTAGTAGATCCTGATGTTCTGGAACTACATAATTTGTTTTTGTCCAAGAATTGGTCTGATTGGTACAAGACCTTAAACAAATGCAACAAAATAAACTCAGATTCAACAAGAATTAAGTAATCAGATGCCTAGGTAATTAAGCTCAGACATACCTCCAGCATAATGTGCAATTGTGAAGTCTGTACGCGACAGTTTTGGCTTGATAAACCTTTTGTTAGTTTTGAATGTCTGGTAAAGTTGTTTGCAAAGGTTTCATGTGTTGACTTCGGAAACATGCTGTAAATTAGAAAGTGAATCATTGGTAAAGTTCTACGGCAGATAATAAAATTCTTAGAACTCCAAAATCTAAAAAAAATGTTGTGCTCCACCAGAAAAATTATTACAGGTTCATCAAGAAGGGCAATGATTCCTCCAGGTTTCTGCATACCAGGTAAAAATTAGAGAACACATTCAATTTGGCTTTACTTGGTTGTGGCTGTGCCACTAAGATGACAACATTTCTGGAACAATCAAATAGTAGTAATAGTTTTAGGATTCGGCAATAACCTTTTCAATGAGGTCTAAGACATCCTGGTTATCAACGAATTCTATGTAGCTCCAATCGATCGCCTCCTTAGTGTATTCTTCTTGCTCCATCTTAAACACATGCTGAAATGATTAACAAAAGCATTTTGGTTAGATGAACTTGACTAATGAAGATGATAAATAAAGCCGCATGAATGACAAAATATCTACCTGGTTGAAGTGTTGCTGCAACTTCTCATTTGTAAAATTTATACAGAACTGCTCAAAACTGCATGATGACAAGCATTTCAAATAGATGAAATGATAAATTCATCAATGTACTAGATTAATTCTTTGTTCAATGTTTTTCTACTCCATCTTACCTATTTGCTTTGAAGCTTTCAAACCGTAATATCGAGGACCCCAATAAGAGATTTCGAATTTTTATCCTGTCCAATTGAGTCGTTAATTTTGTTGACCAGCCTGTGATTTTGAAGATTGATTAACTTCTACAGAAATATACTGATCAAATCAAGAAATGCTTAATGTCTTATCAATAATTTTTACCAGTCAAATAATCGGGAATAAATCGTCTTTGCTAATCCATCTCTGCTTATTGCTGCACTTTGAGGATCAAGACTCCGCTTAATGACCTCTTCAGGTGTGATCATCACACGCTTGCATAGTGTCTTCCAGGGCTACCGGATCACACCTTCATCAAGTAGATGTTTCTATTACTACCGAATATGCATAGATCGGATAAGAAAATTTTCCTGACAGAAACAATAGGAACATAGAAAATTTTGAACTGAAATCAGGAGAGGAGTTCTAACATAAGAAGATCTGCTGTGGTCTGGAGATGGAATTTGGCTTTGTCATCTTTTGGAACTGATGAATCAACATCTTTTCCCTTTCCAAAGTCGATATTTCCTAAGTGAAGAATCGCAGCAACAACCCTGAAAATTGCTTCCTGGAAGTAAGGAAGAGCGTATGAGAGTGAAAATTCTGTTGTATATGAAAGAAAACATAAAAACCATTTGTGAAAGTTGAACCTGCTCCTTCGCGCTTATTCCAACAATATCCATAGCTCGTCGTGTTGCAAGATAGTCATGTGCATCACTTACACCAACCAACTCAAAGCATTTCGACTGGTTAAGATAGTGAAATGTTTTTGGATCCCCCAACTTATACCTTAATTTCCTACAACCAAATGGAAGGATAAGTCCAAAAGCACATCAAAGGGCAACAAGAGTCAGCCACATATTTTGCTCCCAAGTACCTCTTGTGGTGCTGCACATAGGAGGTAAAAACAATGGTAATTGCGCTCAGGATCGTTAATCTGGCAAACACGAGACCTCTCTAAAAGGTATGTTCTAATAGCTGCTCCTGATATTCTTCCATGCTTATCAAACTGTATCTCAACGAACTTTCCAAATCGACTGCAGAAATACAAGGACATTAGAGTGAATCCTATGTATTGACATCCAGTCTTAACTCATAAATCCTGGACAGCATTTGGCACAAAAAGAGAATTTGACTTGATTCATTCTTATCAGTACCTGGAGTTGTTATTCCGAACAGTTTTTGCGTTTCCAAATGCTTCGAGGACTGGATTTGACTGCACTTCCACATTTACAGACACAAAAAGTCAGGCAGATGATCTCATGAATCAGTGTCTTTAAACGAAAAAACCATAGAAAGAAACTCATACTTCTAGGACTTGTTGTTCAACAGTTCTTCCTTCTGTTGCAGCTCGGCCACCCAAGAAGGCAAGATATCTCATAAGCATCTTGGTAGTCTCTGTCTTACCAGCTCCACTTTCCCCACTAACCAAAATTGAATTGCTTTTTCCCTCATTGATCATTGCCCTACAAACACATACGGATAACACGATTCATCTCTTTTATTCTTCTGGTTGGACCAGCTGCGCGTAATCTTGATCAAACATTACCTGTATGCCACATCAGCTACTGCAAAGACATGAGGGCTCAGTTCTCCAAGGGGTGCTCCTTTGTATTGATGCATCATGTGACCATCATAGAGATGAGGAAGCCTTTGGAATGGATTTATGGCAATGAGAATATTTCCTGTATACGTCTGCCATTGTTGGTATAGTTAGATGCTTTCGCCGTGCCAAAACAACGAGACAAGGGTATTTAAAGAGCTTACATAAATTTCATTAAGTTCATATCTAGTTTTTAGATTCTGCAAGACTCCAGGCTCGTGCAAGTAAGATAACTTGGTCATGTCATCAACTCCTCCAGCTGGAGCTTCCATATCCTTGGGATATAATTTTGCCAGATTGGCAGTAACCTGGAACAAGAAAAGAGTTGTAACAATCTTGCAAGACTTCAATAGCAACTTCTTTATTAGTATCTAGGTTTAAATTGGATCGGATTTTGCAGTTTTTTCTTCTGATGTACCTTTCACAGGATGAAATCACTGATGAGCACATCAAGTGCCTAAGCATTATAGCAACTCTATTTGCATCACTTTTGATGAAGTTTATTTCCCAATTGTGCTACTAAATCTTTCATTTACTACTTAAACTAACTCAACTTCAATCATTCATTCTCTGAAATGTAATTTTCTTAATTTGCTATTGAAAATTCAAGTGAGCTTTCAGGTTTCGTTAACAAGAAACTTGCATACCTTCTTTCCATTGCTAGTCTCAATCTCGACATCTTTACCATTAATTTTTTGTACTTGTCCATCAATCCATGCCAAATCATGGTCCTCAACCCAGACGTGAGAACCAACAATGATATTCACTGGGGTCCCCTGCAAGATCCAACAAACAAAAAAAGCTTAAAAATGTTGCTAGGGGAAGGCTAGAACCTTGATTTTGTTAAAATCGTTAGCACTCATTTGGTGGCATTCACATTGCCTGAATGGAAATAAAATAAAAATTGGCTTATTGCCCTCTAAACCGATTCACGTGGCGTATCACTATCAGTGAAAATCTTATTGTCAAAATAACTATTATTAGATAATATTATTTGAACATTATATGAAAAATTTCATGATTCCATCATTTTATACATAACAGTAATTATAATTAACAAGTACATTTTGTAATACTATCATTATAACACTATCAATTAATAACACGGTAACAATATAACACTATGAAATGTATGATATCATTGGTGGAAGTTTGATAGTTACCATAATATAAATAGCAAATTATTACAGTCTAATCATATCATTCAGTATACTTATAGCATGCATTATAAAATGTACCTACTGCATATAAGGATAGTTATTGCTCATAAATAACTATGATAATTATAACAACATCATTATAATAAACTTATTACAGTAACTTATAGGACGTTAGGTATTATAATATATAGCATTATTTAAATATTATATGACAATATTATTGATTATAATACTATAAGACATTAGTATGATATAATCATTATGATAGTATTATGTTATTGCATATATCATACAAGTTATGATACAGTATAATTAGTATTGCTCTTGTGTATTATAATGTGCAATACCATAATAACACTATTGTTAGAAGAAACACAATTATAACAAAATCACTATTATCACTATTTGATATCATTATAATTATGCTATTACGATACAAATGGCAGTATTCTTGTTATACCATTACAATTGTATATTATTTGTTATAGTGATTCATATTGTAACCGTAATGATATATTGTATTTGTACTTACTACAAGAAAATTAGCTTTTCGAGACAGAAATCTTGTGAAGGAAAATGAGCAAAATAACTTATATATATCTCTACAAATAGAATCGGAGATAATGATTTTTGTAACAAAAATTTACACTCAAAGACAAATATATATTTGCCTCTAAAGCTCAATTTTCTTATAGTGACTATATTATAATACTAATATAGCTTTATTAATGATATACATTATAATTTCATTATAGCCTTATTCCTTACAAATAACTATTACGATGTTTAGTTCACTTAATAGATTTCACAATGAATCTCTATTATACAAAACATTGAATAACTATTCTTTATTCAAACCTATAAATTCCAATTCAATGCTAGAACTTTCTTTTTTTTTCATAATACCACCATTTAAATAAAAAATTAATAAAGAAAAATCTTATTACAGCTCTATTCCATTCCTCCATAATAGAAATTCATTACAGCCATATTCATTCAACTTGTTAGTTTTATCAGCTAGTGATAACTATGCTATCATTAATAGTGTTATATCATTGTGATAACAAATATAGTATTATGGTAAAGTTTATAACTATATATACACATCCCCACTACTTATCATTATATAATATTATATCATTATAGTGATGTATAATATATCATTATGATTGTTATAACCGATACTATGGTAACTATATGATCAATATCTATTGGATTCTTGATAGGATAATGTTATTGTCTTATATTATAATACTATTGGCATGATAAATAATATTATTACCTTATAACGCTTTTAACTTATTGTAAATAATAGCTTTTAGAAATTGATTGCCACAAAAATAAAATAAATGAAAATATCATGAAATTTTTCCATTTATCTAAGAAAACGCACATAACTATAGATGGATAATTTTCTTCTCATTCAATAAAATAAAAATGTAGGTAGAATTCTACAATTTTACATGAACAATCCCACCTCTTAGCATATCATATATTATATTCTTCAAGTCGCATCATATATATTGCTAAAGCATCCTTCATGTGATTGCATATATCTTATAGTTATCCATTGAGCAAACTTCAACAAAACATAAGCTAAAATTTAAGCTCCACAATCACGTTATTAACTACCCTTCTTAATTGCCCTAAAACAATTTAAACCTTGTCTAAACTCATCAGGATCATGTAACACTCTACAAAGTATATAGATCCATTAAGGCTTCTAATCTTAGGATCTAACCATAAACACAAAAAACTAGTCTTATGTTTATTATTCACCCGTGGTCTTCAAGGCAACCTAGCCCTAATTCACATCACTTTAGTGTAACAAACTTTTCAGATGTTTTTGAGTGATTAGTCAACAAAGAGCTCCAATTTTGGTACAACTAATCTCAATCTCACTTTTTTTTTTTTTAACAATGGTCGATTGTTACATTTCTCATCAAATCATTTACGTTCATATAATCCATCCTACTAGATTATCATTAAATTGACAATGTGCTTGGATCACATCCTTTGGCATAACATAAATCTTCTACATGCATATACATAAAATATATACATCACATCGAGATCTAAAAAAATGGAACATTAGAGCAACAAAGTAATAAAAAAGAGCAAAAACAAAATGGAACAATGTGCATACCATTTTTAACCTTCTAATATGAGGCTTCTCAATGTACTAAATTGCTATCACATGATATCCAACAAAAAACATTTACGACTTAAATACATCCTTAAATGGAACTTCCGAAGAACCAATGGTTGTTGCTAGACGTCAAGAAAACCAATGACCCTTTTGAGATTTGAAGGCAGAACATGCAAAATAAAAGAATAATAGGTAAGCAAAAATGTATGAGAAAGAAGAAAAGTATTGGTTATCTATTTAGGAGATGTAAAGAGAGAACCAAAGTGAATTGGAAAAGAGAAAAAAAGAGAAGAAAGAGGAGTGTGATGGGAGATTGTAGGAGAAAGAAAGAGAGAGAAGTGAATGAAGAAAGGGTATGGGGACTGGAAAATGACATTCTACGAGATGGCCGTTAAATTAGGTACCTTTATTTTCGCACTAATTCCTGGCCTCTAACTGAGTCCTCTCTCTCTATCTCTCTCTTCCCATGTTTGTCATTTGTTAGTTAATGTCTTCATCTTTTACTCAATTGTCTTTTTCTAATTAAGGTAGAGTATAAATCGTAATTGTATCGGTTTCATGAAACATTTCCGTCTAGATTAGATTTTGGAAAAAAGAATTTGGATATTATACAACACGGGGCATTTTGTAGAATGAGTGATTTTTATAGCAAGTATACATGTATTTGCACACACTTATATGTTTACATTTCATTGATAGTTACACCTTACATATAACCATAACATATAACTTGTAATATCCTTAGAATTTTTCTCCAAGATTTTGATTCTCACATGAGAACTATCTAACTTTAGACAACCTATTGGCTTTATTTGTGCTTTACTTCTTTAGAAACTATATATGATACATGACATATAATCACACTATACAGGTGATGGTCCACAAAGTACCTTAGAGTTTTTTTTATTTTTTTCCTAATATTATTTAATTTAATATATCTAATAATATTATTATTAAGTTAATTATTATGAATCAATCTAAAACTAGCATGTGTCCACTAATTAATAATGGATGATAAAAATTGTGATACCTCATGCATATATAGTGTCACATGATTTATAGGAGAAATTTTTATTAGTTTATAAAACTAAACGGTGAATACCATGTAAACACTAGTTATAAACCTTTTGGTCAAATGGTTGAAACTAAATTATCAGTATTTTTTAACTTGGTTATTGACTACTTTTAGTTTGATCCATACAAATGCTACCATATACAACCCCCTATTCAATCTTGTACAGTAGAAAAGAGGAAAAATTAGGTTTAATTGCATGTTTAAGGATAAAGGATTGTAATACCCTATGTGCATATGGTACCACATAAATTGTAGTTGTATTGATTTATATGGTTAGATAGTGAATGGCAAATTAATATGAATTGGAAACTTTTTGGTCAAGTAATTATAGGAAGTGCAACAGTGTCTATTTGGTAAAGGCAACAGTATCCATTCACTTATCTACTAACTACTTTTAAAAGCGGGGCACCGTAAAAATCATATACAAGTATTCAAAATGTCCAAAATCAAAACATGAGTATGCACGGAATCAAAATAAAATATGCAAGTATCCAAGTGAAATTTTCCCTACTGTTTACTCTTTTCTTTTTCACGTGAGCTTAAGATTTCTTTTTGCACGTTTTTATTAAAAAACAAATTTAAAGTTTCTTCTATAATTATTTTGAAGCCCACCATGACTATCTTGTTTGTAGAGTTGCAAACAAGCCAAGCCAAACCAAGCTGAGCCAAGCTTTTTATCAAGCTTGAAACTTAAACTCTAGCTCGGCTTATTTACGAAATGAACTCGAGTCAAGACGAGCTTTTTATTAAGTTTATTGAGTTTTTATTGAAATTGAAATTGAAATTTAAGCATGATTTTAACTTATTTAGATAGCCCATTTTCTAATTTTTTTTAACTTAAAATATAATATATAAGTGTTACTATAAATATATATACATAAATATTAATTAGAAATTACTTTTTTTTAATTATTTAATTATATATAATATAACATGCATAAAAAATTCATAAATCTACTATCGAGCCTGTTTATGAGCCTAAACAAGCTTGTTTACAAGCCAACTCGTGAGCCTAAATCAAAACTCGGGCTTGGCTCATTTAGATGAACAAGCTTCACTTTAGCCTCGACTCGAGTTTGATTAATAAATAAGCCGAGCCGAGCTGAGCTTAAACCAAGCCAAGCTCGATTATCTCCGCTCGTTTGTAATCTTACTCATTTGCAATCTTACTCAACCAACACCAACTTACATAAGTGACTATGCCACCCAATAGAAAGCCCATCAAGAGGGTCTATTGGTTTTAGTGGTTTTGTCTTATATAGTCATCGCACCTATTGTAATTCCACGTACTAAAACTAGAAAGAAGAAGAAAAAAAAAAAAAAAAGTAATCTTAGTTGCATGACATCAATATGGGGAGAATAACTCATGATGTAATATAGTTTTCACAACTTAAGCTTGATTGAGTATAGCATTTACATGATGATAGCCATAAATAGAAGTTGAAGAGAGGGCCTTTAAGAGGAGGGTAGTTTAATACAACAAATACCTTTATAGCTAACGATGATCCTTTACGAGTTAATATATATGTTTTGAATGATTTTGAGATACTCACTCAAGTGCTAAACTAAAAGGTTACCACTACTTGCCATGTATTTTTATGCACTAACAATTGTAAGGCTCAAACATTTCTCTCCTCCCACTTTCATCTAACTTTTTCGAAAAAAAAATAATAATAATAATAATTAAGTAACTTATTGACGATAACCAACAAAGAAACTTCACCATAGGCATATAAAAGGCAAGTGTTGCCATATGCATAATTACTAACGCAAATTAAAAAAAAAACATTAAAAAAATGCCTAATTATGTATCTAGTTAAAGTTAGAAAGCAACAAACACAATATAAAAATAATTCTCAAAGCCCTAATGCTAACACCAATATCCATAATGCAATATTTGAAAATCACTAATTACATTGCGTAAACTACTTAAAGGTAGTGAATTGAGTATTTATGCAATTTTGCCTTAATTTTCAACTTTAATGACAATTTTAAAAAGCACAAGAAAACTTAACACAATATAACATGTTGAGTATAAAGAGAGTAGGGTTAAGAAGATCAAGCTCGAAATATAACGTGGAGTTCGATTCGGCTCCTAATCTCTACAGTCATCCCAATGCCTTAAATGAAGACTTCACACCACTATATTGATCACTAATCAAGTAATGCTCAAATAGACAACATAAGGTGTTTCACAAAGCAAATATATGTATAGTGCTCTTTACAAAAATTGCAAGAAGATAAACAGGGCACTAAACTTTTGTTTGAGCACTGATTTAGGCTTAAATTAATTTACAAAGATACAAAATGAGAGTATAAGTAATTTCATTGTTTCGTAGCAAATGAAGGCTCTTAAGAAACTTTAAACTTCAAGTCTTCATGTTTAAATAGGCTTCAAGAAGTCAAATGAACCTTGATGAGGATCTTCAAAAAATTGACCTACAATAAATGCATAACGATTAGTTGTAGACGTACTAGCTCGTCTTTGTGAAATCCTACAAACTCATCAGTGCACAAATTTTTTGCGTGTTACCTTCATATTGGCAAGCTGGTGTGCGATATGGTGACTCCCTTAAAAATGCCCAGAATGCTCCAGTTTTAAATAGAGCATACCAAGTCGCCGGTTTGAAACGTACAAACTTACCGATACGATTGAAACACTAATTCTTTTAAACACAAATACACAACATACAGATTTCTCCATGTTTTCTTATTTTCATTTGCCTTCTTTTATTGAATAAATATGATCTATTTGATTCAATCAAGCATGATGTGTTTAGCATATTGGTTTAAGAAATTTTGTTCTCATCTCATATAGTAATTTTGATGAGAACAATATCCAAATGGTAATTCATCTCACATAGGATTCGCCACTCGTCTGAAACATCAATAATCCAATTAATTACCTCTAGACATAGTTCTACTCTTATACGAAAACTATAATTTACTGATGGATTCTCTCTAGATGTTCCACCCGCATCATCCATGATTTTATCATATTAATGACCTAGTTATCCAAACAAAGGTAGCTTTAATGCCTAACTACAAGTTACTTCCTTCCCGAGTGTTTATCCTACAATAGAAGATGCATATCGCTCATCATCCACCTATCCAAAATAGTTGCAGACAATTGTATCAATTACAAACAACACAACTATATAGTAAGTAGAATAAAATTAAGGTCCATTTCTTCAACAAGTCTAATAGGCACATCCCATCTATAGGGCAATACTCAGCTTGTCCACTACAATCCATTCAATGCCTTTGCATTTATGCCTTTTTCACTAATCACTACAACAATTTATTATTAAAAACATAATTAATTAACATGAGCAAGGAATGACTAAGATTTATTTAGATTCGTTTTATTTCGTTTTATAGATTTAAGGATAATATGTCTAAAATTAGGGTCAAGAACAAACATTAGAGGTTGAAAGCAAGGAATGACAATCAAATGGGGTAGGGGGTTGGAGTGTTATAATGGAGGATGTCAGTTGAATGGCCATCTGACAAGTCAAATGGCCTATGGTTAGTGAAATGACATCATTCAGGTAATTGGAATGGATCTTTTCTAGCCACTCAAAATGATGAAGTTTTAGTTGAACTAAACCTCAAAAATTGATTGCTTTTAGTGTAATTTACCCTAAAAAGTATGTGTATGGTGTTTGTTTGTGTTTGTGTAAATGCATAAAACTTCAATTATATTTATGGTGTGTGTGTTGTAGTTGTGAGTATGCAAATGAGATTTTTGTGTTATGTAGTTTATGTGAGTTTGAGTGTTGTATATATATATATATATATATTTGTATGTTTTGGCTATGTGTAGAACGAAGTGATATATGAAGAAGTGTTTAAATGTGTAATTTTGATATATACAGGGTATACAAAATACTAGTGATAATTGTTTTAGAAACTGCCATATTTTCTATTATACATATTAAAATTGGATAGGTATTTATATAGCAATATCCTTGGATGTGGTATAACAGACCTATTATTATTATTATTATTAGGGACAACATCATCAATAATACAAAAACTTTAGCAAAATATGCAATAAGATATCTTAATTTTGAAGTTGATCAATTTAGTACCAGAAAGAACTTAATTGATGTACTATTAGCATGCACGAAAAGTTTTTTTAAATACTAAATTGATAAATTTCAAATGTCAGATACTAAGTTGACCATTTTTAAAATCCAAATACTAATTAATTTTTTATCAATAGTCACGTAACATTTGTAACATTAACCCTTATTATTATTTTTTACGGATGTGCGTAGAGTAATGTGCAGGAGGCTAGCTCCGATGTGGTTTGTAGTTTAAAATATAAATAAAGAAAGAAAGTGTTGATCGTACTAATGAGTACCCTAAACCGACTTTATTTGCTGGGCCCAAACAATTGGGCTGGTTTCAAATCTACTCCCAATTCAGGAATGGACCCATAGCTATGTCTAATAACGATAGGAGTCGATATATAATATAACAGGTGCTTCGGTTCAGTAGTCGATGACTGGTAATACCGTTAACTTGCGTCTTTAAAATTAAAGTATAACTATAACTATAACTATAACTTATTCATTTTATTTCTAAAATGATGTTATTATATTCCTCAAAGTAGACATCCCCGTGCTAGTTCGGGGCCAATCGGGACCCAACCCTGCCGGTTCGAGGTCCTCTAAATGGAGCTGGAATCGTCTCGCCTTTCCATGGACCTATCAGTTCATAGAGCGAGTCTTTATGGTTAAACCCATTTTTTTAAACACTAATTTTGCTTTTGGTTTGAGTTTTTTCTTTTTTTTTTTCTCTCTCTCTTTCTCTCTCAAACCGAGGGGACCCTTTAGATCCCCTGGTTTGGCCTAGTCCTTTGGATGGACCTGAATTAGATCCTCCAACAGGTCCAAATAGGGACCTGTCATGGCTGATTCTCCCTGTGTCCCGATTCAGACCCGACCAAAGGAGATGTCTATCTCAAAGTACATATTCATATGAATCGAAATTATTATTCAATTAATTAACAAATTTATATTTCTAGGTAAATATAATGCTCCGACATTAATCATGAGATGGTCAAATAATATCAAGTGCCTTTATGAATCTTTCTTCGTTTTAGTCATGGATTCTCTAATTTATATTTCTAGGTAAGTGTAATGCCCGTGTATTAATCATGAGATGGTCATATATCTAAAGATATGGATTCTCTAATTTTTTTTTTATAAAATTTAAAAAATTATAAAATGTATGGATCAAATTATTCGGATTTTCTAACAATATCATGTAATAAAATAATGTCATAGTTTTATTATAGTCTCAAATGGTTAATTATGTATGACTAGATTTCAGCATGGAACTTCAGTTTATGAGAAGGATAATCTGAAGCTAGAACAAGCTAAGACCTAACTAAGCTAGTTCTACGAAATTGTAAGTTCTAGAACTCATGGAACCTGCCACATTAATTTTTTTTAAAGATAAAACTAAAAAAGTGAAAAAAAAATAAATTTTAACTTCAAATAAAAATTAGGGCTTAAAAAATAATCTTTAGTCTATTTTTCTAAAAGAATTATATAGGATGAACATTTATCTATACACAAGCATATTCACCTTTAGTTATTAAGTTAGCAATAAGATACTTACAACACAAATAAGTCTCTTGAAAAGAAAAACTCTCTTATTATTAAGAAGTAAGATTTTCTTTTACTAGAAGTTTATATAAACACTAGCAGATCCAACATGGGGGCATTAAGGCGACTGGCCATTGATTTTTCCCAAATATACATTATGCATGTAAAGGATTGCCCCTAATAATTAAGTTTTAATATAATATATATTTTTAATTTAATGTTATTTGTTTATACACATTGTCCCCACTGAATAATTTTCTTGAATCCATCCCGTATATAAATCCAACCAAATATATTTTTTTAATTATATTTATTTATTTTTTTATTTTAATAATAAATATTAAATGTGTTAATTGATAATAAATTTCAACTAGTCATATAAAAATAATTTGAATTTTTTTTATTTAAATTTTTTTTTCTTTCAATTTTTCCTTTGCCCTTTTCGCTTCTTCCTCTTTTTTTGAACGTGCCAAGCCCGTGTGGACTTGATAGATCCATGAATCATACTGACGATCCAGCCTTAACCCGTGGACTCGTGTAGATTCACGGGTCCAAACCGACGATTCTAATCTTAATCGTGGACCCACTAGGTCCATATACGTCAAGCTGTAGTGGTTCGCGATTCAGACATGGCGCACGCATGACGCATCATTGTCTGTACGTGAGGTTATTTTATGACCGATTTAAATGTCCGATTCCGAGCATGCTCGCTATCTTGTATTATATATAACGATATGAACATGTTTGTGAAATTTCATTCAGTGCAATTTCTAAAAGTGGCTGTGTTGGTTATTGGTTTGTGCAAACAAAGCAAGAGCATATGGACTATTGCATCTAACTTTGATTATTTTATGTTCAGTCATTATGTAAAAAAAAAAAAAATTACAAGGAACAAAAATAATTGCATAATTATCATTATTATATCGCATATTGAAAATGCAATATAGAATATATATATATATCGTATTACCGATATACAATATACATAAAATTATTCTAACGTGTATCGTATGGTCAACATGTAATATAGCTCGACTTAAAAGTTCATTCCAGTGCGTTGCTATATTGTATCTTGAAAATGCAATATACGTGTAAAATAATGTATTACATTTATAAGATACGATAGAGTAATGATCATTTGATAATTATTTTTAATGTAATGTTTACTTTTATAATTTTTTTTTAAGGGTGGTAGGCACGTGTGTAGCCCGCATATTACTTGAGAAGATAAGCTTTGGTGCTCAAGTTGTTTGGTCCACTCAGAATGGATCTAGCGATTACCAAATTTACAAGTAACCAAATCAATTTGGTCAAGATAAAATAAACGAGAAGGGGGGCGGGGGTGCGACGGCGGCGTCACTTCAAAAATTGGACTTTGAATTAACGAACCTAAAGCTAAGCTATCTGTTCACACGAACTAAAATGAAAAGAATTTTGATCAACAATGTAACCGTGACATGCAACTTTGTATTGATTTTTGAAACTATCTAACTCAATTGTGTATAGGGTTATGCTAAAAAAAAAAAAAGGTAAATATTACATTTAATTTTAAACAAAATAATAAAAAAAATTATTACCTAATTTTTGCTTGTTTTTAAATTAATTGTCTAAAATTTAAAAGTATCAATTTAAGAAAATTTAAGAAATTAAAAAATTGACAAGATTTAGGAAATTGATTATAAACGAAGTTCAGGAAGGATATTAACCCTTTTAAACTTCAATTAATTGAAAAATAAAATAGATAAGATATTTATATCAAATGCAACAGCTATCCAAAATAAAAAACACTACATGGTTTTGCTAATTCAATATGTAAATTTTGAGGTTGCTAAAAGTTGTACATATAAATTTGCTTCTCCAATTTTACGCATAAATTTGATGTCACTCAATGTAACTTACTCCTCGTTATCTCGTAATAAATACTCATTGACCAAGAAGCTAAATAAGGTAATAAATTTCAAATTTTATGAATAAAGATTAAAGAAAACACCTAAAATTCAAGTAGAGATTTCAAGGTTTTCTGTGCTTATTTATTATTCACTTTTTGAGTCATATTAAATCCTATATTTTTATCCAATCAGCTAATACGGAGAATGATCATTGAGATTACTGCATAAGCTCCTAGGTTTTAGGGTAACTGCGCATAAGACTCACATGATTGCTCACTCTATCAATCTCATTCAATATGTTTTAGCTACATTATAATTCATAATGCTACTAATAAAATATTAATGCTTAGTCACTTCACCATATAAAATAAAAAGAGGAGATTGAATTCCAATTTAGTATGAATGTAATAAAGATGTAATGTTATTACAATGTTCAATTGCTATAAAAAAACAAAAAAAGTAATTATTGAAATAAAAATAAAATAACCATAATACTATTTGTCTTTATTAAAAATAAACCATCAAATGGCAATTCATGTGTTAGAACATGAATTTATTACCATTTATTATTTAGCAATTCATTATAAATTAGTCATTCTCCTTTAAGTGATTAGGCTATAAAAACAACAAGAACTACAAATTAACCCTAAGCTATGTTAAGATACTCATTCACACTTTAAAAACCTATCTAGATTTAGGTGATTTTACGATATAGTAGTGAAACCAAGAAGTCAAGATAGTGTGTAAATATATACGCACGTTTTTCCTAAACCCTAAAGAGAAATTAAGGAAAGGACATAAATTTAAAATAATAATAATAGATCTTTCAAATTAATGTTTGGGAAACAAAAGAGGGAACTTTCAATGAAAAATGTGTTGTGAAACTTTTTTTTTTTTTCCTGTAAGTTTATGTTAATGTCTACAATGCCCAATTATTGCTCCAATATAGATAAGACAACTAGGGTTGGTTGAAGTATAAAATTATCTATTCAGAATAAAACACATATACTACTAAATCAAAGAAATGAGGATCTAAATACTTTACTGGACACATTTTTTAGAAAACAATGAATAATAATGACCTAGAAAAAATTTCAACGAACGGCACAATAAAAATCCAAATTCCCACTGGAAAGATTCCATATGGAGATGAAAATCAAATAAAAAAAAAAACAAAAACAATTGAAAAGAAACCTAGATATGAAAATGACTTGAAGCAATTTTTTATTTATTGGTGGAGAACCGTTGAAATGCTTATATGAATCAAGACATCCTCTTAATCGGAGATGAAGAAATGATTATAAACTTTAGATTTGAGTCAAAACGTCTTTTTATTGAAGAGTTGTACAACGAAATTATGTGCGAAGGGGAGTTAAGGATCTTCTAATCAGTTATTTATTCAAAATAAATAAATAAAGATCAGTTAGTGATGTTAACAAAAATATGAGTTCATGATTTTTGAGTTCGCTCTGTCACGCATTTGCTAATGAGAGAAGAATAGCAACTTTTAATAGATTCCACGGACTGAGGATTAGCACTCTTGAGGCACAAGTTTTAAGAGGATTGACGATGGTAAAATAGTATATAGAAAACCACTGCTGATGATTTATGCTAATTACAATTTGTAATTAGGTTAAAGGTTTTAATAATAATGATTTAGAATTATGTAAACAATTTCAAAGTTACAAAATATAGAAGTTATTTGAGGAGTACAAGATGTTTCATCCAACATCATCAATAGTTTTGGAAGTGCATTATAGGAGTTTCTACAGTCTAATTGATGGGATCGTTAATTTATCTATCTAACCGTTAAAATAAATATAATATTAGAATTGTATATGGTACAACTGTTACATAGTGATAGAATCGATTTTATCAAAATTAATAACATGACCATAAAAATTTTATGTATTTACATTCATCTTTAGTATTAATTCAATTCATTTTTTATTGCATGTCTAGCTGGCAAAACTAACATAATCTTCCATAAGATTAGTTAATCTTATCAAGTTCAAAATCCAGCTCCTTAACTTTCTCTCTCTAACTTGTAAGTAAAAAAGGCTGTCAAAAGAGGAAGAGAGAAAGGAAGAAAAAGGAGACTGTCGGATCGTTACTTTTAAGTTTTAATGTTGGAACCTTTTTTTTTTTTTGGCAAAGACCATAAGGAAGAAAATAAAGTTATAAATTAATTAAATTACGACAACTCTTAGCAATAATGCATAGGACACAAAGTCATCATGACCAAAGGGTCCGTCACATCAAATGGGATGTAGAAATTGGGAACAAGAGAGGAAAATTACATAGACAAAACAATCCCTTTCGAAGGTTTTATTACTTTTGATCATGGAAAGCTCGTCGAACGTGAATATATATGATCAGTATGTACATGTGGTTTGACGAAGATCATACATGCAAGATGTCCAACGTCACAAGGGCATAGTGTTTTTTTGACCAACAAATATATAATGGGTAGTTCTTTTTTTATTTTTTTTTATTTTTTTGGCTTTTCTCTCGTCAACCGAAATCGTCAATTGAAAGGACATTGCTCTGTACAATTATACACTTGACGGAGGTAAAATTAAAAAATATAAAAATAAATGTAGCGGGGCTTAATTTATATTATTTTGTTTTTTACATACGTAGGACCTAAAATAAAACCTGGATAGTTTACGGCGTCCGGCCAAAACTTCGAACAACACACGTTTGATAAAATTTCAATTATCACCATACCTACAAAAATAAACCATTCGTTAATCTTTTTATCAAATGCTGTGATAGAAAATTCTATAGTTCCCTAATTAACTTTAACGGGATCATTCGCCTCAATTATTTAACATAATTACTATATATAGATGGATGAATCCAATTACAAAAATCACACATGTTTAGTGTTTAGCTCACTTTTAAGTGGCTTTAAAAAATGAATTAGTAATAGAGAAGTGATTTGATAGTGATATGTAATGATGATTAGGAAGAGTTAACGGGAAGGAAAAGTAAGCAATCTTAAAAAATTTAAAGTTATGCATGATTAGTGGAGGAGCTATATAGCATCAAACCCATATTTCTTTGAAAGAGGTAATGCATTCTTCATTTTAAACCTTAATTGATTTCTAGTATTACAATTTGACAGCACAATGGCTTTTCTCTGATTCTCTGAAATTTGTCAAATGAGGACTCTTGAGTATTTATAGAGTTTGGATGTTGAAGTCCATTAAATCATGTGATATGTCAACAATTGATACGAGTAATCCTGCAAATAGATCCTTTTATAAGCTTATTTTGAGTGTAAGCCCATAGAAAGCTTCTTTTAATACCATAAGAGTTGAAAGCAGACGAGCTAGTAGAGTAATCCTTACTTTAAGCTCACATGTTAAATCTCTTATAAATCATCTCAAAGTATAGATTTTCTTTATAGGCTATGTCATTAATTCAATAGTCAAACTCAAATATTACATATATATTTGAATATGACCTCTTAACTGTATTTATATTAACAATCAAACTATTGATTGGATGATCCATTTATGGAGCCTTAAAAGTTCCCATTTTTCCTTACTCAATCTATTCTTAGTTCCACATCAACTCATGAACTACGGTAAGAGTAAATTGATTTTTGCATATACATTCCACATTTATTGATTGTTTCAATTTATTGCTTGTATTTACTTCATGGACTCGAATATTATTTTGTTCATATTATCCTTACCTTAAACTTTATATTTTTTTTAAGCCTTGTGTTTGTATAAATAAGGTATATGATTAAAAGATGAAAGTATACTTTTAACACCCTAAATTTTAATATCAGTGTGTTTTTTCTTTTCTTTTCCTAGTTGAAAAAGCATTTATCATTGCAAATTATAAGAATTTATAAATTTAGAAAATGTTATTATACTCTTAAGTTTAGAGATGTACCTCATCACTAAGTCAATGTTCAACGGTTATTTGCAATTTTTCTAAAATATATTAATTATCAAACCTTTTAAACAAACAAGTAAAACTTCACTTTTTAAATGTCATTCTATTATCATCATCCTGACCATAATTGTTAAAAAGAAACAAAGATAAGAATCTTATAAATTTTCAAAGGTTAACTTTCAAAAAAATAATACAAACACAAATAAAACAATAATAAGCTATACAAAGAAAAAGAAAAGGCAATTAAAAATCCGCATCGATGTATTCAACTTCTGGATAAAACTAGCATTTCGCCTTTCCTAGGGATAGATTGAAAAAAAAACAACCGAACTGAAATAACCAAACCAATTTGTAAATAAAATCGAACAAAAAATAATATTGGTTTTTGAACAATTTGGTTCAAAAAATTTTCAATCCAAACTAATTTCTAACTTTATGGTTGGTTTGAATGAGTAAATCAAACCAATCCGTAAAACTGAACCAAACCAAACCATTTTGAAAAATGAAATAAATAAAAGTTGACTTGTAATTGTAATTTTCTTATAATGATTGGTTAAATGTTGTATATATTATTTATGGTTTCATTATAATATTTATTATTTGATAAATATTGGTTCATATTAACTTGTTCTTTTTTCTTTTTTTTTTAGGTTCAAGATATATTCTTCAATTAATGACTTAATATTCTTTTTTTGTTAACCATTTTAATTTTGTGAAGTATGAATTTTATTTATTTAGTTATAACTCTTATTATGTATTAATTTTCTAAAGTATTTTGTTAGCTTATCACTTTTATTTATGGATGACTTTTGTTGATAAATAATTTTTTATTTTTTAGATGATTGACTTGACAGTTTTGTAGAAAATTATAGATTATAACTTGCTATGAATTAGTTAGTGAATATACTATATTAGTGGATGATTGGTTGGGGACTAAATGTTTTTATGGAGGGTTGTGGATTATGAATGTGATAGATTTATGAAATATTGGTTATGGTTTACAATTTAGATTTTGTATAGTGACTTAAATATTTGAATACACGCATAATATAAAAAGCTTTAAAAACTTTTTTAAAATAAAATTTTGATTTAGTCCATAATCTGAACCGAACCACATCGTTATCTAACGATTTAGAATTTTCAATCCAAATCAAACTGTTATTTAATGATTTGTTTAGGATGAAAAATAAATCAAACCTTAATTATAGTTTCATTTAGTTTTTAGTAAAAGCCAAACCAAAATGAGTCGTGCATACCTTAGCCCTTCCATGAATTGAACCACAAGGGTAGTTTTGAGAGAAAAAAAACTTATTAAAAGGATGTAAATTTTTTATACTTTTAGGTTTACATTTATACTTTTACTTTTTTTTTTAATTTTAACACTTAAATAAACATTATTAATATACATTGCAATTTGCAATGATATTCAATTTAGCCCTTGCTTAAAGACTTGGTTTTTCCTGAAATAAATACATATACGTGTGTGTGAGGGAGAGAGAGAGTATTCAAGTTTGAAAAAGAAAAGGAAAAATTCATGTCCTTTCATTACATCTTATATAGACATATATAGATATATGAATCATCACAAGGCGTTATGTTTAAGAATCTGCGATATAGGGAATTTCAAACATGACTTTAAGGAACCATAGTAGTTAGTTAGATTATGATACGATATTAAATATGACATTAATTTTTTTTTCTGATGTGAATAAATTTGACACTATTGAGCTTTATAACCAAAATATTTAAATGTAGAAAGCTTAAGGAAATTAGAATTTTAGAAAATTCTGTCAAAATTTTTGAACTAATAAATCGGGGCTGAACAAACAATCCGAGACGGGTTGTCGATAAGAGAAACCTGGGACAAGGCAAATTACACCTAGTGATGAGGGGAGAGCGATTATACTTAAAAAGGGTATTACCCTCAAAATGGAAGGACAACCCAAATAACACAATATTCTAGGGTTTCATTCAATAACAATTGATATTTAATTTCTATACTCTTCCTCTATCATTATGTCTCACTTCGATCAGCACACTATATTATTGATGATCAATCTTATTCCCTCATTTTCTGATACAACAATTAATAAAAAAGAGAAATCAAAATAGAAAAGATTTAATTAAATAAAATAAAAAAATAATAGATAGAAAAATGAAATAAAATGATTAAATTAGAATAGAAAAGAAATTAGATAAGCTCTAATAAATACATATAAAATAAATAAATTGAATTAAAAGAAAAAAGAAATTTTATCAGTTTACAATTATTCTCCAATTAATTTATTGGATACGGTATATTTTTTAAAATCCTAATTTTCTTGTAATTAATATTTCCAATTATTTTCTTTACATGATTAATGTTTTCTTATTTTTAAGTTTTATTATACCCTTTATTTTTTCCTACTTTGAATCATTATTTCAAAACTCTTCAGGTGTTAGTTTTTTGTCCAGGATCATTAGATGACCAGATTTACTCTTCTTACATCATTCACAGATTTTTCTCTAAGCATTAAATCCTTCAATCTTTAGATTCCCTTTCACAAAGTAACTTATCTTGTTATACCAAATTGAAGGTTTAAGAGAAAAGTTACAAATAAGTGATATGTATTTCCTTTATCTAATTTTTTAAAAAAATTACTTTTTAGGACTTGGGTAATAAAAATAAAAATTTAAATATATATATAAACACAACACAGCATCATGTTATCACATATCAAATGCCTTTGCAATAAAGAGTAATAGGGACCCTTCTCATTAATATTGGTAAACTTATACATATCCTCTTCACATAGCTAATTTCCATTATTTTAAGCATCACTTTTTTTGTAGTAATATAGATTTTTTTTTTCTTTTTGCCAGCAACATAGAATATTATTTCAAGTTTAATTTAGTGTATATCTGTAATTCAGCATGATTAGATCAAAGATAGTCCAACAAATGCTAGGATTACTTAGTAACAATTAAGATTCACCTTTACTCATTCTTATATTAAGCATGGGCTATTAGGGTAAACCCTAGAAGACATAATTCTTTTCTTTTTCCCCTTTCTTTGGGACATTTTTTTTCCAAAATCAAAACTTCTAGATAACAACAACGTGTAGTTTCTAGAGGCAATACCATCTGATATTAATGATTGAGTAATGGTGTCACATATATGTCAACATACTCCTTAGTCTTGGTAAAAACATGTGCTTACCAATCCTTCCCATCCTATATATTCAAGTATTTTGTTATTACCAGATAGCAGAAGCTTGACAAGTAGGCCATTATAGAAATCTGGAAAGGATGAAATCTTCGTTTTGGATATCAAATCAACAAAATATTCAAATCTTCTCAATATTATATCACAACCTGGATTGCAAGATGTGTATATGGTATTGTTATGCTGAGATATATATATTTATATACCTTTTTTCCTTACATCTCTAGAAAGCACGATTCTTTGACTCATTGTGACCATGTGAAACGTTCATCGGTCAAACCAAAAACATGGAAACTTTAGAAAGCCTGCCGGTGTTAAACATTTTATTATTTGGATGAAACATGTAACAATAATATCTAATAAATAATAATAAGAAAGAAACATGAAAAGAGAAAAAGAATCGTGCTTTCTAGCGATAAACAATAAATTATGTTTCATCATGCTAAAAAATACACATCGGTTACGTTGCTTTGTGACGATTTAAATAGGAAAAAATTGCAGTAGATGGGCTTATATTTGTGCTTTTTCTTAAAAAAAAAATTATAGAACATATGTACTATTAATCGACCATTTTACAATATTATGAACCATATTTTTGTAGATATCCATATATGTTGTATCATTGTTTCAGGTTTTATTTGCAACTCCTTAGCCGTTTTGTTATGTTAGTGGCCTCTAAAAGGTTAAAAAGCCAAATTAAGTTCCTCCTGTGTATCTTTTCTTACATGGCAAAACCATCTCACTTTTTTTATCTTATCCATTCTTATGTATCACACATTTCTCATATTAGCATTTGATAGAACTTTAAAGCTTTATGTGTGTGTGTGTGTGTATGAGTTATACATATTGAAGTATTAAACACTTTGAAAGCCTAACTTTTGGTTTCAATATACCGATGGGTACAAAAATTTTCAGTTTGGACATAATATACTCCTTAACCCTTCCAAAAATTTCTCATTTAAGTATTCGCATAGCAAGGTGTACTGATCTAACTTATTTTATTAATTAACATGTCAACGCCATGTTGATAGATTGCTTGGAATAAGAAATGGAAACGTCTAAAGTTATAATATTTCAAGAATTTAGACAATAATCCAATCTTTGATTTGTAATTTTAGGAAAAACTTAAGAGAGTAAAAGACCTTTTCAAGAATCTGTTAGAAAAAAAAAAAAAAAACAAAGAAAGAAAATTACAATATAAGTTTAAGGGGAAAAGATATATTTAAATATTAATAGAAAATCTAGTAACGAGCAATTAGAAAAATCACAGCAATACTTTGGATGTAGGCCATCACATCAAGAGTTGGTGGTCGCAAACTCATCACTTTCCACGGGAACGTCACGTGGTTCCCGACCACCATTACAGGATTAACAACCGCTTTAGGATAGCCCTAGCTAGCTACTACCATGCATATTTTAGTTTTTGTTTTTTAGTATTTAATATGTTTAGTCTAAGTTTAATAAATTAATATACTCTTTATTCGCTGACCTGGGTGTATTTGTTCCATCGTATCCTAATCTTTTTGACATCATATTTTTATCGTTTTCAAATAGATTTGTTAAAAAAATAGATATCGATGAGAAATTGATAATTTTACTCATAAACAGATCAAACAGATACGATACAAGTATAGTATAAATAAGTTACAGATGTAAATCTGATATAGATACGATACAAATAAAAATTAGACAATCCAAATAGGCCCGAGTCTATTTGTTTCATTATATTTTGTTTATTTTGAAATCATATTTTATTATTTCAAACAAATATTTATTAAGAAATGGATAGATGAAAAACTAATAATTTTATTATAAATAGACCGAATAAATACAATACAGATTTAATATAAATAAATTATAATACAAATACGATACTAATAAAAATTTAGCAATCCAAACAAACCCTAAATATTCTGATCGAGGACCCGTCGAGTGTATACGATCATAAAATTAAATGCAGGATGATGTTGAAGCTGCCTATATTTTTAACTATATGACCAATCCGATTATGGAACCATCGGTCATACTTGCCTAGCTAGCTAGAATTTTTTACGAGGTTGGTCATGGGCCTTACATGTCTATTTCTTACATGGTCAAAAAAACATTATTATTATTATATGTCTGATATCTCTTTCACACATGGTCAAAAAAACGTTATCGTTAGTCACATTGACCAAAGACTAGAAACCCTTGATAATTAATCTCATTGACCAAGGACTGAAATGAAACCATCGGTCAATGCTTTCAAATAATCAAACCTCGATCATTTTAAAAAATCATGCAATTGAGTGCTATTATAGATGGCTAATCTTAGTAATTTTTGTCAGATGGTACTCATCTGTTTCGCATATCACATTCGACTTGTTGAAGCTGTATTATCCTCTCGGAAATGTACCTACATATATATATATATATATATATATATCACAAATATTTTCTTCCATGACCCAAATATTTAATTTGAATAAATATTCATTTGTATATATGTAAATAGGCTTAAAATTATATATAATTAGTATTTCTTATGTATTTGGGCTTGACTCGTGGACTGAGTGATAGACCCAACAAGTTCAATTCTAATTTCAAAAGGTTTGGTTTGGTGGAATTAGAACAAAGAGCATTAGACTGGTCTTGCATGCAACCTCTCTCAAAAAAGCTCATACCCACAAGAAGATAGCTACTGGCCTTGACCAATAATAATCTCATTCATGAATTATAATAGGCATGACATGAGTTTACTCCATTTCATCTGTCAATCACTAAGATGATTTTACATATCATATATGCCAAGTGCCTGTAGGATAAAACAAACAACATTCTATACAATAAACTCTGATTTCAAGGACAAAAAACGCAAGTCAAACAACTATTACTCCAATTGCTCAAGAACTATAAGGTTAACATGTGAGGTCTACTCAAATTCACTTATCTATTAATTATGCATTCAAGACGCTAAAATTGCTTGTTCCTCCTCATTGTCATTCTTTCCAACCCATTCCATCATCAAGTGTTATATCTTTATCAACACTCTGAAATCATGTGTAGGACTTGAGATCCACGTGAAAAGTGCATAACCACCCTACGAAAAATCCTACACCCTTAATATACATATGCATGGTTATGTGTACATTTATATACACAAATAGGCATCATTTCACATGAAATATATATATATATATATTTCCTCTGAAGAAAAAAACCTTCAAAACATTATATTATTGCTATTTTTGAAAAAACAAAGATGCATCTTCAAGGCATAAAACTACAAAAGTTGTTTATTCTTCCTAATTCACTTCTTCTACCACATACAAATTGCAATGCTTAGCATTTTTTTCCCTATGGTTTTTTTTAATTTCGTTAATCATTTTTATTATTAAGAAAAGACAATAATAAAGGATATGAATGAATCAAAATAGATGTGAAACACTAACTTAAGAAATGTACTGGGTTTTAATTAATTCATGAACGTTACCTGAATATTGACAAAATATGCAATTAGATATCTGAAATTTGAAATTAATCAATTTAATACCTAAACTTTGAAATTAATTAAATTATTATCTGAAAAACTTTAAAATTGATCAATTTAGTACCTAAAGGAATCTGATGGAAGTACTGTCAACATCCACAAAAAGTTCTTCTAGATCACAATTAATCAATTTCAATATTCACGTACTAATTGCATATTGTTTCAAAGTTCAAGTGTCATTTGTGACTTTGACCCATTAATTTAGTATTGATATTACAAATAATGCTAGAAATAATTGAGGACATTAGAGAACAATATGATATGATGACTTACAGTGGACTCTTCAATAAGCTAAAGAAATTATATATGACATATGAATCACTATAATGCAAAAGTTAACTAGGCAGCCAATATTATACACGGAGATTAGAAACATGAAATAGAAGTACACCACAATCCCAACAATACTAATAAACATAAAGGTTCACAACAATCATCCAAAGATTGATAAGAACAAGTTGTATTTGATAAATACTTAAAAAGAGTAAAATTCATCCACAATTTTAGTTACTCGTGAGATTTTACAAATCGTGAGAAACCCATTCGTGAGAGAGATTGATTATTAACATATACAAACTTACTAAAACTATAATTAACAAATAAAATACTAAATTATCTAGAAAGGAAATACATTGTGGAACTTGACTCCTGACTTAACTACCACTTGTCAATATATAATGAGACTATGATATTCAAACAAGCCTTCTACTTCTCTCCTTACTTTGGCCTTCAGTATCTTCATAAACAGTTTCTAACGATGTGAATCCATCTTTGACATGCTTCTGCACTACTTGTACTATGCAATTCATCGTTCAAAATCTCCTTTCACATTCTCAAAAGGTTCTTTCGTGATTTCTTTCAATTGCTTTATCCATTTAATCATTTCCGTAATCCCACGACTTTAATGTTTAGATTACAATCGTGTTACTAATCAAAGTACAAGTTCATCATTAGCAATGCATGGAGGAGGATAAAATTATCAACTTAGCCTCACCATAAAGGGAGGGAGAGGTTTGTCTTTAGTTGAAGAGATTTTTAAGGAAGTTGATAGCAAAATTAGACAATGGCTAATATTAAATGAATCATTGGAGTAGATAAGTCATAAGAAAAATAATAGATTATACACAATGTAACACATTCGCTAACTAGAGATAGAAGACTATTGAAGAATGTCGTTACTACAAGAAGATAGGAACATTGTTAAAAATTTAGGCTAAGAATGGAGAAGCATAGAGCCAATGAACATGCATGGATGGAGATGCAAAGGACATTTAGCTAAGGGGAATTTTAGAGATACATCTCTATAGCTCCAAACTATTATTATAATTAGTTTTAGTGTTTAGAAATATTATAACAAAAAGAAAAAATAGGAAACATATGCTTGCACATGCTAAATAGTTTTAGAATATTCTAGAGTTTCTACTCTCTTTGTTTGTTAGGTTTTGGGTTGGCTATATTCATGTACAATTTATTCTACAAAGTAATGAAAATGAACAAAAAATATTTCCTAGTAGTTTTTGTATTCGGCAAGAATAGACTCTATGTTGAAGTAAGCAAATTCGTTCATTTTTTCCACTACTAAAATCCACCACATTCTAATAGGTATAAGAGAATCCACCCCATGGCTATCATAGATCGGATGATGAAGAGATGATAACGTTATTTGTGAGTCTTCAAGAAGCATTGGGATGAACAGAACAAAAAATTAAAATTAACCAAAAATCCCTAATGGGGAAACCAAGTAGGAATAATGTGAAGATTTAATTGAGCCATTGCATATTCGTTGCACCCACATGCATAAATGGCTAGAGTAAATGGTGTTGCGGTTGCCGGTATTGGTGCCGATGCAAGAGTGATAGCAAATCAATTCCTGCCAAGATCCAGCCAAGAAGTTGTGGTAGAATCGCCAATCATTACACCTTCCACCCTTATTGGTGCACTATTTCTAACCAAGTTTTAAATAAGTTAATTCTTATTATCTCTTTCCTAATCTGTCAATGCTAGGCAATTGTATCTACGCATGTAGTATAGGAATGAAATATAGGGTCGTATTCTTCAAGCATCCTAGCAAGTACTATTACTCACATTTTTCCTATTATCTAGAGTATAAAATTTAGTGAGTATCATAATGTTATTAAACTACTAATTACACTACATATTAGCTACCTATTAATGCTAAAGTTATGAACATACTTTGATTAAACTAAATATCACATTTAAGTAATTTAGACCTTGCTTCACCAATGAATTAACATGTACTACACATTATTATTTTGTTGTGACTTTCCGAACTACAGGATTCTACTAAATAGATCAATATCTCTCATGAGTCTATTGAACCCTAATCCTAACCTTGTCGAACTGGAATCTCTTCCTAGTTAGCGGTCGACTAGAATTGCATTAGAAATATGATCCCAAAGGTAATTTCAACTACATATGTAGAAGGTTTCACAGCCCTATCTCTAGGCGTCATGATTAACCTCTCTCTATAACTTAGATCTATTCCATAGGTAGATTTCTCAATTGTATCCTATGAAAATCTGATCTAATCCTAAGTCACGCACTACTTAGAATTAAAACAATTTAATACACTATAAAGATTAGTGAAATCAAAAACATTTCACAATCAATCCATGTATGTATATGTTAACCACGGCTACACAAGCCCTAATTACTACTCATACATGATGCAAGAAAACAAAACAATGATTAATATAAAATAGAAAGGAAACATGAGAGAAAAGTCCCTTTTTCAAAATACAAATGTTTGAACTCTTCCACGAACAATCACAACAACTCATAACCTCTTCCTTCTCTTTGAAGAATCTCTAAGGAGTACGAACAACACTTACAACACTTATAATACATATGCAAAATTATGAAAAGGGTACAAAGTTACAAAGAAGAGTAGTTTGACATGGTTCGGTGTGTACCAAATTTGATTTTCCCCTTTCTCATGTTTAGATCATGTATTTATATGTCACAGGCAACCAAACATGTCCAATTGGTGTATCATCATCTCATTTGGCCTTTATCCTCCTTCAAAATGCCTTTTTAATCCAATCGTCGTGAAAACATATCAAGGATTAACTGCTATCAGCCATTATGCGGCCTATTATCTCCTTTGAAGTAATTATTCAAGGGACATCACAATCGTATCTAAGGTCATTATCTACTCAGATGACAAAATTAACATGCAATCACAATCAAAATTCACCCATATTGAAGACCTGCAACTAGATACCCTATTGGTCATTGTCGTATCAAGGTGGCTATGATCAGCACCGTGGACTTCTTCTCTCCTCCATATAATGGCCATATCAAGTGTATTTGTATGGTCAAGAGAGATCACTGTCTAGGTCACAGCCATATCAAGTGTCATGACTCCACTGTGTCCATTTTCTCCTTATTTCTTTATGGTTATGCCCGTAATAATTCATTTGATATGCATCAGAAATTATCACTAACCCCAATATGGTCGTGATCATGCCTAGATGCCTTTTCAATTTCAATTCTCATTTAAATTAATCTACCTGTTGATGTTTGTCCTTTTTAAACCTAAGATGAACATTTTTAAGTATTAAGTACCAAAATCCTCAACTTCAAGCTCATTCAAAGGAAAATTAAACATAATTTAGCCCCGATTTTATAGAGTAAATGATCCCTATCAAATTTCCCTACACTTCAGCTTTGCTTGTCCTCAAGCAAACAAGCTGACAAAAATGGATTTGAAGAAAATTTATACTCAATGTTAGGAAAACAAATTATAAATGGTGCATTTGTTAAAAATTCATGTATCTCTCATTGATTGAGCAAATTCCACTAAGTGACCTCACACATTATATGCATTGTTGTCCTATTTTACTAATGATGACATGCACTCTAGTTAATCTTGCTAGAGTTTCAAGGCTAATTCGAGTAATATAGCCTTTTCCCTCATCATTTAAATAGGTCTTCAAAAATTGAAAAATCATACACAAGATCACTAAGTAAAAGACAGTTAACCAATTCTCTCCCCTTAACATAAAGTATAGGCAATCTCAATCATCTCTATAGCCGATATAAGTCTTAGTAAAATTCCATACATTCTTACACTTTCTTCCCTTAGTACTTTCTTGAAATTATTCTTTTTTTTTTTTTTTTTTTGAGGAATCATGTAACCCATGTAGCAAGCTTTCAGCCGATAATCCCGGATTCGTCACCCAAGTTAACAGATGTAATTCCACTTAAGGGGCGTCCTACAGACTTAATGACTCGAGTTACAAGACTCACCGAACTGTATTTCTTTTGTTAAATAAGTTTCCTTGGTCGGTCAATCCCAGGCCGGACGACCTTAGGTGACTAGGTTTTAAAGGGACCCCGAAACTCCACATACTTAACTTTTTTTACGTGTGAATACAAGGGGATTAGAAATCAATAACTTCAATTAGACTTCTATCACAAATAATTAGGCCTTCAAGAAAATTGAATAAAACCCATACACTTAGTCAAGTTTTTAGAAATTGATTAACTAGCCTTTACTAAGAACCTTGTGCTAGTCTTAACATATGAATTTTTAGCTAAATGACAAGTAAAATTACATCATTCAGATTTCATCATGCAAGTCTAACATTTTAACAAAAGTGAAAAAGTGAGTAAAACTTAAGACAACGTTCAATATCAGTCACTTAGTTACTAAAAATGAGAAATATCAGAGAAAAAATGTTCAAAATTTTGGTACCACAAAAGTTTTCCTATAGATGCTTAACTAAGGGAAATTTGATGTCATCATCATATTCATTTTCCTACTTCATACATACACTCCCTTCCCCACACTTAGAGAAAGATATTGTCTCCACTGTCATAAAAACATGCACAATAGGAAAAGGAAATAAACAATATAAAAGTTAAGGAAAAGAAAACTAACACTCCCCTTATGAAGTTTGAAACATCGGATCCACAAAATTCCAGTTGAGTTTTTGCTCTTCTTCATCACGGTCGTCTAGTAGGTCATGATCTCCTCTGGAAATAAGAAAAATTTCATATCACTCCCATGGTAACAGGCGTGACATGGGTAGTGATCTCCTCTTATCACAAGTCGCTCCCTCCAGCTTCCATTGGTACGACCATAACCTTGACCTTTATTTCCTCTAAACATGCAAAGTCTCTATCACTCCCCTTGTCATGGTCGTTTCATTAGTCGTGATCTTCTCTGAGCAAACTAATAACTCTTTATCCATGCTTGATACGTCTGTAATTAAGGCTGTTATATTGTTTGCATTCTATTGCCATGACTATAATATGCCCAATAAAGCCTCGATCACGCTCGTGATTGACAAGGGGATCTCCCTGAATTATCATGCTGGTATATAACAAGCATGATGAGAGGCATTATCTCCTTATTTTGGCTCCTTGTATTTTCCTTACTTAATCTAGAGTATCCATGATGATCATAATGTAACCTCTCCAATTAACCCTTCATGAGATAACTTCACCTAAAAAGAGTTGGACAACTACAAAATTAACAACACGAACTACATTAGATTCTAAATAACATAAATCAACATAAACACTACACAAAACATAACATAAAATAAAGCATGGGTTGCCTCCCATGGAGCACTTGTTAACATCATTAGCTTGACATGTTGAAACAAATCAACTCATAATCCACCAGGATCCCAAACAAATGTATCCAAAGAACATGTTTTTACAATCATTAAAGGGAACTTCTTTCTTATCCATGCTCTATTCCTTTTAAACTTAATTTCCTTTGATGTCCGAAATTTTTTATAGGGAGTGTTAGGACAAATTTGTGCATTCTCAAATTCAATGATATATCCCATGGGTTCAAGGCACAAATCTTGATGCTCGACATCTCTTAAATTTTCAAATAATTGAAAAAATGGAGAGGGCTTAATATCCTTAGTATTCATTTCTTACTCAACCTCTCCATCTTCCATTTCTTTTGTGGTGATTTGAATTTCCTCACTCACAGACTCAAATGAACTCTCCTCCATTCTTTTACCTTGCTCAACAGGTTGTGGATTCAATAATTTTTAAAAAAGTTTTACATTACAATCCAATTCATCAACATTCTTCATCATCAATTCACAATCAACATGTTCAAAATAATGCAAACTATTGACTTCATTGAAAATCTCTTGTTCTTCATTGCAAAAAATTGGAGGTAATTGAATGCATGAAGGGGTATCATAAAAACATAGGTTAGCACACAAACAGTACCATTCTTGTTCACCACAATTCCATCACACAATATTCACTTCATTTTCAAGTTCATTATTTTGAGAATTAGTAAGCACATTCCAATAATGATCTCTAGGTATCCACTAGTCGAAATCCATGAAATTGGAATGACTTATGTAAGTTAAGGTCGATGAGAAAAAAAAAATCCACCACAAATTCAAGAAAAAAAAACAAAACAAAACAAAAGAAATGGCTAGATTAACAATAGTAGATTTTCCAAATATTGCCAATGTTCCTCGGCAATGATGCCAAAAACTTGGTGCATTATTTTTAACCGAGTTTTAAATAAGTATTCCTATTATCTCTTTCCTATGATCTGGTCAATGCTAGGCAAGTGTACCTATCGCATGTAGCATGGGAATGAAATATAGGGTTATATTCATCAAGGATCCTGGCAAGTACTATCACTCACGTTTTTCCTATTATCTAGCCTATAAAATTTAGTGAGCATTATGATGTTATTAAACTACTAATTACACTATAGATTAGCTACCTATTAATACTAAAGTTATGAACACACTTTGATTAAACTAAATGTCGCATTTAAGTAATTTAGACCTTACTTCACCAATGAATTAACATGTACTACACATTATTATTTTGTTTATGAGATTCCGCTAAATAAATCAATATCTCTCTCAAGTTTATTGAGCCCTAATTTTAGCCTTATTGAACTAGAATCTCTTCCTAGTTAACAATCGACTAGAATTGCATTAGAAACATGATCCTAAGGGTAATTTCAATTACATATGCAAAAGGTTTCATAACCTTATCTCTACATGTCATAAGCAACCTCTTTCTATAGCTTGGATCTATTCCATAGGTAGATTTCTCAATCGCATCCAATGAAAATATGATCTAACTCTAAGTCGTGCACTACTTAGAATTAGAATAATTTAATACACTATAAAGATTAGTGAAATCAATAACATTTGACAATCAATCCATGTATGTACATATTAACCACAACTACACAACCCCTAATTACTTCTCATGCATTATGCAAGGAAACAAAACAATGATTAATATAAAATAGAAAGAAAACATGAGAGAAAACTCTCTTTTTTATAATACAACTGTCTGAAATCTTCCATAAATAATCACAACAACTCGTCTCCTCTTCCTCCTCTCTCAAGAATCTCCAAATAGTACAAACAATACTTACAACACTTATAGAATACAAATGCAAAATTATAAAAAGGGTAAAAAGTTACAAAGAAAACTAGTTTGACATGGTTCGGTGTGTACCAAATTTGATTTTCCCCTTTTTCATGTTTAGATCATGTATTTATATGTCACGGGCAACCAAACATGTCCAATTGGTGTATCATCATCCCAGTTAGCCTTTATCCTCCTTCAAAATGCCTTTTTAGTCCAATCGTCGTGAAAACATATCAAGGAGTAACTGCTATCACGGCCATTACGCGGCCTATTATCTTCTTTGAAGTAATTATTCAAGGGACATCACGATCATATCTAAGGTCGTTATCTACTCAAATGACAAAATTAACATGCAATCACGATCGAAATTCGCCCATATTGAAGACCTGCAATTAGATACCCTATTGGTCATTGCCGTGTCAAGGTGGTCATGATCAACATTGTGGACTTCTTCTCTCCTCCATATAACGGCTGTATCAAGTGTATTTGTATGGTCAAGGGAGATCATTTCTAGGTCACGGCTGTAGGGGGCCGTGATCTCCATTATATCAATTTTCTTTAAATTTCTCCATGATTACGATCGTATTAATTCATTTGATATGTGTCAGAAATGAGCACTGACCCCAATACGGTCGTGATCATGCCTGGATACCTTGTTCAACTTCAATTCTCTTTTAAATTGATTCACATGTTGATATTTTTCCTTTATAAACCTAAAATGAACATTTTTAAGCATTAAGTACCAAATTCCTAAACTTCAAGCTCATTCAAAGAAAATTAAACATAATTTAGCCCCAATTTTATAGAGTAAATGATCCCTATCATTACTCCAAGGAAGAAATTGCCCAAAGTATGCGCAACCAAAAGCTAGGGTTTGTTGAAGATTTCATTAACAATTTCGTCATATTCGAGAAGTTATACAACACTTTCCAAAGGTATGGTTACATTGCTGATCTTAGTGCTAATGTAGGGAACAGGTATGTTGGAGATTTTGATGAATTGAAACGAAACAATGTTGTTTCGATGTAAAATACATTGAAATACACTAAATCCTCACCTAAGTTATAAATTTAGTTTAGATAGATTAAATGAATCGAAAAAATTATATGATATAATTAAACAAGTTGACATAGTTAAATTAACAATTAATTAAGTTGAGATTTGCGATTTTGAATTCCTAAACCCTTAAACATATTATTAAAATGTTTAGTAGATTCCTAAACCCTTAAGCTTCAGTTTAAATTCCAATTCCTTAATCCCCATAAAATTTGAGTTCATTTGCTTATATAAAATATCGGTTTTTTAACTCAAACTCGAACTCAAACTAAATATCAATTCCTTACAAACTAAACTCTTAAACCAAATCCCTATTTCAAGTTTTAAATTTTAAACATATATATTCTCAAATTATTTCCTAAACGCTTTCAGAGCTAAAGATAATCATCTGAAAAAGTTTAAGCTAAAGTCCTTACTCATAATTATCCTTAAAAATCTCTTAAACCTTATCATTTTCTTTTCTTTTGTTTCACCTACCTTTCTTTCCTTTCCTATTCTCCTTCTCCTCCTCCTCCTTCTTCTTCTTCTTCTTCTTCTTCTTGGTTCTTTCTTTCTTTCTCTTCTTTCTATCTCTAAAAATTAAAATCTCAAAGTCCACAAGATCATAGGAAGAAATAAAGATGGAAAGCAAGATAGAAGATAAAGAATAAGCATGAAGTAGCTCAATGACTAAGAAAGAAGTAGATATGGTGGAAGATAAATAGCTTGTGGTTGATAAACATGTAAGTTTGTTATTTTTCTTTATTTGATTGTTATTATTGCATGAGAATGATAAATAAATGTTGGAAATATGATGGGTTTGTGATAAATTTATGAAATGTGATATATGAATATGCACATTAAAACATAAGTTCATATATGTGTGTATAGGTTGGATGTTTGATGACTTGATTAGACGATATGTGAAGTAGAAATAAGCTTAGAAATGTTATTTAGACTTGATATGGATTGGTTTACTAGTTATACAATATTGTGTATGAAGTATGTTATGTTTAAGAAGTTGAATTTTGAAAAAAAGAAATATAGGAGTTTGTGTAAGCTGACAAGGACCAAATCATGGGCATGATTCAACCTTTAGTGGACTCTCTTTTGAAAAATTTGATCAATTATAGGTGTGATTCAACCCATGATGACTCTATTTTGAAAATTTTTGGATAATCATGGGCATGATCTTGCCCTTAATAGCATTTACTGTTGGTATCTTCATGAAGCATGGGCCTAATTCCAAACTTAATAGCCTTAGGTTGTTTTTAAACTTCAAAATCCTAAAGTTATGGGCATAATTTAACAAGAAAAAGCTTTGTTCCGAAAATTTTTCAAAAATGTCGAGCATGATCTTGTCTTTACTAGCCTCGAGTTGTTTAAAACTCCAAAATCTAAGAATCATGGGTGTGACTTAGCCTTAATAGCCTATGATGTGTGAAATTTCAGAAATCACGGGCGTGATTTGTAGTTCACTGTAGCATGACACTATTTCGTATTTTGTTCATAACTTTTTCATTTGAACTCGAATTGAGGTGATTCACAGTGCTACCAAAAGCTTAAAAAAGATCTCTACAAAATTCATGTTTTAAGTTTATGGAAATTATAGAAGCATCAAGGTCTAAAATTTATTTGTTTCAAGTTGCAACATATCCAAATCAAGTTGAAAACTTGTGTTTACTCGTTAAGTGTATGTTGTTAAGTATAAAATGAACTTAGCTAATAAGCCTAAGTTCGACTTAACTAAATTGACTTTAATAAGCTAAAATGAATTAGATTGATTAAATTTAATCAATTTGGTTAAAATTAAGATAATATAGGTTTAACTTGGAATTAGCTTAGATTAATATGTTAAGTTAAACCATGAATAATATGGGGAATATGTTGTTTTAAATGTATGCTTGCATAAAAAATGAGTCTTTTTGAATATGAATAACATGGTAATGGTTTTATAATAAAAGATTTATAAATAAAGAGAAAAGAAATAATTTGACAGATAATGGAGAACTTTTGATATCTTGGCGGCACGATCTTCGCAGCCATGATGGGATTTCTACTTGGTGTCTATTCAAATAGGATTTTAAAATGAGTCCAATATAAATGAATAATTAATTTAATTGCTTATATAGTTTAATTTTCTTAAATAGATGTTTGTCTCTTATCTATCTTCTAAAATGGCTTCTTATCTACCTTCTGACTTAATGGATTTCGAATCAATAAGGTACGCAATAACTTGGATGTTGTTGTTAAGATAGGCATTCCTAATAAACTAAAAGTTAAAGACGGCCTAATTAATGAGTGTTGCTTATGCTTGTATCATTTAATCTGGTCTAGGGAGCAACAACCTTGTCTAGAGTCGGACACAATAGTTAAGTGCTTAGGCTATCTCGTACCATGATGCAATGGCAATTCACAAGTGGCTCAAAGGGTAATTGATGCGGCGGGGTAAAGTAACATGATTTAGTTCATGTTTATGGGACCAATTGAACTAAATAATATTATGGACTGAGATAATTAATGCTGTGTAATGGCTGTAAACCCTCGATAAGGCTATTTTCTCTTTTTTTCTTAGATATAGGAGATATAAATATCAGAGCTGCTTATATCAATCTCCTGAACAATTACTATTACTTAGAAGCCCTAGATTTCCAAAGATTGTTCCAGAGTGTGAGTGCTCTTATGTTGCTTGTTTTATTTAAATGGAAAGATAATAAATTGTTGTTGTTACATTGCATTAGTTTAAGCATGTGTGACACCTCGTGTGTGTTTCTATTACTGTCTTACCAATCTTTGGCTCATTATTTTCTCTTTCTAGGTGTTGACATGGGGACGGAGATGTTGATGTTGATGATGACGTGATGATGATGGCGATGTTGATGGTGATGATGTTGATGTGGGTGATGATGATGTTTAGCTCAGGAATAGGCGATCCTGGAAGTTTGAGAGGAGAAGTGAAGTGAGATAAGGTCATTGGATTATTGAATTTTATTTTATGTTGTTCTAGAACTAGATTTATCTTTTTAAATTTGTATTTTTCTATAAAGAGCTTAGTTGAGAAGCCCGTATGTTTTGTGATCAATTTTTAAAGCTTTATTTGTGAAAAAGTTAGCCTACTCTTGTGATTAGAAGCTAGAAATTATTTTATAAAGTTGTTTTACTGCTACCAAATCCAGTTGTGTTCAGAATCTAATTAAAATATTTCAGAATTTAAAACTTGTTTGCAATGTTCAATATAAACAAATCCTTTAAGGAAGTTTGTACATGTAATACTTTAAGTACTATATGTAGCTAGAGGATTTGGCTTTTCTGAATTTATGATGTAGGACATGTTTGCTCCTTACATGCATCACAATAGGAGTAGAAGAGGAGGAGGATTTAGTTGAAGGAGGAGAGTGAAAGAGAAGGTAAGGTGAGTGAAACCAGTGTTGGTGTTGATTCGAGTGAGGTTGAGAACCCAACTACGAATACGTGGTTGATTAAGAATAAAAAGCCTCCACGGATCAATAAGGCGGAGGGATGGGCTAGTCCCAAGGATGCAGATGATTTGGTTAGGCAAGATAATGAGGATGGCCGATCTGATTCAAATGTATATATAAAAATAAAAGTGAATTCTTCCAGCGAGTATATGGGTCAGATCAAGTAATATAGAATGCGTAGAGTATCGATCCTACGGAGATTACATAACTTCTAAGTATTAGCTTCTAGTATTATTTAGGTAATGAAATTTAGAGAATTAACTGATTAACTACTACTAAACCTAGATTGTAATTGTCACTAAGAGCAGAGAAAAAGTGTTTAGAAAAATATATTGATTGAATGTGGGAAAAATAGAATCTACCCTAGTTTCACTAATCAGATTATTATCATGTTATAATAGCTATTAGCTATGTAGATATCCATATGAAATTATCAAAGACTTTAATTCTTTTCCAAGTTTTAAAATTTTAAAACCACAAATTAATCCATTAGCTTTTGCTATACAAATTAATAGTGGAATCTAATTCACAATCATGAATCTTCCAATTCTATGATTGACTAAAATCCTAAATCAATTTCTCATAATCCCTTAGTGAAAAACTAACCCAAAACATTACATGAATCTCAAGGATAACTTTTAAATCAGATTAAATATCGCAGCTTCTAAAACTGTTATTTAACCCTAATTCAAGAATTCCTTACGAATCCTAATTTCTCTTTCGAGTTATCAAGATTACTATAAAGCTAGTTCAATCAAAAAACATGATTAATAGTTGGAATTACAATATGAATATTCCACATATCTAAAATTCTATAACATAATTACAATCATCTATTAGCAGTCCTAGAGTTTCATCATATTCCCACAAGAAATACTTAGAACATCATGGAGCGATTCAAACAATCACAAATCAAAGAAACAAAAGAATTCATATGTAAATGTAAAATCTGTAAAATACAGAAATAAAGACGGAAATATAATGAATTATGAATCATGAGATGATATAGGATGAGTTTAAATTCAAAACAAGTAAATTGTAAAAGTTTAAGTTTGGTTGTAAGACAAATATTAAAGTTCGGATTTCTGCAATTTTTGACAGACTGTACGCCACCTCCTGGAGAATCTACGCCGCCAGCGTAGAGACGGCATAGGATGGGAACAGTAGCGTTTTTCTTAACGCTGGCAGGAAACGCCGCCGGCGTAGGGCAAGGATTTGTGGGTGTATGAAGAAAGAATTGAAATTCTGGAATTCAAAGCCCCGAAGAACACTGCCGGCGCTCATGTAAATTTTGCCAGCGTAAGGTATACGCCCTCAAGATTTACAAGTACGCCGCTGGAATAGGGCCGGCGTATGACCAAATTTCTATAAATACGAGACGTGAAAAACATTTTCGACAAATTTTCTTTATATCATTTTCTCCTTCGTATAAGAGAGTTTTTGAGTGTTCTTAGAGATCCATGCTTGGAGAATCATCTAGAGGGTGTCTTTGATCCAAAGTAAGTGATCTTAACATTCTCTTTTGGATTATATACAAATTTATATAAGTTTCTTGGGGTTTGGTTGAATTTTTACATGAAGGTTTTTGGAGAAAAACCCTAGCACGTGTGAAACCTGTGAATTGGTGAATGCAAGATGGGTTTTAGTGATTCAAAATAGTAAGTTAATCTCCTCTATGATGGATTCAAACAAAATACGAGTTAAACAACCCTTATATGTTCTTTATGTTATGCAAATTAGGGTTTTGGTGAAAATATTTGGTGATTATAGAGTTTTGTGCAGTTCCTCGTTATTCTTAAGGATAATTGTGGAGTTTGATCGGAATAGACAGTGCAATAACGGAGATTTCTAAATCAAGTTAGTGTAGATAGGTTGTTTTATGTTAAGTTTGATTTATCTATGAATGTTGGTGATTTGATATATATTGATATGTTATAGGTTGAGATTGGAGTTGTTGTTTATCGGGTTTGGGAGTTTGAGAGTTTGGTGGTAGTGGCTGGTTGTGTTGTGGTTTGGTTTTCTAGTAGTTGTTGATGGTTATCTTTGAATAGTTCAAGTTATGTCCTGAATATAAAAAGATACAACCAATCCATTGTTTGATATATGTGCTTGTAGATTAGAATTTTGTGAATAGATGTAAGAACAGAATTGCATAATGAACTTAATAAATATTCGGCTTAATAATTGTTTGCCTGGTTATGGTTGGTTTTGACCAGTAGAGACCTGGCAGACAGTGATACTGGTGAGGCACCCTGATGATCTTAGTGTGAGGTTGTCCCAAGTGGACTCGTGCTAGGAAATGATTCCTGTAGAATTTAGGTGCTCATGAATTGGGATGTTTGGGGAGTACCCACTCATCCATATATGTATATGATTATTTATTTTCAAAATCAGTTGGTTGTTTTTAAAGTAGAGTCTAAGTTACTCTGAGTTCGGGATTTATGTATACTGAATTCTGAACTGTGTTGTTTTGCTGGACTAAAATAGATAATAATCCATTGTATGCATTTAGTTCAGTTGCATATATTTATACATGTTGTATGTGCATAACATTGCTTGAACTGGATTGGATATTATCGTACTGGGCTTCGCCTCTCATTCTGTTATATTTCAGGTGCAGGTAATGATAATGTGATATATGATCTATCGGCTTTTGATATCGTCTATGAGGATGGGGATGGCGTTAGCGGTCCTGACTACCCTACTGATGACTAGTTGTATAGTCATAGATGACATAGGATGGATCAAGGAAGACTTTTTATGTCTTGTTGTTATTCAGTGTTAGATTCATGTTTTTGTTCATTGGATTTTCAATCGTATCTGGAGTTTTATATGTTGTAATAGTTTTAGGGTGTGGTTCGACTTGTTGACCTGCAGTTATGTCAACAATGTCTAGTTTTCTGGTTATGGAGATTATGTTCTTATTAGATGGTTTATTTTTTAGGACTACATGTCTTCTTTTAGACCTTGTGAGTTATATAGATGATATTCATGTACTCTTGTGGAAATTAAAGCCTTAGCGTGTCCTATTAAGAGAGGACACGTGGCGGGTTGTAATGACAACAGATTAGGGCATTACGGCTTAATCAAAGATTGAATTTGCATAAATCAATAAAAGTTTAGAAGTCACCAATCAATCACAAATGTATGAACTTTGTTGCAAAACTTCAACAAAAGATCTTTGATCTTCAAGATGATCCCAAGCTTCTTAATCAACAACAAATTTGAATTTGAAAACAAATCTATCACAAAAATCTAATCTAAGATGTAATATGAGCTATTTGAATTTGATATCTGATGGAAATTTTCATATTCTTTTTTTATAGAACAGCACAATGGGTTTTATAAGCAAAAATAGAGGAATTCAATTAGACACAATGTAGGCTGGCAATTTCACATTGTACGCCAGCGATTTCAAAGGCGGTGTAGGAGTAGGCCAATTGAAAAGCTAGCAATGTTGAAGCCGGCTCTAAAGAATTCAAATATGTACACGTTCCAAGTCGGTTCAAGGCTGGCGGAGTTAAATTTCAAGTTACCAATGTATGTTGAAAAATTGAAGGCTAATGAATTTTCACTTGTTAAACATTAGCGGCTTTGTTCATATGGTTGAAGGTTGCATTGATTCATTTTGAAGGATGGCAACTTAGATCTTGATTTAGCCGACCTTGGATGTTTCAATTCTCAAAAATTGCTCAAAACTCCTCCAAATTTTATATAATTGCATCATAAGTTCTCCAATACCTGAAATATCAAATTAAGCATACTTAAGTACCAATTCCTTATGATTTCTTATAAAATCAATAATAATTAAGCATGATTTGTTTAATAAAAAGTGAGTAAAATATGACTTTATCAATAGCTTATTGAAAAGTTTTGGATTGCTTACCCCGGTTAGATTAAGCTTGGATTTGAAGGAAGTGTATGAGGAAGCTATAAGTGAGGGCATACAAAGTTTGGCATTAGGTGCTTTAGATAATAGTTTCTTGGTGGAAAAAAATTTTAAGATTCAAGTCATGAAGAATTTTTGTCATGGAATTCATGGTAAGGGTTTGTTTGTGAATTTTAATAATAAGGAACAAAGGAGCAGCTCTTGTGTGGCTTATTTAGCTCCTAAGAAAGCTCTACTTATGAGAGATGAGACTAATATGCTCTTGATGAGTCCAACTAATGAGGCTCATTAAAGGTTATTGCATTAGCTAGATATAGAAATAAGGAAGATTGTTTTGGAGTGAAGTTTTATGAAGGATGGTACAGATATTGCAAATGATAGCAAAGGAGCATAAGTGGACCTAATAAGGCCAATTCTATAGGAATTATATGATAATAGACCTTGTTGGTGGGATATGTGTGACTGTAGAGGAGTAGTTCATAATATAGCTAATTCCAATACTCCTATTTTGAATTGGGTGCAAGGCACCAATTTTCTAGAGGAACAAATTTTCAATATTTTGCTTTTATTGTTGATGGCATACTGGACAGAAAGAGTGGGTTATATTCGGGCAATCAATGAGACAAGCCAAAACGATCTTTCTAAGCCTTAGTTCATCTGTTACTCATGTAGATGCCACATATGATGGGAAATGGATCTTGGGCACAACTAACACATATTTGATCCTTATATGTACCATTTTTATTGATGATTTTGGGAAAACGGAAATTAAACAAAAACTAGGTTTAATGGATTAATGGGTAACAAGATTTCAGCTCCAAGATCGTTAAAGATAACCCCTCTTGATTCACATTTAGCTGGAGCAAGGATCTTGAGTGTTTGTGATAAACTTAAAGCTTAAGCTTAGGAAGGAAATTCATGGATGGATAATAGGGTAACTAAGGATCACGCCTGTTATACTTGTGTTAAGTGTAATTGTCTTTATTGCCATGAGGTCATTTGGCTGCTATTTTGAAACTCGAAGAAATGGAACAAAAGATGCCAATAGAAGCCCTCATAAATTGCAATTACTTTGGAACATAAATTTCCTCTATTGTTTAGGAAGATACATCTATTGAAAACCAAGAGAGTGAGGACAAATCAATGCATATGACTTTATATATCATGAAGTGCTTCAAGATCAAGATATCTCAATTAAAAGAATGGCTTATTGCATATGTCATTATTATCTTAAACCCTGAAGACAAAGATCAAGGGTTTTTGAAGGATTAGGGAATGTTTTAGGGTAAATATAATGTAAAAATTATATATTGTAATTAGTTTTAGTGTTTAGAAATTTATAAGGAAAAGGAAAAATAGGAAAACAAAAAAAAAAAAAAGGAACACATGTGCTTGCACATACTAAATAGTTTTAGAATATTTTAGAGTTTTCTAGTCTCTTTGTTTGTTAGGCCTTATGATAGCTATATATTCATGTACAACTTATTCTACAAAGTAATGGAAAAGAACAAATAATATTTCTCAATAGCTTGTTGTATTCGGTAAGAATAGACTATGCATTCAAAGTAAGCACATTTGTTCATTTTTTCCACTACTAAAATCCACACATTTCACTAACTTAGAATTCCTTGCTTTTAGAATTGTCCAGATTTAACATATGATATGCCTAAAAACCTCATCACTAGTGTATCAATGGATTAATACTAGACTAACCCAAAGAAAACCTAAGACTTAACACAAGTTCTAGGGTTTCTTGAAATCGAGATAGATTCTTTACGTCTCTTGAATATGACTCACCTAGAAAGCAAAGAGGATAGAACACTTGCAAATAAATGATATGGCTCACAATTATTCACTTGTATTTACAACTAGCCACAATGAAAAGATTGATAAGAGTTAAGGTTTCAAGAGAATACTCTCAAGAAGAGAAAATTTCATTCAATTAATCAAAAACTTGTTAATGTTTATAAATAAAACTCTTTATATACTCATAGCCTAATTAAGGAAAAAATAGTAATTATTCATGCAAATCTAATAAAAGAAACCTAATAAGATTAAATAAAAAACCTGATAAGATAAAAGAAAGATTTAAAATAAATCAATTCTTTAACATCAAAAAGTCCTTCATCATGGCCGATACATGAGTTGTAATCATCTTTGATCATCACTTAGCATAGATGACGAGCTTTATCACAGGCATCCTCCAAGGCATGATCTTTGAGGACTTCACTTCAGAACATATCACCGGCTTTGTTACAGGCATGATCTCTATATCTGCGTGATTACCTTCTTCAATACGATCGTGATATGCAGCCTTTCCACTTCCTTCACAATTATCTTCATGTTTCACACCAATTGATATACCATTTCCTATGTGATGAACTTCAAAGCAAGAAGTCAAACTCATCTTTATAAGGCTTATTCGTCATAATCCTTTATGTTAAACCCTGCAATCCCTTTACTTTAGTTCTCATATTAGGACCCTTAATTTGATTCCCATCACATATGTAAGTAGATCAGATAAAAGTAGGCAAGCTTATTTACATTCGTTGGATTGAATTAACCTTAGCTATTCGTGTAAGTGCCTATTGTATATAAAGGGGGCTTCGCATCTTTTGTAGTTCATCAATAAATTGAGTTAACATACTTATATTCTTAAAAAGTAGTTCAGAGTGACTAGGTAAAAGTAGGCATAGTTGATTTACATCCATTAGATTAAACTAATCTTGGTAGTTCTATTATATATAAAGGGGGCTTGCCCTCTTTTGTTGGTCATAAAAAAATGAATAGAATATAGATATACTCTCTCTCTCTCTCTCTCTCTCTCTCTCTCTCTCTCTCTCTCACTCTCTCTCTCTCTCATACATATAATTCACTTTGTGTGGTTATTTTTTTGAGTCCATCAGCATTTAATTTTTCTATTTGAACCATCTATAATTGAGCCCTTCACATTTCTATTCTCCATAAACCATTCGTTTTTTAAAAGGACTTATGTCATGTTTGGTACATGGGAAAAAACAAAAAATGGATTGACAATTTTAACTTTGAAAGGGAATATGATTTTGCTTTTGAGAAGGTGGAATTGCAATTCCTTTCAACTCATATTAACGTTAATCCCAAACCATTCACCTTTAGAAAAAAGAATTATGTCATATTTAATATATGGAAATGAACCTAGAATGGAATGGAGGATTCCAACTTTGAAAGATAATATAATTCTAGTGGAATCACAATTTCGTTCAACCTTATTAATGTTAAATTTTATCTAACTACATATTTATTATCCATATTTATTACTAAAAGTATTTTTTGTAAATAAACATTTTATTCTCCATTCCCTTACTCATTTCAGTACATTCAATTTCATTTATTACATTCATTCCTATGTACCAAATATGATACTAGAGGATATTATCATGTCCTATAAATGATTCTAAATCTTTCAATGAGGATGGATACTAGATCGGCAAATGTCTAGTTTCTTGTAAGAAAAAGTTTTAAGTTAGATAATTTTGATGAAATTTTTAATAGACATGATGAAGGGACTTGTTTTTCGTCTTTTTATATAGGTTGAGAACTTGTATTGAAGTTTTGAAATGTAAAAGACTCATAAAATAATATAGCCAAAGATAGACGATTTGAATAGAATGGCTGCAAGACAAAAAAAATCAAATAAAAAGGTAGGCAAGAGAGGAAAAATCATTTTTATTTTTTCTAAATTTGAATATTACTATAATAATTGGATTTGTGTGAGTCGTTGCTTTAATCCTGCTAAAATATCAGTTATCGTAGTCATCTAGTCTTGCTACATGACAGCTAGACATAACCCCGTCGAAGTGATGGGAGTTAAAGCCTATCATTTAGAATAGCACCAACAATTTAGGACTCAATTCACCATCATAATAAGGTTAAAAACGTATTTAGATTTTATTAAACTTTTCCACTGTCTTGAATAGTTCAGACCCAACTAAAGCCCATTTATGTTCATATATAGGTTTGTTTTGTACCTGATGTCCTTAATAAACTGGTTCAGGGTTGATCTAGACATAACTAAAAAATACCAACCCATTTAAAATAGATTAGATTTTTATATCTTACACACAAAGAAAGGAAAAAAAAAAAAAGATAAGTGGTCTTCATAAATCGCCTATCTTTAGCAATATCCCTTATTAAAGATATATTAAATAAGATTGTGATACCATAGCGACTTATCTATCTTACACACTGTCTTTTCTTACCCATTAGCTTATAATTTGTTACTTTGTTTTGTTTATGTAAACTGTGACAATTTCATAAGATTCTACTATGTTTATATAAGCTTTAATTTATTGAAGACTCAAGTTAGTTTGGATGTGTTCTTTTAACTTTTCCGTTATATGTTATGAATTATTATTTATCTGTTTGGTAACGATATTATTTTAAAATATTTAAATATTTTTTATTGGTTTATTATTAGAAAAGTACGTAAACTAATAAAGGGGTCAATAAAACTGATAGGAATATCGAAACACATTTCTTACATTTTGTAAATTAACTGTTAGCATCGTCAAATTATTTCCACACACACCAACCCCAATTTACACTATATTTGATTGAATTGAATGGAATAAAACCAGTCTTTCAGCTTTATTTTTATGAAATATCTATTCTTTTATTATATTTATGAAAAATTATATCAAAAAATATCTATTATATGATACATAATAAATAAGAAATTCTCATTTATTCTCTTTATTAGAGAAATGGTTATTTCTAATCAAAAATTATATTTTATTCTAAAAATATCCTTAAGTATAAAAATAAGAATTATCATTTCATTCAAATCTTATCCGATTTGAGTGAATTAAACGTACCAATGTTTATTGAAGATGGACGACCTCTTTACTAGTGGCTAATTTCTTGGCAATAGAACGTTAAACTTTCGTCAGCGGCAAAAAAGAAGAATAAATAAACGTTAAACTTTAGTCCAATCGCCTAGTCTAGGTTGTCGTTTAAGACCCGGAAGTGCCAAAGGAAAAAATAAATTAAATTAAATTTACCAAAAAAATATAAGAAAAAAAGAAAGAAACCATCCAATTGTTTTTAAACAGGATTAAATTGACTCGTCGGCATCAGTCCACTTGGCTTTATTACACTTGAAAGTTGAACCTCCTTAAAGACCTATCTAGATATCTTCCGTTTTCGTAAAATATATAAAGTTTATCTACCGAAAAAAGAAAATACAAATAAATTTATCACTTTCTTAATGGATGGAAAAAGTATAGTTAATTTTTATTCCATGTGTAACCTTTTTTATTGTATTAGGTTTGATGTTCCAAAATTAGCCTATAATATATGTTTGGATCCATTTGGAATATATGATTTTCATCTATATGTGTATCTAATCTACATCTATATTTTATCTTTATCTTATATACATATGTATCTTATCTATATCTAATATATAGTTGGTATGTTTAATCTATTTATGATGCAGATGACGAATAATGATGCATGCCGCTAGCTTTGAATCGTAAGCCGCGAACCTTAGATTTATGCATCCGGCATACTAGCTGGTCTACATCTTTAGTTTTGATACATGATTTTATTTATTAATGTCTTTTAGGTTTTATTGTAATATTAAATAGTCTTTATTGTCAGCTTTTGTTGTATTTATTATTTAATATAAATAGTTTTTTAGGGCTTTTGTAAAAGGAACTGATATTTGATACATTTTGAAACCCTATTGAGAGAGTTTTCCTTTGAAGATTGCAAGTTTTTGCAATTGTATATTTTCTAGAAATCATCCGATGAGATAGATTTTTGTTTTACGCTTTTACACTACATCAGGTTGGTATCAGAGCAAGGTGAATTCTTGCAAAGATGGTAACCAACAACAATGTTGACGACGATCGCATTCTTGACGGTGATCAGGATCCGAGAGTCCCAAGAATCGAATCAAAGATTCGAAGGGCTGTATTGGATAGTATGGGTTAGAGATTCCAGCATATGGAATAATGTTTTGATAACCTGACCAATCGATCCAATGCTAACAAGAACAGAAATGGTTATGGGAGATAACTAAAGGCAGAGTATGCGCGCAGCAATCCTAATATTGTGAATCATAGGTATCAATATAGAGGTAAGTGCCATAATTTTGATGATTATTACGAAAATGATTCGGAGGAGGAAGTTGAGTTGTGTGAAGAAAGACAACTGTGAAGGAGAGACAATGATGGTGGTGGCAGATATCGAAGGGGCTATTATGAGTACGATCAAAGAGACGGTGGTAATTTCCACCAAAAGATAGATATTCTGTATGTTAGCGGAAATCTAGGGATTAAGAATTTTATTAATTGGATTTCTAAGATAAAGCAGATCTTTAAATATATAGAGATCCCCAAAGAAAAGAGGGCGAAGTTGATAGCATGTCGATTAAAAGGTTATGCTTCAGCTTGGTCAGAGAGGTTACAAAAAAAAGTTAAGTCATGAAGGAAAAACACCTGTTAGCATGGTTTAGGATGAAGCTATTATTAAAAGATGAATTTCTTCCTCTTGATTATGAGGAAATCATGTTTCAACAGGAACAAAGATGTCATTAGAAAAAGAAGGTGATGCATGAATATCTTGCAAAGTTTATAAAGTCGGTGCAGAGTAATGATTTGAAGGAGGTGAAAGATGAAATTGAAAAATCAGCAAAACATCATGAAACTTCCAAGTTTACTCAAGAAAATCACTGTAGATGTGAATGAAGAAAGGGGAGTTTTAATACAATAAATAAAGATTGTGATGTTAAAGTTATCGCATAGGTGGTTAGTGGTGGGTGTCGAATCCAACAAACATAAATTCCTACTCTAAAGATTTATATATAGCAATGAGCAGGGTCATATCTACAGAGATTGGTGAAATTTATTTCTATTTGAGATCTAGATGAAGAAGAGAAGAAGGGGGGGTTTGTGAAATAAAAGAAAACTAATTATATCTAAAGCAAGCAAACAAATTACAAAGTATGAATCAATATCAAAGAATTCCTAACCAAAGGTATTATCATAGCCCAGTTCATAGGATTGATCATTGATGCAAAAATTTCCATCCTTTATCTTGGATAAACTGGGTATGGTTATTAACAAGCTCTAACAACCTATCTCTCCTTACTTTTTTTATAACCAAAACAAGTTGTTTGATTATTTCCTTTATCGACTAAATAATCCTAAACAAGCTCTTAGGGTTTAGTCTATCAGCAACATTAAGAACAAGAGAAATCACTAATTCAGGTCAACAAATCAATAGCATGATCTATTTAAACCAATTATATATCTTCATAACACAATCAATTACTTATTTCATAATCAATCATGTTATTGTACCATAAACACTAGAACAATCAAACAATTACAGATTTGATATTCTAATTAGCATAAATTACCTTGCTAATCAAAGAAACAGGCATTAATTTGCATCAATCAAACAAGATAATAATAACAAGATAAATAGAAGATATATAAATATTCAAAACAAAGATCAAAATAAAATAACTCATTTAGATCTCATAATCTTTGAAGAACTGAACTTGCAACAAACCCTTAGCTAGAAAGTACAAACTTAGCCACTCATTGTCATATGAATCTCTCTAAGGTTTTGGAAATCCTCTAATATCAGATCTGATATAAAAAAAATGGAGAAGAATGAATTTGTCAATAGTAACTTAATTGGCATTTGTAGAACAATGTCTGGAATTTAATCCATCGCAATATATACCAGGGGTTTCAAAATGTATGCTGACAGCGTACATAGCTGGTGTTCGATGTTTAATGAATAAAAACATTAGCAGCGTTGAAGGAAATTTGCAACAACTTTAATATTTCCAGTACTGTTCATGAGCTACGTCGTCCTAACACCTGCAACATTGATTCTCCAAGAGCCGGCATATGTTGATTGAAATTGACTGCTGGTGAAATGTTTGATGAAATTCAACAATGTAGCAAGTGGTGCTTAAGTTTTCAAATTTGTGATCAAGCAAAGTCGGCTATACGCTAGCGGCGTAGACTCCAACTTTGTCGGTGTTGGATGTCTGATTACATGTAAAGCAGCTGTGCTGTGTTGATGTGATTTTGGTCAGCTTTGAATTGCCCTTGTTTCCAACTTACACATAACTTCTCCAATTACTTGTATTTGATTTCAAGACCTGAAATGTGATATTTAGCATACTAAAGTACCAATTCTTGATGATTACTATAAAAATCAATAACAAATTAGCATGGTTTGTTCAATAAAAGATGAGTATAATTTGCCTTTATCAGTTAGCGAGAGAGAATTCTTGGAGGTAGAAGGGAATGGTGTAGCAGGTAATCAATTACAAGTGCAAGAATCGATGCATGAAGTTAATGTTACACTTATGTGTCTATCCGAAGAAACTCATAGCTTTAAGTTTGAAGAGTTAGAGCAAAGTGAAATAATTAACATAGTAGATTCAGTTGATAATGAAGAAGCATTAGAAGAATTAAATATCCATCATGGTTTTCACGGAGATTTGATTGATTGTAGTTTTGATAATAGTTATAGGCCACACGGAGATGGTGTAAGGAGCTTAAGGATGGATGCAATTCTAAATCCTAAGAAAATTAGGATATTTTATTTATACTTGCTCAGATTCATTTTTGTAGGTTCATATTTGATCCCAGAGGATATGTATTTATGATTCAAAGTTTATCTTCGTCATCCGATGGCGAAAAAAAGGATAATCAGATTTAACCATAAACTCGAAGCCGAGTTTTCATAGGTGGGAGAGAATGATGCAGTGACGAACAACGACGTACATTGCCAGCTTTGAACCTTAAACGTCAGCCTTGGATTTACACAACCGGCCTACATCTTTGGTTTTGATACACGGTTTTATTTATTAATGTCTTTTAAGGTTTTTATTGTAATAGTAAATAGTCTTTATTGCCAGCTTTTATTGTATTTATTATTTAGTATTTGTTTTTTAGGTTTCTCATGTAATGGTATAAATAGTCTTTCAGGGATTTTGTAGACGGAACTAATATTTGATACATTTTGAAACCTCATTGAGAGAGTTTTCTCTTGGAGATTGTAAGTTCTTGCAATTGTGTGTTTTCTAGAAATCATTCGGTGATATTTATTATGTTTTACGCTTTCAAGCTGCGTCAGTCTATAACTAAAAATATTTATTTTTTATTTGTATCTTTTCTTTAATAAGTAGTCTTAATTGAAATGACTGCATATTGACGTCTGCTAACAAACCAAACAAAGTCCAATCAACCACATTTCAATCCTTGTAATATGAATACCCTTTTTCCTTATTTGAAACTCGTTCAAAACTTGATTGATACCTTCAAATTGGCATAGTTTTTTTTCCCTTAAGTGAAATTAATTTTTATTAAATCCTTCATATTTACATCGAAATTCACTTAAGGTCTTTTTTTTTCCCCCCAAATTTATCATTTAAGTTTAAATGATTCGATGAAAATATATATAGATATTGATTAAATTTCATTGCAAATAAAGAAGATTTTACGTGACTTGCTAAAAGTATAAAGGGTAATTACAAATAAATGACCTGTGTTTTCTGCTTTTGCAAATAGGTGACCTATGAAATTTTTATTAACAAAGAACTAACCCGTGTTATGTACTATAATGTTCCGTTAACAGAAAAAGTTATTTGTCATGCGTCATTTCATAAGCAGCACTTTACTTTGTCTTCTCTCTCACTAAGACCCAATCTCAAGCCTTTTTTCTATAAAACCAACTTCCTATCCTCTTTTTTTTTTTTTTTCCGATCTAAGTTCCTCCCATTAAACAGATGTAACATCTCTATAAAAATCGTACCTTTCTAGTAGAAACTTAATCACACCCACCAAGTTGACTCATTGCCACTAGAGTCGCGCTCTCTCTACAAAAGTCCACCTTGCAATAGCATCTTCATCGCCGAACCCCTCTCTACCTAACTCACTCTCTCTCTCTCTAGCTTCTCTTTCTAAACTGAATCACACTCACCAAGTTGATCCACTGTCCATCTCCACTTCACCGAGTCAACTTAACTTCACCAAGAACTCTGGGTTTCTGATGAACCAAACTAACGAAGCATCGAGAACTAACTTCATCCAACACCCCATCGCTTCAATCTCAAATCACTCACCACCTCATCGAAACCCAAGTAGATCATCATCGAATTAGCCGCAAAATCCTCAGCCCTGACATGGTGGGTCTAATATCCACCTCCATTCTCTGTTGTGTTGTATTTCTTTTTTAAATTTTAGAGAAAGAACGGAGAAGGAAATGAGTTTCTAGAGAGAAAGTCTCATGAAGGAAATGGAGTTGAAGAAAGATGAATTAGAGAGAGAAAGTGAGGGTTTTTTAGAGAGTATCTTGAGAATGGTGATGAAGTTGATGGATTCAATGAAATGAGCATAGGCGTTTTTCATTGTTTATGTTTGGATAAGTTCGGAGCAAGGAAGCGGTCTGTTTGTTCAAATTTTTTTTATTTAATTAGTAATTGACACGTGCACATTTAACAATCTATTTGGATGATACATAACACAAGGTATCTTGGGTTACTTCTTTGTCCAAAAAAATTTCATAGGTCACTTATTTGCGAAAGCATGAAAACACAGGTTATTTATTTGTAATTTACCCAAGTATAAAAGACTTGAAAGAATGTGAACACAAACACGTTATACTCAAATTACCCCTGTTATTATCAACAACAATGTGTTCATTTATAATATGTGGAAAATAACTGTTGCTGCGCTGCTCTTATTGTTTTCATTGAATCCTATTTTATTTTGAGAAAATGAAGTTTCATGGGCCAAATTTAAACCTCTTTCTTGCCCCACAAGTCTATCCTTAGATGCAAAAACATTGTTGACTTGCTGTATTTCTCTAATACAATATGTTCCCACTTAATGATTAAACTAAGGATGATTAAGTAAAACCTCACACTCATGGTTTTTCTATAATAAATTATTAGAGATATAGATAGTGTTTGGTTGTAAGGACAAAATAAGACAAAAAAAAACTGAATAGTATAATATAAGAAATATTGAACACAATAAATTCTTTCATATCATACTTAGTATACGCAGTATTAGATAGCATTTGATAGATTTTTGTTATGAAATTTTATTTTTATCTAATTCTAATATTTCGCAACATCAAATATAAGGGACAAAAATTTTTAATTTTTTCTGATCCTAAATACATTTTATAAATCAAACATAGTATAATAACCTTTGTCTGGCCTATTACCATGAAACATTATCAATCTAAGCCTCCCCTCTTAATCACTCTCTCTACGGTCATCATTGCGATTCTCACTAATTATAAGTTAAGAAACCATATCCCTTGAGCCTTAATCCAAAAGTGTTTTTCTTTCTTTTTTTCTTTTAGTTATGGACGAGATTCCTACTCGTTTATGGTAATTATACAATGAGATTAGTGAAAGTGATTAGAATATGATAAATAGGAGACTTAGCGGCATGTAATGATTGTGGAAAGCTAAGAAATATCCCCCAATACCCAATTAAGGAAATATGATGATTATAAGATTAAATCGCTTTTAATTTCATTGGTTCTAGGAATATGGGAAACCAAAAAGGAGATGAGAAGGGACCTTAGATGGAGTAAAGAACGGTATAGTTTTCTGTAATAAGAAAACTACCTAAAACCAACCTTTAGAAATAAAATCATAAAAAAGGTATAATTTTTCTAGCTTAAGACCTTGACTTGAGTTACTTATAAATAAAGGTTTAAATTTAAATTCAATCCAATTTTAAATTGATTGACATATTTGGATAGACATTAGATAAAAATCATGCGCTTCAATTTATAAAAATAGAAAATAAGGAACGAAGGTTGATCACGAGTCGTAACAGACGTCCAAAGCTAGGTTGCTTAAGCAATTAATCAAGAGGTTTCGTAGTGTGGATGATTGGGTATAAGAGGGCGAGGCGATCAGATGCTTAGCTAGGTAGGCTTTTGGGTTGACTAATTAGATTCTTGCGTCAACCTAAAATGAATGGGAAAGTAAGATAGTGTCCTAATTTAATTTCTTTTTAATTTGATTTATATCAAACTCCAACTCATTTGATAGAAATCATTGATTAGGAATTAAAAATATATATAATTCTTAAAAAATTTTAAGAGTTGTTGTCACGCCCCAAGGGTACTCTAATAATAATAATCAAGAACCACTCGATTAACATTATTAGATTACCTTCTAGGAATGACATGATTTTCAAAAACAGGATCTTTTAGTTGCTTGGATGGAATAAACAAACATATATAAGATGTAAATTAGTAAACAACTATTACAAACTACTATATTACAGATCATATGCTTCAAATTCCTACAACCTTAACTGATGATTCTAATGCACATTACATGCATATAAGACTATTACAGATATAGATATCTAATTCTATACTAAACTTTAAACTTCTGGCTTCTACTCTCTTACCGGGACCATGCTCCTGCTAGTAATGAGCCACGGTCGCAGAGTGAACCTGAAAGGACTGTGGGAGTGTGAGCTAAAACACGAGCTCAGTGAATAACCAGAACTTATTACACATAGCATACAAGTTATTTAACAATCATATGAAATGCAGCAATCACACAAATGAACATTACAAGCTTGGATAACCCGGAATCCAAACAGGATGAAGATTTACGCCCTCCCATCGGGGTTGAAGGATCCAATCTATGGTCCACCTACCCAGGAGAGACTTAAGCTTTCAGGAAATAACAATCTCAATTTAGTTATCTCTTTATACTTATCATGTTTCATTATTTATTTCCTGTTTAGCTTTAGAAACTCCACTAAGTGTTAGTTATTCTCACGTAATACCATAAGCGGCGTCCTTCGTTTACCATGTAGTTCTTATGGTACTAACAGAACAAAAGTAATCTTGCAATTAACTACTAGCCCTCTGGCCTAGATAATTCAAGCCTTACCAGAGATCCGAGAACTAACACGTAGTAGGCTACCACTTACTCAATGCTTTTTATGCATAGTATGTAATGCATGATTTTTTACATTATGGCCAGTAGTTTTTAGTCAATTTAGGGGTGATCAAGCAATACAGACACTCAACTAGATACTACATACATTATCAAGATACACGCAATTTGTTATCACTTATTTTAGAGTACATGCAATCAATGGAATATAACACACTTTCACAAAACAGATCACCAATTTTATTATCTTTTTATTTAAGGTTCACTACTAGTACAAGCACAATCAATGTAATAAGACTGAGTCACTCACCTGCCCATCCTATTTAATCGTAGTAATCTTCAGGTAGGTCCTCTCCAATACCCGAATCACCTATTGAGATAAATAATAATATAATTATTAAAATTTTAAACTATACAAATTAGCTATTTATGTGTCCTATTGGTCGGTTGGGTTTCTGTTTTATTTTCAGCTAATTCTTTTGACATAACTCTAATTTCTAGATTCTTGTACTCTCCATTATCTTTTAAATTATTTAATAAATTTTTCTTATAGAGTATACATATACTTATACTCATAAATTTGGATTATTTAAATTTCCATTGTTATCTATTTATATACAAATATGCTAGTATAAACTTAGTATTTACTAACTCATAGTTTATACATATATTTATTTTACTAAGAAAACATATCTGTTAATAAAAGAATTTTATTAACTTTATTCTAACTATTTTCGAAATTATTTTTCTAAGAAAATTTCTTTTTAGATGAATAATATTTAAACACTCTCTTATTTAATAAAGTCATAAAAAAAATTTTATTTTTAAATTTAAATAAATAAATAAATAAATGATTTTTGGATTTAATATTATTATATTATAATATTACTATTACTATTTCAGAAAATAATTAAATGCAGGAAAACAATTAGTAAACGTTCTAAAATTATTTAAATAATTAATTAGTATATAATTATGTATACTTAAATTCGTTTTTCTTCTCTTCTGGCCGAGGCGTGCACGGGGTTGCGTACGCCCGTACAAAGTTGCTTGGCAGAGGGCTGCACGGGCATGAGTACGCCCGTACAAAGCTGTGAGCAGAGGGCTACACGGGGTTAAGTACGCCCGTGCAAAGCTCTGGTTGAGAGGTATATGGGCTAGTACGCCCGTACAAAACGCTGTATAAGGGTTGTACGCCCGTACAACGTTCTGGATGAGGGGTTGTACGCCCGTACAACGAGCCTGGGCTCATCGGGAAGCACTGTTCATCGTCTTCTCCGATGAGTTATTTTCCATTTCCAACAAAACCCGACGTCAAAACATCATGATTCTTGATTCAAAAGACTCCTAAGGACCTACTAAACCTATATATCCAAGAATCATAACCTAAAAACAACATGCTACTCATGATCTCAAATCATTAAGGTCGGCTAGGGTTTAAGAAAAATACCTTCGTTGTATGTCCTCAGTGGAATCCGAAGCTTCCTATGGTCTTGGTTAGCTTCCTAAGATGTTTATAAGTCAGTATACATCCTTAAAATTGAAAGAACACTCGCGGAATAAGATCGACTTACCTCAAGCGTGTTCTTGAGCGTTTTTCCCAGATTTTGTTCGAATTTTCGAACTCAAAGATTATGGGCGTTTAAAAATCTGTTCCTAAGTTGGTTCTACTCCTAATGATATGTAAATGGGTTCTGGAGAGTTTGGAGGAGTTTGGATTTCATTTGTTTGTCCGTCCGAGTTCGTTTGCTCATTTATGTATATATAACGAACGTGAGTTTCAGCCGCATTTCTCCGTGATAGCTGATACAAATTGCTCTTGTTTGATATTCATTGCTTCCCTTGTTTGATTATCATTAATACAAGGGTGAGTTGTCCCTTCTCCATTGGCTTTGTAGTGATTTGGATTGACCTTTGGCAAATAATTTGGAGAAAATCCGGCTCACATCCCTCAAGGAAATTACAGCCCTTCAATCTTGGATGAAATCGTCTCCAGCAAGCCGAAATGGTATATATATATATATTATATAATAGCTAGATGTCATTTAGTTAAGTTTTCGGGTAGTTTAATACACTATTAGGGTATATTTTAGCTTATATATGTACATATACATATACAAAGATTTTTAATGAATCCAATGAAGTGTTTAGTTTAACAAAAAGTACAATTTTAAACTTTAATAAAACGTATCTAATTGTCTAAGAAAAATTCATCCCACGCGATTTGAATTTGAAAAGCCTCTCGGGTCAATTTTCGTTTCAGGCTCCAAGGGCTTTAGAAACCCTAATTTGGTTATTGGTATGATTCGATTTTATATTTGAAGTCTAAATCTCAAGTTATACATCAATTTATGTTTTTATTGGGTATTTATAATCCTAACCGTTTATCCTGAAATCACAATTTCCTAACTAAAACCCTATTAGTCATTTACGTAATATTACTACTAATATATAGGCTATACTAGTTATATATATTAGATTTGGATACTCACTATGAAATCTTATCAAGTAGTTTATTACTAACTAAAACTCTCATATTTTAGGGTTCCAATCTAAATATAGGTTCATTACTATACCTTGTTTTAATTCCCGGTCTCTATCGAATACTAAGGTAATCACTTAATATTCATATTTAGGTTTTCCTATATATTCCATCTGTTGACAAAGATTCGGGTTTAGATTGGAAGTTTCCTTTGATCAAATGAATTATTAACTCAGAATACTAAATCTTGTTTTTGGGTCACTTGAGGTTCAAGAATTCCTTTTATAAAGTCTACAGTCCAAACCGATCAAATTTAAGTATCTATCTAATAGGTTTATAACTAATCTTAAGGTTACTAATCGACTTCATAATTTCTAATTTAGTCATATCTTATGATGGAAGTATTCGGGTTTACAGTTGTCATCCAACTATTATTAGAAAAAAAAATTATAAATCAGGATTAATGGATTGACTACTCCTAAGTTAGCTACTAGTTTGCAAATGTAAATTAATTTAAAAATCAACTTCAAATAAACCAAACTTTGTATGTATTCGGGTGCTACCCTACTAAAACCAAATGGTTACCACCTTAAACTCTTTAATCAAAATTCATTCCTTTAATGTCCTAAAGTTTATTAAAGTTTGATATATTTACAATGTAATTTCATTTACAAATAATTATTCCTCAAGTTAAAATCAACAAAATAATAACATTTACAAGTAATTATTAATCAAGTTAAAGTTAATGCAATGATTAGTCACATTAATATTTACAAAGTGGCAAAGTAATATTTACAATATAACATTTACATTACAATTATTGATTACATTTTACATTTACAAAGTGATTTATTACCAATCTGATTAATATCTACAAAATAAAAGAAAAAAGAAAGGGTTATTATATTTTTTAAGTCGCCATGTATGTGCCTATGTACCTACTAATTGAAATCAAACATCATGTAGTTCTTTGATGAAAATATTAGCGTGTTGGTTGCAATTATCAAAATTTTGAACTCTTTTCACTACAAATTTATTACATCTTTTTATTTTGATAAAAATGTATTTAGGTAAATAATCCTGTAAGACTACCCATTATATTTATTTTAATGAAAATTTGATTTTTCTAAGTGATGAAAAACTACCACATATATATATATATATATATATATATATTGACAACAATTTCTATCTACCCTTTCAAATTACATTCCACATACCGTTTCGTTCATTTATTTATTTTTTTTTTATAATTTTAATATCACGGCATGTCATGATTTAGAATTTCAAAGATTGGATCTTGATTTCGTTTTTAATGGAAAAATTTTGAACTTGGATGTTTTCTTGATATTAGAATCATATCTTTGTCGTTTGTGGTGGATAATACGCACTTTGATTTTGTCTCTTTTTGGTGAGTGATAACCAAGTACATGAACCGGTGTTGCTTGTTGCATCTGCGTATCGGCTTAGTGAATCAAACGGTAACTTAACCATTTGGCTTTTAATTAATCATTCACCGCTGATACTTGACACCAAGGTTGGATTATAAATAGGTGGGCGATAAGACCGATACAGTGGCTGTGGCTCTGGTGTCTTTTCAATGCGTGAACACTTGCAATGAAGTGGCGTGTAATTAAGTGCTGAAGCTATCAGATGAGTTCGTCAATACAGTAGAATACAGAGGCGGGTTTTCGGAAGGTCGACTAGAGCTTCCGCCATCAAACTCGAAAAAAATTAATTCTTTTAATTTTTTTAAAATATATATTTTATGTATATTATGATTTAGTGGATACGTACACCCTCGTCATGAAATTACATGTGACTAAATAAATTCTTCTTATGAATAACTTTTTTATTCAAATAATTGCATTAGTTGTATTACTATTACAAATGAATTTATTACACACTAATTATAGTTTGACTTAATAACATTCTTTTTCTTCGGTTAATGTTATTAAAATATTATGAATTATTAAATAGCTATTCTATGATGTATTTTATAATCTATTTATATTAAAAAAACCATATTACACACTAATTATACAATTTGATTTAGTAAATTTTTTTCCTATAATTAATGTTATAAAAATGGTCATGAATTATTGAATAGATATTATATCTATAATATTTTATGATCTTTTTTATTAAAATTAAAACTTATACAAATATTAACTTGATATTTTATTAATAATTAATTTTTAAGTAATATATATATATATATAATTCTTACGAAATGTATAAAATACTCTTAGTTATTATTTAAATAAATATTTTATAAAAAAATCTCATAGTAAAATCATTAACAAAATTTTTATAAATATAATATGTAATATAACGTAACTATAATAATAAATGGACATAAATAAATAATTTTAAAATCAACTCAATTAAGGTCTAACCTAACAGCCGTATAATCTTGCGTTCTTCCTTTTGCAATGCGACTACGGAAGTACGGGTTGAAAATCCTCCAAGAAGTTGTCCAGGCTATTCCGGCAACACTATATATTACGCATGTTACGCAATAATTTCTGTACTGGGTGTCTCCCCTCATCAATATTGGGACTTCCAGTAATGAGCATGACATTACTACTGGATTGAGATTGCAGTGCAACAAATATCTGTGAAAAAGTGGGCAATCTTAGTATAGAATTTGGGTTGATTAAAATCTTAAAATTGCCATGTAATTTTGGAGATTTCATAAAAAAGATGATTTATGAATAAGAGAATTTAAACGACTCATACACACACATATATATATATATATCCAATTAATGGAAATTTCATTTTTTTTTCATTTACAACGGGAAATGAGCATTCGAAACTGATACCACTAATTTAAAAGATAAAAAATAATATCACTAGACTTTGAGGGTTTAAGGATATCAGCCAATGGTAATTTAGAAGTTTTGATCCTATTTTTAGGTTCTCCGAATTATCATTATATGTTTATTTTAGTATCTTTAATTATAATAATTATTTATACATCAAAAACTACATTTATGGTAAAATATATAAAAAAAAAAACTACTTTAAGGGGGAAAAAAGGCAAAAAGAAACAAGGAAAACAAAAACCGCAATAAAATGTACATTTACAATATGCGATAGCGACGTATATTTTTGCAGCAGACCCAACACTATTAATATGACGTTGTCGTAGGTAATGTATAAAGATAGAACGTTCAGTGTAGAAATGATTATTGAGCCGCCCTTAATATTTTATCCCTACATACCATATATTTTATCTTAATATTTTAATGAAAAAACAATTCATTTTTATTTTTTATTCGAGCGAGGTTGGACCGGTCCTTGCTAATAATGTTAACAATCGTATGAGACATTTTTCGTCAAACTCATGTTATAATTAAAAACTTTCCAAAAATAATCCGATCTCATGCATTAATATATTTGATGAAAAAGAAGAGAGCCCAAAATAAAAAGAATTCATTGGTAATAATACATCCCATGTATGGACGAATAGTATATAAATAATTTTTTTTAATAAGTAATGAATAGATCTCATGTATAGATGAATAGTATATAAATATCATTTTATTTTGATAAGTAATTAATAAGTTTATAAAAAATTATTTATAATATCTAAATTTTATTAGTATTTATATACTATTATACACCAATGAAACTTTCTCAAGCAAGGGGGGCAAGTAAACCTATGTTGACAAAATTTAAAAGGGTTACTCAAAGCGTTGGACCAACAAAGCATAAGAATTTAAAGGAAGGCGGACTTTTCAGCAAAATGATGCCACCAAACGAGAAAAGATAATTATTGGGGCTTTAGTCTTCCAGTGGCTATGCTTTGTCTCATCCTAGGACCTCATTTCTCGGAAGCTCCACTTCAATAAATATAATAATCATATCTAACATTCCATAATCCAGAAAATCTCTCTTATATATAGTATAGCAAGATCTGTGTCCATGCTGCAAAACCTACAGATACAAATTATAGACTACACACTTGATTATATTTGGAAAAAAAAAAAAAAAAATCATGGGCAAGTTTGGCACTACCAATGATCACCTTCCAAAACCCCAAGAAAATACTAGTAAGACCCCTAGACATACCAAAATCAATAAGAAACCACTCAAGGTGACCTACATCTCTAATCCAGTTATGGTGAAGGCAAAAAACCCAACAGAATTCCGCGCAATTGTCCAGGAATTAACCGGCAAGGATTCGGATATCGGAACGTACGATGATGAAAATACTACGAAAAACGGTAAGTTAGACCATGTTGGTGCTTATGTTTCTGATTTGCTTCCTCAAGGGGTTGCTGAACATATGGACGAATTGTACTCAGCATCCTTACATGTTCGTAGCATGGAAGATGATTTTCTATGGAAGGAGTTATCCGAAGGATTAATAATGGGGTATCAGTCTCGTTGTGTGTTTGTCTGAGAAGGGTGTAATATATTAGAAAGTAGTTTAACCTAGGATAAGGTGTTGTCGGTTCCTGTTTGTTTGTATTTATTTCTCCTGCAGGACAAAATGACAATTTTATATGGAGAATTAGCTATGTTGATCTTTGCAAGCAAATGTGATGCTGTAGTTTACCATATTACCATAAAAGTTTATTGTTTAAGAAGTATATGTTTGATTTTTTTTTTTTTTTCAACTCTTGGTTGGATTCATAATATAAAATTGGAATTTGTAAAATACAATTTATTATTATGCTTTCAAGAAAAGGTCAATCCTATTATAAGGATGATAATCAGAAAATATGATTCTAGGCTACCGATTTCTTAAAATTCTAAGTAAAATGAGAAATCAAATCGAGTATCCTAGAACTCTTAAGTTTATGTTGTATGATGATCACTCTAGTTTAACATGTTACTATTAAGTTCATTATTTGATAAGTATCTACTTGATTATAATGAAATATATATAATGTATATATAAATCCAGGCAGCGGATTTCATAATTCTGTTAACAAGAATGAGAAATCGAATACAATATATGGGAAGTCTTAAGCTCATGCTTCAGGATAGTCACTCTAGCTTAGCAGTGAGCATATTACTCTTTTTTAAGTTCAATATTTAACTAGTATATATTTGGTTATTTCTTTAACAACTCTTAGTTAGATTTACTTTATAAAACTGGATTCTGCAAAACAATTTATCATTGCTTCAAATAATTAGAATGATACTCCGATGAATTGAAGTTAGCGCTAACAATTCACAGAATTCTAGTAAGAACGGAAATCAAATTCAAGACAGTCGGAAGTCTTAGGTTCTATATGTTTCATTGGAGTGCAGACTGTGCGTAGAGGTTTTTAAATAAATCGTTTGTCAAGAAACAGATATAGAGTCTATTTTTTTGGCTTTTTCAGGTAAATACAGATATTTTTTTTAAACTTTTTACTAACAAATTATTTATCAATAAAAAATAAATATAGATAAAAAAAAAGTTATAAGTTCTCATCAAAAGATCAAATAGATCAAATATAGATAAAATATAGATGCAAATCGGACATATTCACACATATCATTTTGAAAAAGATACGAATACAAATAAAAAACAGACCATCCAAACAGATCCATAGATGAAAAACAAACATTTTTACTCATCAGTAAATTAAACAAACTAGATACGGATGCAAAGTAAATACAAATACAAATACAGATGAAAAACAAACCATTCAAACAAACCCTTAAACTCATACATTATTATGGTCAGTCTACTTTAGCATACTACAATTAAGTTTTCCTTCAACTCTTTGTTAAATTTATTTTATGAAATTGGATGTTGTGGGATCCAATTTTCTATTGTTGTTGTAGATGTAGGGTTTTTCATGGGGTAGTCATGACCATACATGTGTCACATGGATTTTGCGTCTTACACGTGACTTCAAAACATTGCTATGGAAATACACTTGATGATAAGACAACGTGGGGAAATGACAGGAAGGAGGAACAAACAGTCCTAGTGCCTCAAATACACAAATGATAAGCAAGGAAGTTTGAGTAGACCTTGCATACTAACCTTACAATTCTTTAGCAACTGAATGAAAGCTTTCTAAATTACCCATTTGATTCTTGAGAGTAAAGCCTCCTTTATAGATTGTTGTTTATCTTCTCTCTCCAAAAGATGAAAATGAGGAGCGGCAGGGTATTTATAGACACTTGGAATAGATGATAATTGCCAAATTGTCTTTGTTATTAATGGATGACATAAAGTGAGATTTATTCCATACTTATCATGAATGAGCTTATTATAAGCCAAAACCAATAGTCATCATCTTGTGAGCATGAGTCTGCTTAAAAGAGGTTTGATGTGGCAAATTGGTCTAATAATCCCTATTTTAAGCCCATCAAGTCAAATCTCTTCAAGTCATTCCAACAAAGAAACAACACTTGCTTAGCCCTGTCACCTAACCCAAAAGTCAAGGTCAAATAAATAATAAAATTTATACATAATTTTGAGTCCATTTACAATTGTCAAGGAGACTTTAATCATTTCAGGATGACAATCAAAATACAGTAACCCAGGCCACCAATTCCTTAGAGTTCTAGTAGGAATGAAAAATCAAATTCGATGTCCTAGCTCATACTTTCAAGTTGATTATTTGACAAGAATATAGTTGACTAATTCCTCAAATTGTTGTGATATTTATAGTAAAATGTGCAAAATCCAATTTGCTATCATTTAAGGGAGAGTTAGATTATTTTAAGGATGATAATCATAACATAATAACCCATGCTACCAATTTCTTAAATCCCAATAGAAATAAGATATGGTATCAATGTAATTGGAAGTCTTAAGTCCATACTTCTAATTTGATTATTTGGCAACTATTTATTTGATTATTTTCACAAATGTTGATAAATTTATTTTATAAAATTGCATGATCCAATTTGCTATTTTTTAATCAAGAGGTAGATCACACTTTAAGGATGATAATTAGTACATATGATTATATCAATCCAGCTTTCGATCCCTTAAAATTATAGTAAGGATGAGAAATCAAATTCAATGTGGAGCATTTGGTTTGCATATAATTATGAGATCAAACTGGACAAAAGTTCGAATTTCTTATTTGATTATTGTCATAGGCTTCCATATTGAACAACAAATTTTTAAAATATTCGATAAATTTGAAGAAAAATAATCACGTGGAGAATGGGACAAATCTTGAAGAAAAAATAATATCCACGTGGAGAAAGAGATAAATCTTCTTTTCACTGAACAACTCAAATTTACTGGACAATTCAAATATTTTATAGCATTATTGTGTTATACTTATGTATACTAAATAATGGATAATACAAAAATCTTCATATAGTACCATGCGTAGCAAACGTAGTATGGTCTAGTTTTTTATTTTTTTCTTTATCTTGTTCAATTCTTATAACTAAATGCTACATTAAGCTCATATTTTAATTTTATTATTTCTCAATTTATTTTATAAAATTGCCAAATCTAAATTATTGTTTTCAAGGAGAATTCAATCCTATTTTAAGTATGATGATCAGAATGTCTAAACCCAAAACACCACTTCCTTAGAATTTTAGTGAGAATGATAAATCAAATTCAACGTAATTAGGAGTCTTAATTTATACTTTATGATGTCACTCTAGTTCATCATATCACTTTTAAATCTATAATTTGACAAGTATATCTTTGATTCTTGATCTAATTTATTATTGTTTTAAGCAAGAGCTGGATCATATTTAAAAGATGATAAATTAAAACAAATGAACTCGAGATTGCCAAGTCCGTAGAATTCTAATCACTAGTGATAAGAATGAGAAATTAAATTCTACAAAATTGACAGTCTTAAGCTCGTGTTAAGTAAAAGTCGTTCCTACAATATGACCATACTAACGTTAAAAATAATAATAAACTAGAATTGGTCAAATTTTATTCCATAAAATAAAGCAAAGAAGGCCTCTAGATAATTAAGAATAATATCAATCTATCCGATCTTCTGATTCTGTTTTTTTTAATTATTATACCCATTGTTAAAATTTACCACCTCTATCATCTTCCCTACCCTTTGATCAATGAACATTTAGTCATTTATTATGATACTTTTCTAAAGATAATAAAATTATTCAATTTGACAAATGAAATGTTAATTTAGTTTAATATTTAGTAATATCAAATTTTAAACTTTGAACATAAATTTTATCAATCAAAATTTTAAGTCAATATGGTATTTTAACAAAATCAAATTTTTATGTATAAAACTAAAAAGAATACCCAAAATCCATATAATAAGTTCAGCATTTTCTTATTGGTTAACATGGACAAAAATTAAAATTACAAAGCTAAGGCTTATCATAAGATTACCGTGGTTATGTGTAGGGGAGAGCTAGTTCTGTAATAATGATATCTTTCTTATTAAAAAAAAAAAAAAAAAAAGCAAGGGTAGAGTAGGCATATCTTAAGTAATTCTTAACATCTGTATATGCATGTTATATCAATTTTATATAAGAATCCAATTTAATAATTGAACTTTAAAAAAAAAAATCAATTCTTTGACAAATTTTTTATAATTATTTTAACTATCTTACAATTGTTTACTTTGTTTCCTAATGTGAAAGAAAAGATCTATAAGTACTAAACCATTTTAGGAGAAGTAATAAATATTTAATGATCCGCTTCTTCTTTTGAATTAAAAAATAGAGTAAACAATGTTAAAAAAAACTAGTAAAAGTAACCCAAAAAAAGTTATAAGTACTAAATAATCACTTTAAAATTTACATATCAAATTGAAATTTTCTTTAAAGTTTAGATACCAAATTTTATTTATTATTTTTTTGTCTAAAATTTAGATACCAAATTTTAATATGGTGATAATTATTGTCCCCTGGTAATGAAGGTTTCATAATTATCACAAAATAGATACGATTAGTGCTCGAATATGATTCAAAGAAGACATGTTCATCGCATTTATGCATTTTTCCTTTTCTATCACCATTTGAATGTAATTTCTTCATTCTTTTATTCCTTTTTTTTTTTTTTAATCAAGAGACCAATAAAAGTAATTTGATTTAATTATTGGCACATGCAATACATACGCATTATCATTTCATAAAGGGAGAAGAAAATTTTTAAAATAGAAATTTCATCTTACCATTAAAATAATTATATTATATAATATATTTCAGTACTAATATTACGATGAGTATAAGTCTGAACTGATAAATTTCTAACAAGACCAATCATGTCGGGAACATAAAATTTTCCCTACAAAGGTTTAATCCATGATGCAAACGAGACTGAAATTACCACAAGTTCAATTCAAGGACTTTTGCCAGAGATAACATGGTACATAATAAACCAGGGTGGTAAAATAACATCAAATTATTAATCAAAGCAACCAATGAATGGTCCCTAAATTCTTGGAATAATTATACACGGAAAGCTTTTCCTTTTCTCCAGCACATCTACACCCAGCAGCCGGCATACTTCAGCCGCCACTCTCTCAATCTCACTGTGATCATGTAGGAAAGGAAACCACTCCACATTTTTGTGACTGGGGAAGTAAAACAGATTAACCTGCTTTTCCGTTTCAGTTGGTTGCAAAATCTAGTCAGTCTCTTTCATTTTCCCTCATGTGCATGCAGCTCAAGTTGGCATGATTATCACTGCCTCATTCCATTAAGGCAAGGGCATGAGTTACGAGATGTTTTATGAATCAAGGGTTTAAATATGATTCCCATCCGATTTTCTCTAGCTTTTCTGCTTTGGTAAGGACTTCTTCTTTTGTGTCTTCTTGGTATTGACTCATTCTGCAGAGAGAAAGAAATGGCAGGCATAATTACAGACCCACGACTTTCATTTACACTGATGCATGCATGCATGTTTCGAAAGCATTGATCAAAATTTTTACAAGAAATGAGCAACCAACCTTGCTTGTAGATCGGCATCACCAACTCCTAACATTCTTACTGCCAACAGACCTGCATTTGTCGCATTATTTATAGCAACAGTGGCGACAGGTACACCTCTCGGCATCTGTAGAACATAGAACCTTAAATGTCATTGAGACTAATAGAACTGCAGGAGAGTATTCAACAAAAAAATATCTGACTTGTTAATACTTGAAAAGGAACATAAAGTATATGCCCAAATATGCACATACAAAGTGCTCAAGCTTCAGAGAACACTTTACAGATATCAGAAACCCAAGAATACGGAAAAATAGAGACGTAATGTGGATTCTGACATGCATTTGTACAGTGAAACAAGGGTTCTAACTTGAAAGTTTTTAAAAGCCAAGCATGCAACCAGAAGCCTATACAACTGCCATCATGAAACCATAAATATGTTACCTGCACTATGGACAAAAGTGAATCCATTCCATCCAGTGCAGAAGCACGCACAGGTACCCCAATAACAGGCAAGGGTGTCAATGATGCGACCATGCCTGGAAAGAACCAGAGGTGCTTCAGTGCAACCAAATTAATGGGCAATGATAAAAATAAAATAGAAAGTGTTTATTGAAATATAAAATTCACCTGGCAAATGGGCAGCACCACCAGCACCAGCTATGATAATTTGAACACCCCTCTCCCGAGCAGATAAAGCATATCTAAACATCAAATCAGGGGTCCGATGGGCTGAAACTATTCGGACCTGCAAGAAAAAAAAATCGTGTGAGCTTAAATTTCCATAGATGTCTAAATGCCATAATTATAAAGCTATGTAGAGGACTAATCTCCTAAGGTGTGAAAGTATGACCTCATGAGGCACACCAAACATATTTAAAATTCTTGCTGCCTCCTTCATGACAGGAAGGTCAGAGTCAGACCCCATGATAATCCCAACACGTGGTTGTCCTGCATTTAGAAAAGGGTATGAGGAATATTGACAAAAGGGTAAAGTTACCAGAAAATATACAAATGATTGTCTTACTCTAAGAGATATGAACCTAACTCTAAACGTTACTTTTGTGAAATGCACATCATCTTAATGGCTGACCTGCAGACTGACTGTCATAATTCTGCTCTTTAAGCATTGAATTCAGTCTTGCTTCAACAATGCCCATGGAAGGTCCAACTATAGTGATGTGGCCCATCTTACGTTGCTTCCGCATCTCTAAGAAGTAACAATTAGAACAAGGACAGTGTGTCGAGTAGGAAAGGGAGCTAAAAAAAAAGAAATGCACATATACACAAAAAGGTGGGAGCTAAAAGCACGTTAAGCACGTTCCAACCTGGTTTATCATACCAATGCACAGCAGCCCCAGGTATGCTCAGTGCGCTTCCAATCAACTGATGAGCTAGATCGAAACCTGGCTCTCCCTACAAGCAGAGCAAGAACATCATTATACATTTTATTAATATCCAGAGTGCTATGTGCATACTCATGACATAAATCCAGCACACATTCAAATAAATACTTAAACAGAAAATGTTATAATGCTTGCAAACTATCAACATCAATAATATAACAAGAAAAATATGAAAGGGCCCCCAGCTCCATCAAGTTCATTGTTAAGGGCAGAGATTGAAATTAAACCTCGTCTTCACCGAGCACATTATACATAATAGCAGCAGGAGTTTTCATGGATGGATCGCCTAGTGGAAGACCAACAACAGCTCGCAAGTGTTGCTCAAACTGAGAAGTGAAGCAAGATTCAATTGTGTGATGACCACTGTTATGGGGCCTTGGAGCCACTTCATTTAGCAGGATCTACAAGGAAGTTGGTTCAAGTCAACACAAAAGATGATTTGAATATGTCAAACAGTTTGTTATTGTAAAAACAAATACACCATCATGTAAATAGAGACCAATGACACTTAACAATAGCATTACCTGACCATCTTTAGTGAGGAACAACTCAACCGCAAAAATACCAGCACCTTCTAGTGAGTTAACAGCACTACATGCAACATCTGTGGCAAGTCTCCGGATCTTCCATGGCACATCAGCAGGTGCCTTGACAATATGACATATGTTTTCCCTAAAATAGTGAAAATAAATTATAGTGCCCAAGAAGGTCTGTAGCATAAAAATGAATCTTCTTCACTTACAAAACTAAGTATGATATAACAATCAACAACAAATCAAAATGCATGAAAAAACGGTGCCAAGAAAATAACTATCATTTATATGACAATATGCTTAATGTCGATAAATTGTAGAAGAATATAACACTGAATAATTTAGTAAAGGACTAGACGTACTTGTGTAAAGTTTCAACCACAGGATAGCATGAGATGGAATTATCTCTTCCTCTTGCCACAATAACAGCAAGCTCCTGCAATTAAATACCCAATGGAGATCATTTGACATGTGTGTAACCAGGAAACATCAGTAAAGCAGCTTAGATAGAGACCTTCACAAAGGGTGCCCATTTCTCAACATACAAACCACGTTCATAACCCCCAAGAGCTGCAAAACGTTAAACAGAGTCATAAATTAATCCATGCAGACAAGGATGTTCTGAACAACAAAGGCTTAGCATCATGACAAAGTACAAGATGAACAGCAATTACGCAATTCTAAACTGAAACCTGTAGGAAAACATCAATGAGTCAATAAGAAACACACAATTCAAGATGCTTAGTTATGGATTACTTAAAGTGGATGTCCTTTGACAAATATGCACCAAGAAAAGTGCACATTCTATTTATCTTCCATGAAGTCCAGAAACTGAGGAAGAAAAGCATCTCAGAACCACAGTAGTTTTTACACATAAAAGAGTTCACCGCTCCATGAAAAAGACAGATCTCAATAAGCATGTTTAACAAGAGAGAACAAGAAATGCAAATGATCAGATATTAGCAGGGGGAAGTTCAAAATATAAATTCTTACCAGCCACAGCAGAAGAAAGCTCTTGTGGGCTTTTTGCAACAGCATTTCCACGCCCATCATAGGCCAATCTTTTGCTCTTGATCATAAGAGGATATCCAAACAGGTCGCCAGCTCTCTTCGCACCTTCAAGATCATCTATCTGTCCAAGTCACATTTCTCTGTCAAGGCATGACGGGGCCCGGGCTTAGTTCAAGATACAAATGCACAACAGTCCACTATGTATAAGTGAAAGGACAATGAATGACCTGTGTAAATTCAGGCAGGAATTCCATGACAAGAAAAGTGAACCTTTTGAAGATACTTATCCTGCAAGGCAAAACCTTTCAAATGTTTTATGCTCATAAGGCTTCATAGACTGACATTTCCCAAGCAGGAGCTCATATTAGATGCAAATTCTGATAAACTGGAAAAAAAGAAAATAAATGCCAGAAATCATATTTAACAGCAACATATATATAGGTATGTATGTATTCTATAAGCAATTACATTAGTGTATACAAGTTTATCATATGGGAACAAAAATCTGGTGGTATTTAACTCAAAACACAACCATTGCAAGGAACTACAGAGCATGCTTAAAACAACAACAAACAGAAGAAACCAATCCAATCTTTCTACTCCTACTAAATATGAAGTAGCAACCTTCTAATGTTGGAATAATGCTTATGAATTTAAGAATGTCCTACCGACTATAGGTGTCTTCCCTCAAAATGATTTTCACTGAATTTACACGTGTCAAAGAATGTTATATCCCCTCAAAAGAAGTCGCCACTCTTTTGATTCCATAAATCAAATTGACCAAGAAAATTTTCTTCTAACTCTTAACTTTCAAATTAGAAGCCAAATAAGAAATTTTAAATATTCAACTACCGAACAAGTATGTCCTATAGCATAACAGACCATGACCAAGCATGATAAATCATCATAAACGAAATCTGTTAACAAACTTGAAACTGCACTAATTAATTATAATTTGTATAAGAATCTAAACCTGGATGATCCGAATGGTGGAAGCTTTAGGTTGGCAATCCACTCCTTGTTGTTCCAGCTTCTCCAATGTCGCAGCATCAACATGTTCAATTTCAATAGTCAAAACTCCACACCTAACTACCAAGGACTATATTAGCAATAATCTCCTTTCAGCAAATAAATTAACACAATCAGCTCAAACCATTGATAACAAACCTTTTGGCAAACTCCACAACAGTAGCACTATCATCAAAGCTCCCAACCATGTGATCATAAGCAATGGAGCTTGCAGGGCAATTCTCGAGTGGGTCCAAAACCATAACCTTGATTGCCATTTGAGAAGCTGCCTGGCACAGCATTCGACCGAGCTGCCCTCCTCCGAGCACACCAACAATCATCTCGGAGAGTCCGTGGACAGGTGAATCATCCTTCCTTAAGCATATAAATACACAGTCAAGTTAACAACACAATTCTACTTAAAGTCTCAAGGATATAGCCCACATTATACAACAACAACAACAACATATATTGTTCCACCAGGCAATATTGACCAGATGAACCCTATTTCGCCGTTGCATCATAATCAACCATATTTAACATCCTCGTTATATGTTATAACAATTAAATTGATCATTCATTAAATTACTTTTGAACAAAATCAAGCTTAACATTATACAAACCAGTCAATACTTCAAACTCTACAGCAAATTTAAAATTTTAAAATTCATATGGTAGGAACCAAAGATCTCAAATACTCAACACTTACTAAAATTTGATTTACCAATAAATATTTATATATTTTGAATGAAGATATAAAAAGCAAATGTGCAACAATTACAAAAATTTGTACAGAAAACTCAAATACCCATGAAGAAGCACATCCAAATAATATAAATCTCGACAAATATTTTCTTTTTTTTCATTCAAACATGCCCAGAAATATAAAATAAAAAGGATGTTTTATTCATATTCCAAAGTAAAGTTACAACTTTTCCACTAAATTTAAACAAAGAAACGAACTTTACTCTTAACCCACCTAGGAGGTGTGGAGTCATGAGTATCTTTCGATGCCCGACAAACCAATGCTTGAAGAGAAGTAATAGAACAAGAAGGCGAGGAAGAAGAAGAAAGTCTATTATTATGCATTGAAGAAGGAAATTTGAGAGCAAAGACTGGTCTTTTCCTAATTGGGTATGCGAAATTTGAACCAGAAAGTGAAGAACTTGTCCTTTGTACACCAAGTACAGTGCTTTGATGGTGTAGCTGAAGCATCTCTCTCTCTCTCTCGCACACTTTCTTTGTTGCCGCCGTTAGCGTCACTTGTCCGGGGATTATGTTTAGAGAGAGAGATAGGAGCGCGCGGGACTGCTTAGTTTAGGTCTAGCAAGTACAACGTGGAAAATAAAAAATGGTGAAATCAGAGTTTGCTTTATTATTTCACGGTCACTATTATTTTTTGATACCAATTTTAAATTAATATTTATGGAGAAGCTGATGGATGAAAAATAACGATATTATTTATAAACTTATCGAATAATAATCGATCATGAACTAATATAATAATATAATATTAAAAGTTAGATGTTGAGCCGAAAACAGATTTACAATACAGATATAAAAAAAAATTTAGAAATGCAAGCAGCGACCTAATATTATAACAAAATAATAAGTTTTTTTTTGTTATTATTACAAAAAATGAGGATTCGAACCTAATACCTTTAATTGAGTGACCAGGAAGGTAGCACAATGTGATTGGCAAAAAAATAAATAAATTACTATTAGATGATTGATAACGTATAATTATGTATAATTATAATTTGTATTCGGAATGTTCTAACTTAATTTTATAGTTTAAAGTTTGAAATTAAAAACATGTGCAAAAAGATAATAAAAAGCTAAATACTCGACTTTTTAGCATACAATATTTTATAATATTAATAGAAAATGCAAATATTCTTTAAATCTTTTTTTTTTTTATTTTGGTATGGATAGGGGACATACCTCTAACCTCCAAATGTTTTAAATTATCCATGAATTTTAATAAATTCACAAATAATTCTTAATAGTTGAAATTAACCTTTAAATTTTAACTTTAGTGTAAAAACATTTTCAAAGTTATCTCTTCAAACTTTTTATTTAGCCTGATAGAAAAAAAAAAAAAAGAAAAAAAAAACCTCTTATTATAGTGTGTTGTCATGAAACTAAAAATCAATTTCACTTATATTGCCAATTTATTAAATCTTAAATAGTTATTTTGTAACATTCAAAAGTTTAAAGAAATGTCTTCACACCAAATTAAAATTTAGAGTGTTATTTGCTATCATATACCTGATAAGCACTTGCAAGTTCTCCTATACTTTACAAGCACTAGTAAAGCGATTGTCATTCTAATGTATATTAAAAGGGATGGAGGTATTACATATTATTACCAAATTAAAAGATTTTTCCAAAAAAAATATAATAATATGTTGTGTTAATAGCAATAATTAACAAGAAAGAAAGCCGAAAAAATAAAAAACACAAGATAATTTATGTGGTAAGATTAATGTGATCTACCAATGGGCAAGGAGGGAGGATTCTTATTCCGTAAAAGAAATAATACAAAGTATCTTGTAGAACCCTAGCACCTACACACACACAAAATTCAAAAAAATGGGTCGGACCATATACAATAATCTATATATATACAAATTATATCTGTTAATGTAATAAACATGTCATATATATATATATATAAACATATATATCAAGTTGGGTTATAATTTCAGTAGGTTCATAAAAAATTCATGACACTTAATAATTCTCTACTTTGATTTAAATTTCCCAGTCAATAGGACCAAGAATAACTCCCTGCCATCAATGCCCTAAAGGCATCAAGCTATACGGACATTCACCCAGTCTAAGTTATGTTTAAACTTTACTATAGGTAACCATTCCATTAGCATATTTGTTAGATTATCTGCTATAGCTATCTTTTTTATGGAAAATGCCTTATTATGAATGATATCTTATATGAAATTTAACCTAACATCAATATGCTTTTTATTTTTCATAATAAATTATATTCTTTATCTAGTTCAATGCACGCTAACTTCCACAATAAATGATAGGTATATAAATGTAGTATGGTAGATCTAATCGCAATGGTCACACATGTACAACGTAAGTCTCGCCTTACATATTGTCTCAGAGGAGTAACGTGGAAGTATACACAAAGAATGACTAAAAGTGATAAGGTAGAGAGGAGGAGCAAGCAATCCCAGAGAGCTCAAACGCACTAGTGATAGCTAGAGGAACTATAAAGCATCAACCTTACTGTTTTAGATGCAAGTGAAATACCCCGATTTTTACCAACCTAAATTAGAAACGTGATAATTAAATACTATGAAAATGTAGGTAATTTTGAATCTTATTTAAATTTAACCTAACAATTGAATTTAGATAGTTTAGTTAAATTGAATTTCATAAATGATAGAATATAATTAGAAAATTTAATATAATTGGATTAGTAGATAGATTTAATTAAAATTAAAAACTCTAATACCACAAATACCCACTTCAACTTATCAAATTACTTCAATTTCCTTTCTCCAACATACCAAGCTATTCAATTCCTTTCAATTATCAACTTGAAACCGATTTCTCAAGTTGAATTACTAAAATTCCTAATTCACTAAAATAAAACCTTAATCTAAATTCAGATGAGACTCGAGTCAATAACCCACTAACTATACACCTAAAATTATAAATATCAAGTGTAGTATGACCCGATTAATTTTTAGGGTCTATTAGATAGTAAACGATAGTTTAAAGATGAATCGCTAGGATTAAAATATATGCAATAAAAATAGAAACTGGTTAATACTACTAAACTAGAACTCAAAAAAAATTCTGAATACGTAATCATAAAATTTAGAATTTTCTAACCCTTTTGAGCACAATATCCTAATTTGACCTATTTGGACTAGAAACCCTAATCGCGTAAGTGAAAAATTTGATAATTTAACATAATTAGGAATAATAAATGAATTTAATTGAAAATAAAGATTCTAATGTTATAAAACCTAATTTAACCTATTAAGCAACATTGATTACCTATTTCAACAAATTCGAATTAATTAATCCTTTTAAATTATCAATTGAACTTTATTAGTCAAGTTTAAATCATCTAAAACCCTAAATATCCAATTTAGACATTTTAGCCTAAATTCCAACTCCTTAAATCTTAGAAATTTAAAATTAAATATTTTCATTCAAATCTAAACCCCTAAAACCCTAAATTCAAGTAAGCTATTAATTTTCCTTTAATTTGATTTCCTAAAATTAATTTCTAATGCCAATTAGTTAATTTTATTTCTTACTTCTTAATTTCCAATTCTAAATGCCTAAAGCCTATAAGCTAAAACCCTAATTCTTCTTCTAAAATCTTAAACACAATTATTCAAAGATCAAGCCCATAAGCCCATCAATTTAAGCCGATAAGACCATACATTACCATACACCATCATACACATTATAAAACCCCAAATTCAAGAAAATATCAAGTGTGTGAAAAGACCAAATTGACCTTAACCAACTCTTGAAGTTTCTACATCTAAGAAAAGACTAAAATGCCCCTTAAATATCTACAATATGAACACAAGAAAATATCTCCTAACTCTAGAGAATTCTAATGCATATAAAAAGACCAAAATGCCCTCACTTAATCAAGCCAAAGTACTAAAATGTCCTTAACTCTAGAGATAATTACAAACCATCAAACAATATAAATATAGGGTTTAGAAAACCCTAATTCATGCCTTATTTTAGCATTCCATCTCTCTCATAGTCTCTCTCAAAACACTCTCAAAAATCTCCCCAAAAATACACAAAAACTCTTCCATCAACTAAGCACACAAGAGGTGAAATTAAAGACTAAAAACAAGGTTGAAGTTAAGGAAAAAAGCTTGAAGAAGCTTCATCAACTTTTGAATTGTAGAAGTAGTAGTGGAGGAAACTATTTGGTTGATATAGCTAAACTCAAGTAAGTAATTATAATTATTTGTTTAATTATGTTAATGATATTTAGATTCATGTCAATCACCAAAAAAAAAAAACGAACTTAAATTCAAGTATTAATAAAATATGTATATACAAGTATGAAAACCGAAACATGCACATGTATATGCATAGAAAATTTAGTATTTGAAGTTATTATATGTATGAATATATGTGTGTTATATGTTGAATTGATATATATTTATTAAAATGAAGTTATCAAATAAATATATGAATATACTAAAAATAATTTCTGTTGATATATATAAGCATGTAGATATGTTGGAATTTTGGGAAACTTTGTGTTATTGATGATGATTTGAGTTATGACTTATGATTCAAATTGTAAAATAAAATCAAAGTATATACTAGATAATAAAACATAGAATAAACATGTTCTAAATGAATTCAATATGCTTAAAGATCAATTTATATGTGTTGTTTCTCTTCAAATGATGATTTTGATGATAACAAAAAGGAGTAAATAATTACTAACATATTCATTAAGTGTGCAAGGATTTAATATAATCAAAGTGGTTTACAATGACTTAAGAGAATGATTTCAAAAGACTCCATGCAAAGAATACTTTAGAAAGTGTTTGGAGAAGATTTCAAGAACAAATGAGCTGTCAGAAGGTTAATCAGAAGGTTCTTCCGCTGGCTTTTTAAACTATCAGAAGGTTCATCAAAGGTACATCAGAAGGTGAACTGCAACAAAAAAAAATGACGAGTTTCAGCTCCAGATTCGAATTTTCTTTTTAGATTTAATATGTTGAAGACCCAGCTCCAAAGATTGAGTATATTTGGGTAATATACTCAATGTGTTCTACAAAGTTGGTTCAATATCCATGGGGATTCGAATTTCATCGGATTAAAGTTCATTTTTTGAGAAAATTCTGTTTTGACAGCAAGGAAAAAGAACGTGACTTACAAGGATCCATCTTCAACAGTTTATTCAAGTTTTAGTTGGAAATATGGAAAACATGATCCAAATATGCAAGGAACTTGTCTGATGATTATTTATCCATACAAGGAAGTCGAAATTTATGGAAAATACGATTTTTGTTGCATGAACAGTACCAGACGAAGGAACAAGTCAACAACGGTGATTTCAAATTCGAATTTCAAGTTCAAGATAATTATACAAGTTGTTGGAGATTTAAACTTATCCATTGGAGCAAGAATTTCGAGATTACAACAACAAGATCTCAAGTTATTCAAAATTTGCAGATTTTGAAGAAAGAGAAAAGCTAATATTACGCACAAAATAAGGAGCAAAGTTTATCCAATTGATTTCCTAGCCGTTGGAAGATACAAGGATAAGTATACTCACCCAAGACAGAAAAAAAAGAACAATCACATGAAAAAAGAGAGAAAACAAAGAGCCACGAATTTCTTTGAATTTGAGCAAATTTACTATCATTCTATTGTCTTCTTGTTCGAAAATTTGAGGAAACATAATTTATTCCTCTGATTTGTTGTTACACATTTAGTGAGTTGAGAGTTACAAGTAGGCTTAGTTGATTGATTGATTTGTGAGAATCAAGCTAAGTGAATTGTAGCCAAAGTTTGGCAAATACTTCTTGTAACTTCATTGATTTGATTGGATAGGAACACAACCGGTGAGGAATACCGGGACCCCGGCTTGGAGCTGGAAGAGAGGATTGACGCTCGAGGCGGAACCTCTATATATCGCTTTGCACTCTCTACTCCTTATCTCTCTTTAATTTCGTGATTTATTATTGATGTTGTATATGTGTGATATATGCTCAGAAGGTTAATCAGAGAGTAAATCATTCATATTTTTCTTACTCAGAGAGTTAAGCAGAAGGTTTCTAAGTGTGAAAGTCTTGATCACTTTTGATCCGAATTTTTGCTTAAAGCTTTTATTTGTTAAGATTATTGTCTTAAGAAAGTTTTAAAGCCATTTTAGTTGAATAACCAAGTGGTGTGAAATTTATTCAAAATTTTGAAAAGTAAATTTTATAACCAATTCACCCCCCCTCTTGGTTATCTTTTCGGGACCAACAATTGGTATCAGAGCGGGCTCAATTTTTAGAAAGAGTTTTTGTTTTAAAATTTTGATAACTACAATTGATATCCGAGCTAAACTCTTTTCTCATATTGAGTGATCCTTGAACAATGGTTGACAATAATGTTGCAATTGATAGAGCACCATTCTTTGATGGCATGAATTATCCTTATTGGAAAATGAGAATGGAGACATACATCAAAGCTAATGATTTTGATTCATGGCAGGTCATCTTGCTTGGAGACACACAAGTCACTATGAATGGCGATGGGCATATAACTCTGATCAAAAGAAAGCCATTGAGAAAAACAACAAGGCTAAGAATCTTCTTTTAACTACCATTGCATCATCTGAATTTTATTTATTTTCTTCATGTAGCACTGCTAAACAAATATGGGATACTCTTAGTGAAACATATGAAGGAACAAGAACAATAAAAGATACTAAAATCAATGCACTTTTGCAAAGATATGAGTTATCAAGTTTAAACCTAATGAGAAAGTTAAGGATGCATTTGATAGATTTGTTGCTATTACTAATGAGCTAGCTTCTCTTGGAAAGAAGTTAGAAGAATCTGATCTTGTCAGGAAAATTCTAAGAATCCTACCGAAATCTTGGGATGCCAAGAAGACAGCAATAGAGGAAGCCAATGATCTTAGCACTCTCTCCTTAAGCCAACTCAAAGAAAAGTTGATGGCATATCAATCTCACATAGATGTGACAGAAGAGAGTGAAGGAAACAAAAGAAACGGCTTTCAAAACAGAAAAGGTGGATGATGACTCAGATTCTGATTCTAGTAGTGATGAAGACGAGGAAGTCAACTCATTAGTTCGACATCTCAACAAAATTCTAAAGAAACAAGGTAAGAAAACTGTTAAGTATAAGAAATATTACTCCACTTGTGATGTAGGAAAAGGTTACAAAGAGAAAGAAAAGAAGAAGGAGAAAAAGGAAGTGGTGTGCTATGAATGCAAGAAGCCGGGCCATATTAAGTATGAATGCCCTGTGCTTATGAAGAAGATGGAAAAGCATAAGAAGAAGCATAGATCATTACTTGCCACATGGAGTGATTTAGACGAGTCAGAAACTAAATCAGAAAACAAGTGAAGATGAAGAAGAAGCCAATTGTGCTTGATGGCTACATCTGAGGTAAACTCTGAATCCGAAACTGAAATGAATGAAATGAATGTATTTGAGATGAAAAAGCTCTTAAAGGCTCTTAAAAAGGCTGATTTGAAGAATTCAAAACTAGATGCCGAAAATAAAGCTTTGAAAAATGAAAAAGATGTTTTGAAACAAATAAATAAATTGCTTGTTGATGAGAATGATATTTTGAAAAATGATAATGAAAAATTGTTTGTCAAATCTGATGTTTTGAAGAAAGAGAATGATGTTTTGAAGAATGAGATTAAAGATTTAAAAGGAAGAGTAGAAGATTTGTCACAATCTATTAAAGCACTTTTAGTAAGTTTAATGAAAGTGATAAGAAGTTAAACATGCTTATAAGTAGTCAAAGACCATCATTTATTAAGCATGGACTTGGATATGAACATGAAAATTCGAAAATAGCATGAATAAAACAGTGTTTGTAAAAGCAAATGAATCTGGGAATGAAAAAGCTGTTATGCAATCTGTCAAAAAGAGTATGAATGGTAACAGCAGAGGCTACATCAGAAGGTATGCTCAACAAAATTATCCTATCAGAAGGTATGGCAGAGGGTACAGGTATGCATATAATAATTATCCAAGACAAAATTATTATCAAAAGGTAAATCAAAGGTACAATACACATCCATATGCATGTTCATTTTGTAATAGAATAGGTCATATAGAAAAATATTGTTTTTACAAAAGAAACAAGCTTAGTGATCAACAAGGAAACAAATTTTTCAATGGACCCAAACTTGTATGGGTTCGTAAAGAAGTTTAACTTGTTTGTGAGTGAAGTGCAGGTACTAAAGGCAAATGCAAATAGATATTATCATGATCAATAATTGCCTCAATTGAAGAGAAAATAATATGCATTCATAAGCAAGAAGGAAAAATCTGAAAATTTGGTACTATTTCCAACTCCCTTATATATTTTTATTTGCTCTCCATGTTTTGATATGAAAATAATTATTGAATATTTTTTAAAATCATTTGGTATCATATTAAGGGGGAGCTTGTTTTCTAAAAGAAATTTATAAAGGGGGAGATATGTTTAAAACAAAGATAAGTACATCGAACAAATATGTTGAAGTTGTTTTACTTTGCAATTTCTTGTTATGTGTATGTTAAAGGACAATTTTCTGCAATATATGAACAAATTTATGTCATTTTTGCACTTTTAAAGACAAAATTCTGCACTTTTTGAGGAAATCCTGCATTTTTTTAAAATTCTGCACTTATTTACATTTTTTTCTGCATTTTCTGTACAATTTCTGCATTTTCTACAATAAAACTGTATTTTTTTGCACAATTTCTGCATTATTCTGTATTTTTTTTGCTTTTTTTTTTTGCAAGCTTCTATATTTTCTGCACAAATAATTTCTGTTTAAAAAAAATCTGCATGATTTATAATTTTTCTACAGCTTTCAAAAAAAAAAAAAAACTACACTTTTGCAACAAAATATTTCTTGCATACATGAAAAGTGTGCTTAAATTAAAAGAATTCATATTTGGTTATATATTTTGAATGGATATTTTGTTTTGATGCTAACAAAAAGGGGGAGAAAGTAAACAAAATATGAGATGAATATTTAGATTGAACTTTACATTTAAAAAAAATTATTATTTTGTTTATACGGGTTTTGTTATCATCAAAAAGGGGGAGAATGTTGGTTTCTCTCAAATGATGATTTTGATGATAACAAAAAGGAGTAAATAATTACTAACATATTCATTAAGTGTGCAAGGATTCAATATAATCAAAGTGGTTTACAATGACTTAAGAGAATGAATTTCAAAAGAGCTCTATGCAAAGAATACTTTAGAAAGTGTTTGGAGAAGATTTCAAGAACAAATGAGCTGTCAGAAGGTTAATCAGAAAGTTCTTCGCTGCCATTTTAAACTGTCAGAAGGTTCGTCAGAAGCTTCGTCAGAAGGTACATCAGAAGGTGAACTGCAAAAAAAAAATGACGAGTTTCAACTCCATATTCGAATTTTCTTTTTAGATTTAATATGTTGAAGACCCAACTCCAAAGATTGAGTATATTTGGGTAATATACTCAATGTGTTCCACAAAGTTGGATCAATATCCATGGGGATTCAAATTTCGTTGGATTAAAGTTCATTTTTTTGGGAAATTTCTGTTTTGACAGCAAGGAAAAAGAACGTGACTTATAAGGATCCATCTTCAACAGTTTATTCAAGTTTTAGTTGGAAATATGGAAAACATGATCCAAATATGCAAGGAACTTGTCTGATGATTATTTGTCCATACAAGGAAGTCGAAATTTATGGAAAATACGATCTTTTTGTTGCATGAATAGTACCAGACGAAGGAACAAGTCAACAAAGGTGATTTCAAATTCGAATTTCAAGTTCAAGATAATTATACAAGTTGTTGGAGATTTAAACTTATCCATTAGAGCAAGAATTTTGAGATTACAACAACAAGATCTCAAGTTATTCAAAATTTGCAGATTTTGAAGAAAGAGATAAGCTAATATTACGCACAAAATAAGGAACAAAGTTTATCCAATTGATTTCCTAGCCATTGGAAGATACAAGGATAAGTATACTCACCCAAGACAGAGAAAAGAAAGAACAATCACATGAAAAAGAAGAGAAAACAAAGAGCCACGAATTTCTTTTCAATTTGAGCAAAATTACTATCATTCTATTTGTCTTCTTTGTTCGAAAAATTTGAGGACTTGTACTTTATTCCTCTAATTTGTTGTTACACATTTAGTGAGAGTAGAGAGTTACAAGTAAGCTTAGTAGATTGATTGATTAGGAGAATCAAGCTAAGTGAATTGTAACCAAAGAGAATTGGCAAGAACTTCTTGTAACTTTATTGATTTGATTGGATAGTGGAACACAACCGGTGAGGAATACCGGGACCCCGGCTTGGAGCTGGAAGAGAGGATTGACGCACGAGACGGAACCTTTATACATCGATTTGCACTTTCTTCTCCTTATCTCTCTTTAATTTCGTGATTTATTAGTGATGTTTTATATGTGTGATATATGCTCAGAAGGTTAATTAGAGAGTAAATCATTTCTATTTTTCTTACCCAGAGAGTTAAGCAGAAGGTTTCTAAGTGTGAAAGTCTTGATTCACTTTTGATCCGAATTTTTGCTTAAAGCTTTTATTTGTTAAGATTATTGTCTTAAGAAAGTTTTAAAGCCATTTTAGTTGAATAACTAAGTGATGTGAAATTTATTCAAAATTTTTAAAAGTAAATTTTATAACCAATTCATCCTCCCTCTTAGTTATCTTTTCGGGACCAACAATATGCATATATACTAAACATGGACAACTTGGATTATCAAATTTATATAAAATACTAAATGAATTTATTTTTTGATGGAATTTATAAAAGTGATAGTTAACATGTCTATATATAAAGTGTAAATTTTCGTGATTTTTGAAATACATTTACTATTTTTAAAAATTAAATTACAAAATAGCAAAACAGGGCAAAACAGTGTTTCGGCCAGCAGTGGTGGCGTGAATTCATATGGCCGAAACGGTGACTTTTTCTCTGCCTATGCCCTGTTCTGGACAGTTTTGAATCAATTAAAATTAAAACCATAATTAACTAATTAATTTAGGCCAAATGACCTTATAAACATATAAATATATGTGTTAGGAAGTTTACATAAAAATTTAAGCTTAAGAACCCGTATTTAAGATAATAAACTGATTTGTTAAAGTTAGGGTGCACACTAGTTTTTTATAGGAAATGAAATGAGGGAATTTGAGGTAAATTAACTCTAATCAAATGAATATGAAATAAATGTAAAAAAATGTGTTTTCATGTTAAATTATGAATTTTAAGATAAATAATTAATTATTTTTATTTTATGATTTTATAAATATAACATCACAAGATAGTACAAACATAATAGGAAACTAGTTTAGATTCCTTAGTCCATTTAGATGTAAAAATAAATTATAAATTACATGAATAAAATAATTATATTTTAATAAATTGTTTCACTTAATAAAAGCTTAATAGATTGATTATATGACATATTATAGAATTTATCATTTTAAATGACCTGATTACCATTCAGTAAACTTGACTAGTTAATTATATTCAACTTGATAAGATAAAATTAATATAGATTTATTAACTAATATTAGCTTAGTAAATTCTTCAGAAACCAATAATTTATACTTAGCTATTAATTGATGAATACCTATATGATCATATTAACTAGAAATTGGCTTCAATTAATATGTTAGGTTAAACCTTAAATGATAAGGAGTATGTAATTTCTAAAATTTGATAGACCACGAATAATAAGAGGAGTATGTTGTTTCAAATGTATATTTGCTAGAAAACTAAGTACTTAATACGAGTTTGATATAAGTTGATAATTGATTTAAATGCTTATATGAATTAATCTTTGAAGCAGATATTTGTTAAAAGTCTACATTCTGCTTTATCTTCTGGTCTATTTTCTAATTGTTCAGAGCACAAATCTTATATCAGGTACGCAGTAACTTGTGTGTTGCTTGCTAGGATAGGCATCATAAATCAATTAATATTTAAAGATAGCCTTAATAATTGCTTATTGCTTGTGCGTGGCCGTTTTTGAAACCTGGCCCAAGGGGCGGCAACCTTGCTAGGAGGTGCCAGCACGGTAGTTAGGCGCTTAAGCCACCATGGGCATGGTGGTACGGTAGGTAGCTGATGGGGGGAACGGTAGCGGGATAACGTCTACTGGATCAGAGAGAAGTAATGTAGTATAGTTCACATTTATGGGATCGGTTGAGCTACACTATATTATGGACTGTGATAGGTAGAGATGAGTAATGGCTGTGACCCCAGACGAGGCTATTACTTATAGAGGTAAGAGATATAGGTATTCAGGCTGCCTATATCAACCCCCTGAGCAGTTGCTGCTACTCAGGACCCCCAGGTTCCCAGCGTGTTGCCGGAATGTGAGTGCTCCACTGTTGTTTATCACACTTTGGTTTAAAGATATAAACTATTGGTTGTTGCATTGCATTTAAAATAAGTATGTATGCCCATCTCGTGTGTGCTTGTGTTGCTGTCGTACTGGGCTTCGGCTCATTCCTTCTTTTTTAGGTGATGATCTGGATGCTTGTGATTGTCGGGTATGGGACGACTCTAAAGGAGCTTGTTAACGAGTTAAGTGCCTAGGAACATTAAACTGTTTATGCTATTAGAAAAAGTTATTGATCGTCTTTTCAAACTTATGATTTGATGAGGGCATATCTATGAGCCCATGGTTATATTTTTTTTATATTAAACACTGTGTACTTTGAGATACCTGATGGTATGATATTTATTTATAAACGTATGTCTACTCACAAAAAGTAGCCTATTTGAAAATCGTTTTGAGAAATTTACTTTATTATATGTAATGGTCTACTCAAGAAAGTAGCCTATTTAAAAATCGTTTTAAAGAAATGTATTTCTTTTCCGCTGCAACTCTAGTCATTTTCAAAATCTAATTTAACGATTTCATAATCTAAAATTTGTTTAGCAACGATCACGATAAACTGTAGATTAAGTCAGCCTTAACGTATAATGCGTAAGTGTTATACATAGCGACTGGCACGCCTTGAGCCAAATTCGGGGCATGACAGTGGGTTTATGTGTTCTTCACTCTAGTCTCTATTTGATCCTTTGTAAGATTATTTAGGCAGCATGACGGCATTTCAATCAAATTCTCTATCTCCTTAATGAGGAGGAACTCTAGGTATTTATAAAGCTTGATCCTTAATGATGTCCGTCAAATCGTATTGATTATCAATGTATGAGATGAGTCTTCCTAATGATGGATTTCTCCATGGGCTATCTGACCCATGAAAAGCCTCTTTAAGTACATGAGCTCCTTGAGAAAGATTGAGAGCGGATGGATCGATCCGATCCAACGGTCCCTACTCCAAGCCCACTATGTCAAATCTCCTTTAGTCATCCCAATTTCTTGGACTTCGCTCTCTGGGCCCTATTACTCAGCTCAAAGAGTTGAAATTCAGATTTAGCCCTCTACAATGGACATTTAAACCGAAGCTATTTCAAGATTAAGAAACTACGTACCTTCCTTAACCCCTTCCATCAATGACATGTATTCAACTTCGATGGTAGATAAAGCAATCGTGGATTAAAGTGTTGCTTTCCAACCAATAGCACATCTGTAGAGGACAAAGATATAACATATTGGGGATTTTCTCTTTATAGGGTCTCCACCATAGTCAAAATTTGTATAGCTAACAAAGTCACAAGTAGAACCAATTAAACCATAATCTAAGAAAATATAACCCATTACTTTCAAGTATGAGCTTTCTCAGTTACTCATAAACTTTCTCAGCGCACTAATAGCATAAGTTAAATCTGACCTAGTGCATACCATGGCGTATATCAAGCTTCCAACGACACTCAAGTAAGAAACTCTACTCATGTAATCTTGTTCTTCATCTATACTTAGTAGTGTACTACTATCAAGTTTAAAGGGTGATGTCATAGGATTACTTACCGGATTAGATTGTGCCATTGAAAAGACTAGAGCAAATAATCAATGTACTTATGCTAAGATACACATAATAGGTCTACCATCTAATCTCTTCAAATCTCCATACCTAAAATTTTCTTAGCTGCATCCAAATCCTTCATCTTAAGCTCACTACTCAATAAATGAATAAATTACTAATTTAAGCCTTTTTCTTAGGTGCAATTAACAGGTCTACAAGAAAATCATTAACAATAATTGCATGTTCACTTGAAAGAGTATATGTGCTCTCCCTAACACCACCACCACCAAACCTCCCCCCCTCAAACTCTTCCTCTTCCTCCCTTTCCTTTGCATACCTAATAACAATTGCTAGTATTTATGAATGACAAATAGACCATAAGGTATTAACATTTTGGAGTAAAGTTTATTTAAGGTATCAACATTTTTTAGAGTAAGTGTATTTAAGGTATCAACATTTTAGAGTAAGCTCATTTAAAGTATCAACATTTTAGAATAAACTCATTTAAGGTATTAATGTTTTGAGTAGTCAAAAAGAGGTATAAACTTTTGGGAAAGTTTATCAAATGAAATATCAATATTTTTCAAAGTTCATTTGAAGTATCAACGTTTAGATTAATCCTCAATTAAATCTCTTTAATTTTTATCAGTAGCCAATTATTGATGCCCTATTTGACTCACTTTGTCAAACGTTGATATATCTTTTTAACCACTCAAAATATTGATACCTTAAATAAACTTACCCCTAAATGATGATGCCCTTTTTTAACCATTCAAAACGTTAATACTTTAAATAAACTTACCTTCAAACATTGATACCTTTTGATATAATATATTCTATTTATAAGTGATAAACTACAAGATGGTTGTAATAGATTGTATAGTGATGATAAGATTTATTGTTTTCTGGAACTTATAACCTATAGTATAAAGCATTAGCTTCGTGTGAGCTTTGAAGTTAAATAAGAGCTTATACCTTAAGACGTTGCCTATGGGTTCTCAATCTCGTAGTCTACTTGTCATGAATGTTTAGGCTCTAATGAACATCTCCAGTTTCGACTAATGCAAGTTGGAGTTTCTTTCATTATTTTTAACTTCAAAACATAAAAATACACTAAGGGGGCATTTGGTTTGTAATATTTTGGAGTATAAGATAATACAAAGCCTATTATGTCACATTTGATTTATAATATAAAGACAAAACCCCTTATAATAATGGATGAATTTGAGATTTTTATCTCTTCACATGGTAACGTAGAATTATTAAGATAAGATAAAGTAAAGTTTCATAACCACATCTCCAAATTAACGTTTCTTTTAAACCACCACCACCTCAAGCATGTTACCACCATAACCTCCACTACCTTCACTGCACTACCATCAATATATTGATAATTGATAACACTAAGTCACCACAGCAAGCCATCATAACATAATATCACCATGACACTACCACCACTTGCACCGCCATTACTATATCACCAATACCACTACTTCCTTTACATCACATTGCCATTTATTATTGCTATAGCATTTTCACAATGTGTGGATTAAGAGGCAAGCCTTAAATATACAAAATAAATTAGAGTATCCAACTCAAATATATAAAAACATCTCACTATAACCAGCCAATACAAAAAAAAAAAAAAATCACAAATAGATGAAAACTAATATAGAGTAAGTCTTATGTAAAAGAAAACTTAATGAACCAATGATGAAGGATTAATAAGTTGCTTCCTTAGGTGCACAAAATTTTGCAAGTGCTAAATACCATAACTGAAGCAAACAAGGCAATGATGCTAAGTATAAGGGATCTGCTTGCATTAGAGAAAGAAAGACCATCGAGAACTCCTTGCAAATGGTAAAAGAGAAAGGCAATGAAGCTCCAAAGCAACATGTATCCACATTTGAATAGAAAAAAAGGCATTAGAAAAATAGATGATTATGATCCCCGGGGAGGGAGTTGCAAAGATAATAGCTAATTATGATCCTCAAGGGGCGAGTTGCAAAGATAATAGCTAAAAAAGGTAGAAAGACTCCATAATATTAACTTGTCTAATATATACAATCTATGATTGATGTAAGCTAAAGAATGAAGCTATGTTTAGGGACGGTATTATTAATCTAAACAACATTGGACTGCCTCACTTGAGCACGTGGAGTTCAAAGTGCTTCAAAAGCACTTTTGGTGGAGAACTCACTTGATGTTAATGGAATCCACAACAAATAACCTACCTTAATGAATTAGGCTATAAAAGGCAAGTTAAAGGCAAGGCGCTCAAGGAAGATAATGTACAAATTTGCACCAAGCAAAGCCTAAAGTGAGACAACTTCAATAATGTGTGCAACCTTTCTAGTCGAGGTACAAGACAACCAAGGTGCCAATCAAGTGCCTCATTGCAAAAGGAACTACTTTGTTAATAGGTTACTTTATAATATTTCATTTGCATTAGAGTTTGAAGTATATTATCCGGTTCTACAGGAACACCAAGGAGTTTAAATTTCAAATTTGAAAAGTAAGGTTTATCTACAATGAAATATCCCACAATTTGAAGATATCTAGTCGCTGCATGAAGATTCACCTACTACTAATTATGAGCATTGAAACTTCGTGAATAAAAGAAAGAGAAGAACTTGAAGCAGTTACTTTTGTGCATAGAAAATTTTGGCAACTTTCTTCAATGTCTAACAATCATACATTCTTTACTCTGTCGATCCTAATTAAATAACCAAAAAGGGGAATGAATTGGTTATTTTTTCCACAATTTAAAGACATTTTGCACAAAAGATTAGCCTGTGATTACTTAAGTTTAATTGGTATGATCTTAATAATTGCGATGCACAAATTAAAAACTAAAAATATGTAATGCGCAAAACTAAAAGACAGAGGGAAAGAAAAGCTTGAACACAATGATATATAGTGGTTTAGCTTTGTGTCTATGTCTACTCTTTTAGCTCTAAGCCAGAGACCTTGTATTCTACACGAGTATGTTTCATTAAATCTAATAAACTTGACTACAAATAGTTACCAATCACTTGGACTCAATCCACTCTATTTAGCCTCGTTAACTTAACCATAAGCTATCAATGACTGTAGGGTCTATTTGTAATACAATCAAAATGAAGGACACACTATGGTTTCTTCTCCAAATAAAGTAGTAAGTAATGACAAAAGGAGTTTACAGCAAGATTGTGTGTGTGATCAATTCAATAAGAATAATCAAACATCTTGTTTTCAATAGTGTGTATATTTTTTTAATCCTTTGTGTATTTATCTCTAGGTCTCCAATGGTCACAACAGATTGGATTCTTGATCATTGGATAAACTTAATCCTTAATATCTTACATAAAATCTTTCTCCTTTTTGTCTTGATATTATCTTGAAATTTGAAAGGAACATACATAACTTATCTTGATGCCACATATTAAAGCTATCCCTTGTTTATCTTGTAAGTGTCTCGTGTAATTTGATCAAGTCGTGTAAAGTATCCTTTGTAAATCCAATCTTATCAGTCCATTTGATATCCCTTAAAAATAGGAAATGTTGCCACCATTGTTATCTTCTTATTTAAGCATAGACCTTTGTTGAACTTAGATTAGTTTTGCTTTCTATCTTCATATCTTCATGAGCAAACATAACTAATATCATAAATAGCTTGAGTCTGCATCGATTTGACCTTGAATTCTCCAGCTTTCTTAATAAACTTGATCTGCCTCGTGGATTTCATTCCTACTCAGTGGAACATTAGCCAAATGTATTCATTATTTGAAATTAGGCCTTGAAAACATGTTTAAAGTTGATTTGAAACTTGTTTTGATCATTCTATGGAAAATCTACAAATTTTCATCCAACGTAGTGTTACTCTCTAGAAAACGCTTTAGATAAAGTCTGTGTAAACTTGATTTCGATGAAAGCATGGTCTAAACATGGTTGATATATCCCTTCGTGCTCTTCTTAAATCCTTGTTATTTCTTCATGTTTAACCCAAAATTTGATATAACTTGATTAATTTTTCTCCTTTATCATCTTGCACATTTCGAAAATACAAAATTAATTAGTTAAGCATCAAATCTTAATAAAAATTTATGAAAACTCACATAATTTACCCTATTAAATATAAAACAAACCACATGTATCACCCTTCAAATAGCAAAATAAACTACCGAAATCCTGTACAGTTGTTTTCAAATTACACCATGATCACATCTCCTTTAAACCCATAAGATAACAACCATCATGTTGTGTGTACTGCGCTAAATTGTTAAGTATACAAAAAAGCTACAACCATAGGATAAGTATGCACTTCGTAGAGTGCTTCAAAAGCTAAAACCATGATAGTATGTACACAATTATGAAAGTGGCTCAAAAGGTAAAACCAGGATACCATGTACGCATAGCATAGAGTGCTCTAAGAGCAAAATTCGTGAGTTTACGACAAAATGGGCACTTGTCATGGCGCATCAAAAACAAAAAATTCTATTCCCAGCGAAGCACTCTTCATCATCTAAAAGAGACCTCAAATAGCCCAAGCACTCCACTAATGAAAGCAAGTACGATACAACTAAGTTATCCTTCTGCTTAGGTAACCTTAGTATAGCATTTTTCATCTCTGGTTGTGATATGCCCTCGATGGTGTGAAGAAATGTGTTCAATTTTTCCACATCCTTCCTTGATTAATCAATTGACAAATGCTTTACTACACGGTTGATACTCTTCTGCATCTTTCTCATTCCAATGTCATAGCTCTTTATGGCAGCTAACAGCTCGAATATTGCTCCATCTCCAAGCATGTTTCTCCTCCTTTTTGTACTAGTACAGGTTGTTCTATAGTGAATAGAAGTTTCTTGTGCTTCACCCCCTGTCGACACATCATTGCAATGTTAACGTCCTCAGCTGTTTGAGCATCTTCACCAGTTGCTCGGTCTTTACCATAGATCATTGTGAACTCATCTAAGTAAAGGAAGATCATGTGCATGAAAATTGCCACATCTTTATGGCTATGAAATGACAAATAAGACAGTCACATCACTTAATAAATACACATTAAGAAAAATATAGATTAAACCAAACACATTGCATACCGATATATATGCATCCCACACTTCCTTCTTAGTTAACACCATCATTCTGATTGGATCCCATCTAAAAGCACTAGTATTTCTCCTATAAACCATGTTATAAATAATGCTCTAATCTTTCTTCAAAGTTCTAATGCATGATTTAATGTGTGCTCTTGCCTTAATCCTACTGTTGGGAAGCTGGATTGAAAGCATCATCTCCAATTCGTTCGGATATCCACTTCTGAAGCTGGTATTAGCATTGTATGTTCCAATATTATGTAACTACACCCTACATCCAACTAGGATTTCATCTTCACTAACTGTCCACTTTCTATGTGAAATCTTTGTTGCTCTAGACTTCCGTTATGTAGGATACACCCCTTCCATGGTGGTAGATCTAATGCTGATAAAAAAAATTAATAACCAACACAATTGTTCATAATATTGTGAGAATATCACATAGACAACTGACGTGGTGGCAAATTGCATAGCACCATTAGATAACATTTGTGAAACAACAAATAACAAAGCCATGTGGAAGTACACAACACAAAGGAGGAAATACATTATCATATCATTGTACATCTCAACATGGAACATAGAACATCATAAAATATTGATATATCAGCTAAATAATGAAAACCTAGCCTTGCCTTCTAGAACTCTAATAATTAAACATTTGGGTTGTGATTTCATGCATCCAAGCTGTCCGCGAATCATTGCTCCCCAGTGTTGCTATGAAGTCATGTTCATTGTCTATAGTGCTTTCCTCTGCTAAATTTAAGTAATCCTTTAATGGTCGTGGCTCCTTTCCATCCTAATAAAGTTATGGAGCAAGCAACAAGCAAGTATCACTCGATTATGGATTCTCACTAGATAGAAGGATGGACTCCTTAAAATACTCCACCTCATTTTGAACAAGCATCTCTTTATAACATTCCAAGCAGACACACGTCTTAAATTAATAACTATTGAGCCGATTTTGGTTGCTAACCTTAGCACCATTCATTTAAACGATACCTTTGCCCCTTAAAAGGTGCAAGAAATCCATCACAGTTGGGATAACCTCAGTCAACTAAGTTGTAGCATCCTGTATGTGGTATAAAAATGTGTGTTATATTCTATATGAGATATGGATGAAGAAAGCAAAAATTACATTCTTGCATATGATTGTAACTCATACCTTATGGAACTTTCAAACCATTCCTCGTACTTATTGCATCTCGAGGTACTCTCCTATCAGTAGCAGAGCCCTCCCACCCATGCAGCACATAAGTAAAAAGCATATTTGGTGTACATATACCTAGCACGTTAGTGACATTCTCATTCTTTCAAGTTTTGTATCACAGCTTGTCTTTCAATAGCACTTTAATCGATATATGTGTTTCACACAAGGCTCTTACACAATTCTACACAATAGAAAGTTGTATGTTCAAACTCTATCTTTTCACATATTTTCTTCTAGTAATTTCAAATAATTCATATGGGAATTCTCACTTTCAAGTATTTCTACCGTTCTCAGGGATAGGTTCCACCTTCTGAAGGAGGTAGCTGCTTAAACGGAAAGTGGCATTCGTGACACTGTGGAACTACTTGCTTACGGTTGCTCCGACCCCATGAAATTATACCCAATCACCCTATTTTTTACGTGGTGAGAAAGCATGTGCAGGAACATTGCAACTTGCTCATCCAACAAACATGTTCTTAGTTGATTTTAGATATCCTACTACGTTCCCTAACATCTCTCAGAGCTTGAAAAGGCACACCTATCTAATCTTAGTTGTTCAATACATGTCACATTGTCACTATGAACAAGGCTCCTAATGTATTTACATTAATGAGAGGAGTCCAAACTATAAGATCGCACACGTGGTCGATGGGAATGTAAGGTGAAAGCATACAACAAAGATATTATGTGATCTACAACATTACAATATTATACTCATAGTGTAAAAAAAACATGCAATTTTCCTTTTCTTCTGTCGGTCGTAGTTGTACCAACATACATGATCCATAACTGCAATAGTAAGATGATACTAGTTTACCAATTAAAATTGCAATGTTCATAGTAACCTAATGTTGGAGAATTTCTTCTATCTACTTTCATGCATTGGTTAGATTTAACTTTCATTATTTTCTTAAACACTCTCTTATGTATTATAGTGAAGCTTATGCCATGGATATGTATGTATACCGAACATAGGATTATGTACCTAAACTATCTATCATATGATAAGTTCAAAAAAGTATAACATCGATGTACCTGCACCAAAATGTTTTGAATCAATTTGGTAGTGGATTGTGATAGGTTGTATTGTCAATAAAGGTATTTTTTTTTCAGTTAAACAATTGAATTTCCAAAGCATGCATTATACCTTCTTCTTTAGGCTAGATTTTTTCCAACTACTCACATGTATATAGTTTAGATTTGCTTCCATACCTATAACCAACCACAAAACATTCAACCCAATATTAGTAAAAGAGAAATAACAAGAAGATAAGATATCTTCTATTCTACACTCTTTACGTTCCATATCCAGGCCTCAGAAGCAACTCACTCTTCTACTCATCCTCTGTATTAAAGGGGCACATACATGCTTCAGGAATACAAATTCTCCCAAACAATTTTTTTCTTCATCATGTGACACTCCATTACATTAAAGACTTGCATTGATTCGTAATCACAATAGTCAAACCATCAAATGCCACAATACTAAACACATTATTCCATTATGGAAACCCTAATCCTAATGGCAACAATGTCTCTATCGTACAACATCAAGCACAAACAAAGTAAACCATATACACAACTTCAACTCCATGAACATTTATGAAAATGTAATAAAATTAATAGCACATATTGTTCATGAGAATGCACGACTCTTACCAGCTGACAACCAATGATATGTACATGTTGATACTCCTCGATCCAAAATCTACTACAAAAAGAAACAACAATGAAACCCAAATAGCTTGTTTGGATGAGAGCAAAAGAAGATACTAAGGAAGGGTCACGCGAAGAAAGACAAAGAGATAGATAGAGAAAGAGAAAGAGAGAGAGAGAGAGAGAGAGAGAGAGCTTGCCTGATGGATATATTACGATGATAAGGTTGTTTAGTGAACGATAGTTATTATCATCAAGGGCAGTTGTGTATCATTTCTGGAATATAAGAGGATTATTTTGAGCACATAGACATTTGAGTTGAAGAGGAATTCCAATTCTTGGTTTGAACTAGGGAATGCCAATATTTTATTTTTGGTAACTAAGATTCTTGGTAGAATAGCAAGATCAAATGACAAGTGAACAATGTAATTAGAATCCAACTCAGAATAGAGGGGGAATGGAATTCTAATTTTGCAAAGTAAATGTGCTGTGAGTTTCTTTCACTTTCATTCCTTTTCCACTCTCATTTTAGCTACCAAACATAAATTTTTTTTTCTATTTCTATAGCTTTCCTTAGATTTCAACCATGACAAACATAGCATAATAATATAATGGGATAGACTGCCTTCTTAGAAGAAGACCAAAGTTAAGGCTATGATGATATTGCCATAACATTGTTACCAACAACACTATTGCCATTGCTAAATTGCTAACCCCTTCACTGATATCATCGCAACTTTAGTGCTATGCTTTGTTGTAGAGGAATCAAAGGTACTAGCAATAGTAATTAAACATTGATTATATAAGAAAATATAACTATATCATTATAAGATAAAATAAATGATATGACTACAAAAATTGTAGTGTGTAGTCATGTACTTAGCTCAACAACATAGTTACCAATATATGTTAGTTGTGTTTATTTCCTTGATTTGTACAACACTAAAAATTAAAACGACCCAACACTTGAATTGAGCGCACAAGATCATGATAGTTTTACATTGGTTCTTACTCCTTAGCATATAAAGATGTGAAAAAAAACAACTTAACCACGAATTGAAGGTCTTTATTTGGCGGAACAAAAAAAAACACACCAAGAAACGAACTTGACAAATCGTAACGAATCAAACTAAAAATTATAGTTTGAGTAACAAGTTTGATTACTAATTCGATTCAAGGGAGACAAACCCAACTAGTTCATATTTTATTCAAAAATAGAAAAAGGCACATAAACTCTTGTTTCATCCCACACGGATTGCATGTACTTAGCCCCAACCGTGTTCCTTTGAACCTGAACCGGGACAACAATAGTAAGGACGACAAACAAAGGAGACATGTCATTTAACGGAAAACAATGAACCATATTAAGTTATTTAACAGAAAAATAAATAAATAAAAATAAACCCACTACCATTTTTTTTTTTAGAAGGTCAGATCACATATATATAAAAAAGTAAAAATCGCAAAAATTGAAGCTTTTTATGATAAATCTGTAAAATAACAATATATCTAATAATAGTATAAATTAAGAATATGAATCCCAAAAAGAGTTGAAGGCAAAGGATTTATCTGAACCATCTATCAAAACCAGCACAAGCTATTAATTAAAAGAAGGCGGTTTAGGATTTGATAGAATGGTTCAGATGAGCCCTTTCGCGTTCAACCGACAAGTCATATGTATTGCATGGTTCAGAACCGAACTGGATGGCCAGGGACCGGGTTTTGGTGGGATAGATAGAGAGAGAGAGAGAGAGAGAGAGGGAGGGAGGGAGGAAGGAGGGAGAGGGTGGAAGCGTAGAAGACACAAGACAAAAAATGGACCGATTGAACTCTGAAGATACAAGGCTAGGGTTTTTACTTTATAAGTTGAACTTTGTGCAATTACCAAAACACCCCCAGCTCTTTAGATTAGAAATTTGAAACTTTTTGAATTAAAATAGGTAAATACTTTTTTTTTTTTACATAAATAGGTAAATACTTTGAAAACCTTTTTGAATTTAAAAAGTGACACGACACCATAAATATTTTATAAGATATTTTAAAATTAAGAGATTTATTAATAGATTATAATTAAAAAAAAAAACGGATGAAAATATTGGCATATCTTAATTTATTTGTTAATTATTTCAAAACTTACTGCTATTAACGGTTCTCTCCTATGTAATAAAAAAAACTAAATTGTTACTTTATTATGCTATTTTTTTAAATAAACATTGTATGCTTAAAAAGTTGAAAAAGATACATTCATGGAGTTAATGTCATTTACAATATCTGAATTTTTACGATTTTAATAGAATTATATATAAACAAAATTTCGTTATTAAAAAAACTGAACTTTTTAAATATTTCATTCATGGTACCCATTGATGGATTTTGTTCAACTTTTTTCACCCAAATCTGGCAGGCGGATCTTATTAAAATATTATTTTTTCCACACTGGCACCCCAAAACCCATTTCTTCTTCTTTTTTTTATAAATAATTTAAAATTTTTATAACTTAAAATTAATAAATACATATCAGAATGATAACAATCAGTGAAAAGGAAAGTTTTAAATCACTATGCCAAAACGAATATAATTTACAAATTTTATTTTTTCTTTCTAAAAAACAAAAACCATTGGACACTTAGACATTAATAAAATTACATACCTATCCAAGGGGAGTTTAAATTCCATGTTAATAAACACGGTGTCGGAGTCTAACATCTTACACCATTCTTCTTTTTCTTTAAATAATTGAAAATTTTTTATAACCTAAAAGGAACAAATACATATCAGAATGACTAGTAGACGATATAGCCGCGCTACGAATGTAAAAATTAAATAACAAAATGGACTTCTATAATGAACAACATAGTTAAAGTTAATTGTATATAAGATCGGTAGATGAAGGAAGAAACTAAAAACATTTCATAAAATTGCATAAAAATACATGAAAAAGAAATCAAAGATTAATGAAATAACACTCTAATATATTGTAACTATTTATTTTAAAGTTTATAACACATAAATCGTAATTACAATTATTTTGCTTCATCGAATATATAGCCATATACCTACAAAACAAATGAGACATTAGAAAGGGAATTTATTTAATCAAATATACTTCTATAAGTGACTTGGTAATTAATTTATTAAACTCCTTGTATAACAGCTCATTTACAAAAGTTTTGATCTTGAAGAACCTCATATTAAATGAAATATAGTGGAATAAATGAAATAAACAATTTATACTTATTAAATTGAAAAAAATTTGTACTAAGATGGATTTTTAAACCTTAGTAAGACAAAATTTGACATATGTAATAACTTTCGCTCTGCAAAATGAAAGAAGCAACATATTTAAATCAAATAAAAGCTAACATATAAAGGGGATGATGTTTGATAATATCATACCGTAACAATAATCTTATATGGTAATCATATTTAGATTTATCTTACCTATCATATTCCACATATTGTTCATGTTGTACTTGATGATTAGGCCCATCTTTGTATCTAAAAGTAATTGACAATATAATGAAAAAGAAATCATACTTTTGCATGTAATTAGTAATGCAATTTCTAAAAATTATACAATAGAAGTTATGACAGTTGTTTATATAGTGGTATATTACATGTGTTGCTGAAACTTTCCAATTTCTTGTTTTATCATCTTAATAAGTGTTCTTTTGTCAGTTTTAATTGAGAATGCCCAACCAAAACTATAAATTCTTAAATAATTTCTCTATAGGAGGCAAAAACTTATATAATCAGTAAAATTTCATACCTTATTAGAATTGTAAAGTCTTAATCCAAAAAGAAAATATACGTGATAAATATAGATGCCGTATAAAGGGACTATTGGGAGCATATTGTGGAAATTTTTATATTAGTCAACCAAGCATCAAGATGAATTACATAATTTAATGTGAATTAAAGTAAATGTCAGATAAAATGTGGGATAAAATATACTTTATTATTCCTTTAAATGGGTGTGGAGACGAATGAGATAGTTCTCACTTAAATTATAAAAATGATCAAATAGTAATATTAAATAGCAATTAAATTATATAGATAGATAGATATTAATAAAGTCATATTTTATATACTTTCCATTGAGCAATTGGTGTATGTTCTTTTTTAATTTTTATTGAAATTGCAAAAATTGGTACTGTGATGTGTTTAAATTGTTGTTCAGGTATTGATGTAACATAGAAAGCCAAATCATGAAAGTTAAATGAGTTTGAGCGAGATTTGTCATAAACAGAGCAAACACCAGCATTTGAATGTATTACACCACCAGCATATATGAAGGAAATTAACGAGTGTGCAAGTTTTCAATATACACCAGCATTCTGGGAGTCAATGTCGGCGGCATTGAGGTAGCGTTGGAAGATCACAGAACTAAAACCCTTAACACTGGCTTCAACACTGCCATTATAGGAAGAAGGAATTGGACAGCTTCTGCAATTTCTACTTATGCTGGCAAATTTAGAATCAACACCGCCAGCATTTGGCTGGTGTTCGATGATCACAGAAAGTAATTCTTTAACACCATTACCAACACCACCAGTGCACATAGGGAGAAATTCCTACAATGTTGTCTACACCACCAGCATACATGATTTAACTATCGACGTATGTGCAGCAGTTGGAAGTTGTATGCATTTTTTCTTTATATTGAAAAACTTTGTTTTTTAAAATAAGAGAATAGTGTGAGGAAGAAAGAGATAGTTAGAAAACTTTTAGAGCAGTTCATAAATCTTGTATTATATTGTTAGAGATTTGATCGGAATTCATCTTGTAGTGATTGAGATGCCCTGTACACACTTTGTACAGATTGATTTTGCAATTGAAGGTCTTCGCAATTGAATTGGTGAAATCTATTCCTTACTTTATTTTATGCAATTCAATTATCTGATATGTTGTTTATAATCATGTCATTTGCAATAATTGATTTGTTATGTGCATTTACATTCGTAATGTGCTAAGTTGTCTTAGTGGGAATTCGATGAAACTCTAACATTGCTAATAGGATAGTTGTAATCGTGTTATTTTACTTTTAGAACCGTGGAAAATTCATGTTGAAGTCCGATTATCAATCAAATATCTAGAGGGATTTAGGTCTGTAAGTATTTTGATAACTTAGAAGAGAAGTCAGGATACATAGGACTTGATGAATCAATAATAATGAACAAAGGTGGAAGCTGAGTGATTTGATCTAATTAGAAACTATCATAATGATTAATACAATGTATTTAAGTTAACTTCTCATTAAGGGATTAGGAGAAATTTATTTAGGGCATTAGGCAATTATAGAATTGGAAGATTCATAATTGTATTTTCAATTTCATGGATAATTTGTTTAGCGGAAGCTAAGGGATTGTTTTATGGTTGAAAAGATTATGACACTTTAAAATGATTTTAAATCTTTGACAGTTTCATATGAATGTCCACGAGTCTAATAGTTGAATTAAAATGATTGCAGCTTGATTAGCAAGATTAGGGTTGAATCTGTGTTCTCACTTTTAATCATTATACATTTCTTTAAAAGCAAACTATCGTTAGTTTAGATACAAGTAGAATTTAGATCTTTTAGTGTTATTTAGATAATTCTCTTGAAAATTGATTGCCTGGATATTAGTGAGAACTAACACCAGTTTAGTAATTAATTATTCCTTATGGGAATAATACTCATCTCATCACTATATTACTTGATTCGATCTAGTGCACTTGCTGGTGAATTCGCACTCATTTTTATCTAAACATATTTAGCGGATCAAATATAGATTAAATAGTAATGATGATTCTTTTCTTTAGTCAATATTCTTAAATGCAATGATAAGTTTATTTTCTTAAATAAAATGATCCAATAATAATATTAGAGAGATTAATAAATTACCATATAAAACTATATGATAAAAATATGTGACGAATGAAAAGATTGATAAATTATCATATAAAACTATATGATAAAAATGTGTGATGAATGATTAGGTTCTGACTTAAATTATATAGATAGATAACAATCTTAGAAATGGAAAATTTTAAATCATTACGCCAAAATGAATATAATTTACAATTTTTCTTTTTTCTTTCTAAAAAAATCCATTGGACACTGTAAACCCTGAGATTTTTCACAATAGTATATGATAAAAAAATAGAAAATGTGAATTAGATAGTGAATTCAGAACCCAATAAAAATCCTAGAATAGATCCATGAATAGTAATAAACTCATTCCTATATTGAAAAACTCGAATAAAAATTTCTTTGACTTTAATAGATACAAAAAACGAGATTTCGTATCTTGAACTGATAATTCAAGATATAATTAGAAGTAACTCTAAATTTCAAAACCGATAAGATATAGTCTATTAACAAAACTTATCGGTATAAAACAATAATCCAAAGATGAATTACTGAGATTATAAATACATAATAGATACCAATACTGATCAATAATTACTAATCTAGATCTAAAATGAAAATTTCAAAACCCGCTGTTATACTTGTTAGGGAATTTTGGATTTATTAAGACTTAGTTCTTAATTTAATTTATAGGATTTGAAAAATTTAATCACATAAGTTAAAATACTAAAAATAATTAATTGTGTAAACTCTAAACTAAAAATTTGTATGTATAAACAACCTAGAGTTTTTGTAGTAACTTAGAAAATTCTATTTCGATACAACTCTTACATAATGGTTATAAACATATGTTTATAAATTAATATTTGTTAGAATATTTTAGTTAACTATCAATAAAACAATAAAAAAAATAAAACCCGATGCAATATATGAAACACGATGCAGAATTGGAGGATCTCAGCTGCAGTAAGGATTTCCGTCTAGCCAACTCACATAAATTTAAACACACAATTTCAAATTGATAATGACACTCCAACCAATCTCAAAACTCCACATATAATCCTTATTAAATGCAATAATGTTTCATCTAAATACAACTTGTATATCAGCTATAGTTGGAAGCAAACTGGCATGCATTTTCCATGAAAAACAGCCCCCTTCACATACAAACCAGCTCTGTTTTTTGACAAAAATATAGGCTTATTTTGAGCTAATATTTTTTACTAAATGAGCACCAATAAGAGGCCTCTAAATGAATACTTCAAGTACCAAAAATTAGTTAACAAATAGAACAAGAAATCAGTCCAAAAAGTCTAGAAAAGTGCAACACATATCAGAATTTTCTACACCTCTGTTTTAGCACGAATTTCAACTGATTTTTGATCCAATTCTTAAGCAAGTTGAGCCCCAAATTTACACATATAAATGACATTAATTAACTAGCAAACAAATACAATTAATGCCCCTCGAAATCGGCCACAGATCTGTTAAAAAAAAGCCAAAATTCGTCATCCAAGACAGCCACAATCCTATCTGAATTTTCCAGCTGCAATTTGTGATTTTCCCAAGCCCAAAACACCATCTTTAGCCTCTTAAATTTAGCCTAACCTTAGTACATATATATATAATCTTAAGTTAGACGCTAAATTATCTCATAACCCCCAAAAACACAATATGAAAATATAGCTACAAAAGGAGAAAAGAACAACCACTTTCATTCACCATTTTCTCCACCTAGACAACCTTTAAGGAGCTCTAACACCAAATATAACCCTTGTTTTACTTCATATATCCTAATTAAGTATGAAACACATCCAAAAACATCCATTCCCTCTTTCAAACAACATCAAAAACCAAGTTAAATAGCCCTTGGGTTGCCATAAATCCAAGTTAGAATCTAAGCTCAACAAGGTAAGAAGTCTTGGTTAGAATTAGTAACTTCTGATATAGTTAAAAACTTATCATCTAACCTTTGATATATGTTTGATTCTTATTAAGGAGGGGAGTTAAGAATCCTTTTCCACTTCAAGCCAAGGTAACTCCTAAACTATCAACATATCCTTGTTACATTTATGTATAGACATTAGGTTAAAATGTGTAGCATTGGAGAAAGTTTATGTGATTGGGAGGGATGGTTATTCCATTGATGAATTCAAGTAGATGAGTTCTTGTTGTATTATAAATGCTTGAGTGTTGATGGTTAAGAATAACATCAACTTAGAAATGTTATAAACTTAGGAATAGAAAATTCGGATCTAGGAAGGAATTAGCCAAAACCATGCTCAAATTTCATCTAAACTAGTTTAAATTCATGTCTAATACTCCTAGGTACTTATATGAACATGAAACTTGATAAAACAAGCTTTAAAAGCATGATTAGGAGCTTTAAATTTCAAGAAAAATATTATGACCAATTTATAGAAATTACAAATATTGATAATTTTACCAGTTATGAGTGAGCTAAGGAAATGAATAAAGATTTAGATAACGAAATAAGATCCTCTAAAATAATACAAATTCTGACTAAAGAGAGCAGATAAGGTTGATAGGCAATGTAAAATAAATAAAAGACTATTACTAACAAGGACATTAAACAATGTAAGACTTGAATAGAAAACTAATAGAAAATTTAATTAAGCTTATCTTAGATATAGAATGAATAATATTTAAATCAAAAGGAATTCAATGGAACTAAATGATAAATATCCTTTTTCTATAAGAATCAACACCTTAGGAAATCGATATAAGCAATAGGAATTATATCAAATACCGATATAGGACACTTAGACACTCATAGGAATTTCATATCCTATTTATAAGTATTATTGATGAATATTTTCATCTCAATAGGTAATTTTGATACTGTTGAGGACTTTCCAGTCGATTACTACGATTGATCAATATGAGCAGGTGAGTTACTCAGACTTATTACATTGTTTGTGGTTGTAGTTTAGCTGCATTATAATACAAGAATAATAACAATGAACTCGTGTGTATATGGGTTATGGGTATTGCCTGCTATCTGGAATTACTTGATTGTTAAACAACACTGAATAAAAGTGATAATGGAATGCTTGTGAATTTGCTGAGTGCATGGCATGTTGATCGTTTGTGTGTGAAGTCTGAGTACCTCTAACTTGACTATTAAATATTGGCATTATAAATAAAATAAACATGCGTTTCATAAATTGCATATACTATATTATAATTATGTGATAGTTTACTACATGTTAGAATTTCGGTTCTCAGGTAATGCTTGGTTTTTTCTAGGCAAGAGGCTATTAGTTCTACTCAAGATTACCTTTGTTCTGTCGGTTCCATAAGAACTAACTGGTAATAAAGGACACCTCCCATGGTATTACTGTGAAATGTCTAACACTTAGTGGAGTTTCTAAGGCTTAAATAAGAAATGAGCGTTTAAAACAACATTAACATAAATAGATGACAATTGTGAGGATCGTGGCTTTCCTGTGTACTTAATTTCTCCTGGGTAGGTGATTCATAGATTGGTTTTCCTTCAATCCCGATGAGAAGGCATAAATCTCCATCCTGTTTGGATTCCGGATTGTCCAAGCTTGTAATTGTTCATGTGTTTGAATGATGCATTACATATGATTGATAATAACTTGCTTGTTGTGCGATAAGTTCTGGTTATTCACTGAGCTTGTGGTTTATGCTCACACTTCTATAGTCCTTATAGGATTAAGCTAAAGCCTTGGCTGGTCGCTTCTAGGAGTTTAGAACCGGTATGTTCCTAAAGCTGGAAGAGTCTTGGAAACAAGGAGAATAGTTTTACTACTTATATGTATTAATTGATGTTAGAACATCAATTTTATTATCTGAGAACTTAGATATGTTTCATGGTTTGTAATAGTGTTATTCAAACAGTAAGTTTTATTTATGGTATTGTGATTTTATTTGCTTTCATCATTTCTTATCACGCAACCGAAAAGATCTTGTTTTGTTAAACCTATGTCATTTTCTAAAGTAGATCTAGTAATAATATGTGTATGTGTATGTGTATGTGATACTGTCTAGATCATCAGGCTGTATCATAATATATGTATTACTACTATGGTACTCTTGGGGCATGACAGACACTGTGAGACATTAATAAAATTACATACCTATCCAAAGGGAGTTTAAATTCCATGTTGATAAACACGACGTTAGAGTCCACCTACTAGATCCCCTCACACTTTGGGTGGGTCAGCATGGCGATGCGTGCAATCGAATACTTAGCCTAATAAGCAAACATCTTAAGATGCAACATTACGATATGTATATAAGCGCCATCAAATCAAAGGAGCTGTCTATACAAGCTGTTTCATTAAAGTACTCAAAAAATCATTGTGTCATAAGTTTGTTTAGGATATTGGTTGCTTTCTGGGGTGTTTTCTTTTTGTCCCAAAATTTGGAACTAAGGTTTTTTTCCTCTCTATCTAATTGGACGAAATCATGTTTGGTTATTGATTAAAGGGGGTTTTATTGATTTACTTTGATTTCTTGGTACTAAGTTTGTTCTTTTTCAAGGGGATTTAGATGATGGGTAATGGTAATTGGAGACTGATGCCACAAGGTTAGGCCGCAGCTGGTGGTAGAGGCAGCAACATTGGTGGCGTTGGAGAACCCATTATGGAAGCAGGTGATTGGAGGGCTAAATAGCCTTAGGAATCACGATAGAGAATTGTAAATAAGATATAAGTTTTACTTTAAATCTTTTATTCTTATACAATTCTATAATAATTTTAAGAACAAGAAGAAGAAGCTGGGGGAGGGGGATGGTAAAAAATAAAAGAATAAAAATAGTGCTAATGTGGAAAAAAAACAATATTTTAATAAGCTTCGCTTCTTAGTAGTTAATGAAAAAATAGATAAAATTCATTCATAAGTACCATAGGTAAAAGATTTAAAAAGTTTGAGTATTTTCTTGTATTGAAATTTGGTTTAATATAATTTTATTAAAATCGAAAAGTCAGGTTTCGCAAGTGAAATTAACCTTATATTAGTATTTATAAAATGTCAAATACACAAAGCTAAATATATAAAATAATGAAAAACTTCTTATTTAATAGGGTTGATATCATTTTTGGTACCTAAACTTTCCAAATTTAAAGTTTAATTTCATATCGAGACTATTTTTGGTACCTCATTTAACAGGAAATATATTGGGTGGGTCTTACATGGTGTGACATGTGTCGTTTGACATGGCATCTATCATTTTTTTATTTCCAACATGGCAAAGTATTGATTTTTATTTATATTTTCATTATAATTTATTTTATTTATTATAATTAGTCAAAAGATACATTTAACACTTTGAAGCCTTGCACACCGACTCGATCTACAGCAAAAAAAAAAAAAAAGAACGGTCAAAATCTTTATTTCATATGCTCTCCATTATTAATACCCCTCATGAAAATTCCAATCAAATTGAAAAAGCAAAGGCTTTTATACTACAGTTTCTTAGCTCTTCTAACCAGTTTCCAGAAAAATAGTGAGAATCAGTTAATCGTATCATAATTTCATTGTTTCTAAGAATTTCCTCCATACCCAAATGGAAGGAAAAAGCACAAAAAGATAACAAAAGAAAAACAACCCAAATTAATAATTTCCTCTTTTTATTACTCAAATATTAATACCTTAAATAAATTTACTTTTAAACGTTAATTCCTTTTTAACCATCCAAAACATTAATATCTTAAATTAACGTAACAAAATATTGATACATTTTGACATAATTTCCAATACTTAAAAATTCAAAATCATAGTAAGTTAAGTATTTATACTTTCAATTTTTGACAATTTAATTATTAATGATTGTAATTTCAAAGTATATGCGATTTGTGCTGAGCATGTAGGTCATGGCATGTGCACTAGCCCCATTTACCTATTTAAAAAAAGGGTGGTGACAAAATTTTTTTGATAGTTTAAAATTGGCCAAATTAATCTATTTTTTAACTCGCAGTCCAAAGCGACCTAGCTCGTGATGAACCAGGCTGGCTGGCAAGTCGAGCCAAGGAGAGAAAAAAAAGAAAAAAAAAGCTTAAGAAGAAAAAAATAATATAATAAAACTGTATTATATATTGCTTTACACCTTGTTTGCAATTAACAAAATAGCGACTCTTTTTTTTTCCATAACAAAATAGCCACTCACAAAGCCAAAACACAGTGTTTCTTTTAACATCCTACAAACCATAATTATAAAAATGTTGATCTAACATGCATGTTATCAGATTCAACAGGTCCTAGATAATGAACGAGGTACTAATAAACCAAAGAATTTCAATCAAGTGAATAAACTTAGTGTTAAAAAAGTACTTCGAAAATCATCTAAAATACAAAATTTAAACACAGGAATCTCATGCAATTTTCACCTATGAGGATATAGGGGAGTCCCCCTTCATTTCAACATATGTTCCAATCCTGGGCAATGTGTGTGTATTTCGGATCAAAACTCGATCATTACGGGCCATGGATTGGGCGATATAGGGTCTGTATCTCCTCTACTGTTTGGTTTAATATTTTTTTTGGGGGGGCATGGTACTCTGTCCTATACTGGAGTCTTTTTAGGACCTGCTCAGGTCCAAGTGAAGTATATATACTATGAAAAGTCCAGTATCGAAAAATGAATATAAATAAAAATCACATACAGTTCAACAATACGGCGACATCCATCACCCCGTCTCTAATTGGATGTGCACGGATCACCTCTCTTCCAAGGAAGTTGCCTGAACGAATCGTTAAGCTTATCGTAAACATCTACCAATGCTTCCACTGCAGAAAAATAGATCATTTAGTGAAAATTGTTGGATAGATAAAGAAGAAGCATGCATAAATTCATAGCAATTAGGAGACAAACAAATTGATCAAATTGACAATATTAATAAACAGACAAATTGACCTCTGGTCTGTAAGTTGATTAACCTGACTACTAACAAAAAGTAACTTGATCCGAACACAAGAATGATTCCAAGTAAGCAAGGACATCTCAACATCATCTTTTAAACTTATTTTATATAGAAGTGTTGTGGTTATAGATCTAATTTATATGGATCTATAACCAAAGAGAACCTAAATATATGTCGGATATATATTTAGAAGACTTTGAAATCAAAGTAGAAATTGGATCAGCATGCTTTGAACAAAGAGATCCTAAATATAAGGTTATATATATTTAGAGATCATTTAGATCAAGGATATCCTAAGTATAGAACATATACTTGGAAGAGAACTTAGGATAAGGAGAATTTTTGTATAAAAGGAACTTTAGACATGTACACTTGCAACCAAAGATAATACACCGCTGGCTTACATATAATATTAGCTAGCGTAGGAATTTGCAAAATTCTCGCCGAAAGCTTTAAAGAGGCTACACTGGCGTAAACACCGCCGGTGTTGGAGGCTACATTGCCAACATAGGGGGTTACACTGCCGGTGTACAAGCCAACGTATGTTGGTTCCAGAACAACGGCATTTCAATGCCGCCCCCATGCTACCAGCCTTAGTTTATGTTGTGTCAGCCTTGAGTGTATATTGGTTTTCCTTGTGTTGTTGCATATATATTCTCCTTATTGTATTAGGGTTTGTAAGGAACAAGTGGTGTGCCTCTTCTCAAGCCTAGATAGAGAGGAAAGTGAGAAAAGTGAGGGAAATCCTAAAGTATGAAACTCTGGAAGAAAAAAATCTTGTTCTTATTTGTAATCCACCTGTTGGAGTGAAGAATTGTAAGCTCCACTAGATAGATCTAGTGAGAAAAACTTTGTTGTAATCCCATTATATTATTTATAGTGGAAGATTTGAGCACAGTTGGTCTCGTGGTTTTTCCCGCATTGGGTTTTCCACTTTATATCTTAGCGTTATCTATTTTATAATTCCGCAATGTTTAATTGTTTATTACTTGGCAAGAGGAGATTTAACTTTTGATCACAAGTTGATTAATCGATTTTGTTTATTATCGTGATTAGGGTTAGGCTTTCTCCTAAAAAGTGGTATCAGAGCCAAGGGTTTCAAAAGAAAATTAGGGTTTTTATTGCAACACAGATATGGCAGAATCATTAGGTACAATAATCAAACTGAATTCAAAAAATTATTCCATATGAAAATCTATGATGGAGGATATACTGTATTTGCAAAGATCTATATTTGCCTTTGTGTGGTGATGATGCAAAGCCACATGACAAATTTGATGTTGATTAGATAATCATGCATAGGAAAACTGTCAGTTATGTCTTACAATGGATGGATTATAGTGTATATCAACATGTGGCCCAATAAACGAGAGCAAATGTCCTATGGAGGAAGTTAGAATTTATGTATGAGAGGCAGGCGACCTTGAATAAAACCTCCTTGATTAGAAGAGCTGTAAATCTGAAATACAGGGATGGATCCAACACGATAAAACACTTGAATGATTTTCAAGGGCTTGTGAATTAGTGATCTGCCATGAAGCTGGTGCTTGATAATGAGTTCCAGGCATTGTTATTACTGAGTTCCTTGCCTGATAGTTGGGAGATAGGTTGTGTTTGTTAACTCTGCCCTATAGGGAATGCTCACTCTTGCAATGGTGAAGGACAGCTTGATGAATGAAGAGGTTAAGAGGAAGGATCTTGATACAGGATCTGATTCTAGGGCACTTGTTACTGATAAGCCAAAAAGGAATGATAGAAACAGGTATAGAAGATCATCTGATGAAGATGATGGATCAGAGAAATCCAAGGGAAAGTATAAGTCAAGAGGAAAGAAAGATCCCAAATGCTACTATTGTGACAAGCTGGGTCACATGAAGAGAGAGTGCAATCTCTGGAAGAAAGAGAAAGGTAGAGGTGATGAAAAGGATGGAGACACTACAGCAACAGCAGCAGCAGATAATGATGAGATCGTCATTACCTGGGATGAGAAGTGTGTTAGCTTTACAAGTTATGATGATGACTGGATTGTTAATTCTTGTGCCTCCTTCCATGTGACTTCACATGATGAGTTCTTCTCAACCTATACTGCTGGTAATTTTAGTAATGTCAGGATGAGAAATGATGGTAAATCTAAGATTATTAGCATTGGAAACATAGTTTTAAAGACTAACATAGGTTGCAGGCTCACTCTTAGAGATGTCAGACATATTTTAGATATCCGCCTTAACCTTGTATTTGTAGGAAAGCTTGATGATGATGGCTATAGTAGCTACTATGGTGAAAGTAAAGGAGATGTGAATCCTATACTCTCACATAGAGGTTATAATGATGGCGGAAATGAAGGGAGGTTTAGTTAAAGAATCCTAAAAGCCTCATCAATAGTTTGAGATGAGTAGATCTGGAAAAGATAGGGGACCATCAATTAGATTTAGTCCAAATGAGTATGAGATACTCATTGATGGGAGGGAGTCAGATGATTATCAGAAAACCATAGGAAATGAGAAGAAGTCAAGAAAGGTTAGAGCCATGCAAGATGGACTGAAATCCTTGCATGAGAACAGGAAAATTGACTAAGTGAAATTGCCTAGGGCAAGGGATCTCTAAAGAACAGATGGGTGAAAACTGATGATAAGAGCTCACAATCAAGGAACAAGGTAAAAGCTAGTTGTGAAAGGTTTCAGTCTGACAAAATGTGCTACAGGAAGGTAGCAGGATTGAGGATACTCCCTATATGAGTTGGAGCGGGAGATTGTTAGGTTATAGATCCAACTCATATGGGTCTATAACCAAAGAGAGCCTAAATATATGTCGGATATATATCTAGAAGACTTTGGAATCAAAGTAGAAAGTGGACCAATACACTTTGAACAAGGAGATCCTAAATATATAGTTATATATATTTAGAGAACATTCAAATCAAGGATATCCTAAGTATAGGACATGTACTTGCAAAAGGACTTGGGATAAGGAGAATTTTTGCATCAAAGGACGTTTGGACATGTATACCTACGTAGTACACCACCGGCCTACATATAATATTAACCAGCATAGGAATTTATAAAATTCTTGTCGAGAGCTCCAAAGAGGCTACACCGGTGTGAACACTGCCATGTTGGGGGCTACATCGCCGGCGTAGGGGGTTACATTACCGATGTACAAGCCAATGTACGTTGGTTCTAGAACAGCGGCATTTCAACGCCGCCCCCACGTCGCTAGCCTTGGTTTATGTTGTGTCAGCCTTGAGCGTCTATTGGTTTTCCTTATGTTGCTGCATATATATTCTCCTTATTGTATTAAGGTTTGTAAGGAACAAGTGGTGTACATCTTCTCAAGCCTAGATAGAGAGATCTAGAGAGAGAAAGAGAGAAAATTGAAGGAAATCCCGGAGTATGAAACTCTAGAAGGAAAAAAATCCTGCTCCTATTTATAATCCACTAGTTGTGGTGAAGAATGGTGAGATCCACTAGACAGATCTAGTGAGAAAAACTCTGTTGTGATCCCATTATATTATTTATAGTGGAAGATTTGAGCGTTGCTGGTCCCATGGTTTTTCCCGTATTGGGTTTTCCACATTATATCATGGTGTTATCTATTTTATAATTTCGCATTGTTTTATTGTTTATTGCTTTGGCAAGAGGAGATTTAACTTCTGATCACGGGTCGATTAATTGTGTGATTAATCTGTTTTGTTTATTATTGTGATTAGGGTTAGGCTTTCTCCTAACAACAAGTAATTAATATAGAAGTAAAATTAATCATCGATATATATATATATATATATATAAACCTTAAAATACATTAATATTTTAATATACATACAAATTAACATAAAAAATAAAAATAAAAAAAAAAACATTTTGACTTGTGGGTTGGCCTATTTAGCCTATAGGCTAAAGCAGGTTGGGTCCGAGCCAAATTAGCCTAGCTTGGCTCGTATTCCACCTCTATATGCGATTCAATATCCATAATAAGTAATAATTTGATGAACATTTATTTTAATGGTAAGATAACAGTAGACCGAATGCTTAACTATCATTTTTTTTTTGCTTGTTTAAGAAAAAAACCTATCGTTTTTTAGGAAAAGCAAATTAATATTGTACATTTTAAAAAATTACGAAAATACTATTGGAGTGAAAATAATCCAAATTTTAGGCATGTTAACATCATCTTTTCAAGAGATGAGGATGGAATATATTAGACAACCTCGTCTTCGTATAGTTCCCTGCTATCCTCCATGCCTCTTTTGTTTGTTTGTTTGTTTCTGCAGACAATGAAGAAGAAGATGAGGTTTCTTCTCCTCTAGGTTTCAATTAGATCATGATATCGCTCAATTCTTTGCTATCATCGATTTCAACTCTCCTTCTCCTCTTGGTTTTACTCTTCAATCCTCATCCCATTAGATAACATGCTTATACATTTATCATGATATCATGCAACACACCAATATTGGTTACTACAAAAACATGGTTTTTTTTTACGTTTTATATGGATGGGTTGATTTTATTTTTTTTATTTGATTTTTATTATTTTCTTTTATTTTTAATTTGTTCTGTCATTCACAAATTCATATTTCATTAACTCATAGAAGAAGAGAAGCCAGCAAAGCCCAAGATGGGGGTTAAGGGACGTGATTCTAAACAAATTGGGAGCTTTAACATTCGAGAAGCTGTTAGTTTTGAGGGTGAGTACTCTGATATGAAAGGATGCAGGAGATGAAGGACCAAACGGTGGTTAGCTAGGTACATAACCTTGTCACTTGGAGAAATGAGATCGTTTTATTATATCTAATCTCGTATCCACCACTTACTATCATGTTTATTTAAGAGACGAGGCTAACTTGCCTAAAATTGAGATTATTTTCATCTTAGTAGTATTTTTGTAATTTTTTTAAAAATTAATAATATTAATTTCCTTTTCCCATCAATTCTTTTGCAATGTAGTGTGCATCTTTAGCTTTTGGCAAATTATAGTAAAAAAGAGAAAGTATAAACACTCAATCTACTATTATCTCTTAATCAAAATAAATAACTATTATCATATTATTTAATAGAGACACTAGATTGTACGTACTTTGGATATACAAATTTTAATTTACCAATCTAAAGATGTTGTATCAAATTATTAAAAATTAAAAATACAAATATTTGGTTTGCCATTATCTTATAAATCTCGTTCATCATCATTTAACTTTATTTCAAATCAAATCTGCATTGAATTAATTTTGGCTCCAAATCCAATATAAGTCAAATCCCATTTGGATTTTATTTTAAAGTTATAGTGTGAAATTGGGTGTATGAGCTAAGGCATTCAAAAACACATAATCAAATAACCAATGGATAAGGGATCGTTGGGTTGTTTTTTATTTATATATTAATGCTATAATAATTACATCACTTATTATTTATTAGTAAAGGTAGATTTTTTTCAATTTCAAAATTTTCACTAGTGAAGCAGCGGAAAAATCAAAATTGCATTTACCTATTACTTACCTTTTTTAAAAAGCTCTATACTTCTAAATGCTTATTATTCGAAAAATTAAATTTCATTAATAATAATGTTAGCGAGTGCCTAGTGAATAAATGTCAAACAGAAAAACGATATTTATGTATTTTTGTCTGCTTGTTTTATTTAAGAAACATTTGATTAGCAATTTTTTCCCAACTATTTTACATTTCATTTTAAAGGAAAAAGGGAATTGCAGGTGATTGATCTTAATGAAAAACTACCATTTTATTGAAATATTGTAAGTCTCTTTAGACTCATTAACCAGCACCACTAAAGCTAGCGAGCAGTGAGAAAGCACTCAAGGCACTCAGTCAATAATTTCAAAATAAACATCGAAGATAAACTCTAAAAATGACTTCAAATTAAAACTAAACTTCGACTGGTCTTAAATCACAAACGAATCTATAAATTTCTTAATCTTGAGAAAATGAGAATCCTTAAAAATAAAATAAAAACTCAACAGTCTTTAAATCCAAAACCATTACGTATGACAAATTCTATACGTAACTCTAACTTGTAAAATCGGATAATATAGAACTCAAAAACAAATTATTAAAAGGTAAATAACGATAAGCCTTCGGAAATAAAACCCAATTCAAGAATTCTAAAAATATTAAGAGATATTAAATACTTACAAAAATAAAATTTAAAATAAATTTCTCAAACTAAAGGTGTTGTATAAACATAAACCCTCAGTTTCTAAATTGGCAAAGATCCAAACCGGAAAGTCACCCGGGAACCTTAAGTCGAATATAGTAGTTTAAGTCCAGAAATCTCACGCCCTTAGCCCTAGAGGCCTAGGTGTGGTTTAAGTATGTAGAGCATCTCGTAGTAATATAAGGTCGCTTAAAAATATCATATTTGTAAATTTTTGACCTATTTCAAACCTGTTCGGATACAGACTTTGAAAAGTGTGTCTCGGAGTTCGAGATATGAAAAATATATCATTAATACCATTAGACTCATGTTTTCATAAGGATTTCAAAAATATCAATTTTATAATTTTTCGATAAATAGAAATATCTAATTTTGTGATTATATTCATATTTTTTTACTACCAATAATTAACTAGTCTTTTGCACTATTCACTACTATTCGTTACACAATTTTACTACTCTTGTAAGCCCTTATATTTTAGATAAATATTTTATTATCATAGAAAATTCTATTTTTCTAAAATTGAGTTCGTTTTGGGTTTTTACGGGATCAGTTTTTATTTAAGACTCGATACTAAAAATAAAATAAATTAATTTAATAATTGAAAAATATTTAAAAAATATTTTTATTTTCATAAAATAACCTTTTATAATTTTTCGGGTCATAAAAATATCAATTATAGCTCATATTCGTGTATTTTGATCATACCGGTAACTTATTTGATAATTCACTAATATAAATTAATTAATCATATTATTTTAATTATAAAAATTCTGCTACAAAAATTTGTAATGCATTTTCTTTTCTTTTCTTTTTATTTTATTTATAAAGAAAGTACTCTTACAAACCCATACCTATAGTACACTTTTCACACATCACTTTCATTTCAATCATTCTACACTTCACTCATCACTTCATGGTAGATTTTTGACCTCTTTTTGCTGCTCTTTTGTCATTTGAAACACTCCCAATTTGAGTAATATAAACCTATTTCAATCCTTCTTTAATAAGTAACACATACACTTGGTTACACGTTACAATTTCAAGTAAAAAACCAACTAAACTTCTTTCCCTCTCTTTCCCAAAAATCACGCCAGCTATGGGTTGTATTGGTTGCCTATTTCTTTTTTTTTTTTACTTCATTTTAAGTGTCTTTAACTCCTCCTATCTTTCTATATATGCCCTCTCTCATTCACACCTTTAACCTTTTATCATTTCTTGCATTTTTCCTCTCCATTTCCTCTCTTTCTCTCTTCATTTACTCTTGTTCTTGCAAGAGAATTTGCTGCCCCTATTCAATAAGTGAGCTCCCACTTATATTTTTTGAAGATCCTTAGGTAAAACTCTTATTCTAAGCTTCCATAGTTGATGTAGGTAGAGTATAGTGAGAGTTTCATGCATCAAATGACTTTCCATAAGCTTAAAAGCTAAGGATGATGATGCCAAAATGAAACACTCATCTTACTCATGATTATTTTCTTGCTAGAAATGGTTATATTTTGTATATCTAACTTTTATGTAACTTTGATTATGTTTATGTTTATGTTTAGATCTATGAGTTTATAGCTTATTACCATGAATTTCTCTTATATTTAAATTCATAGTAAGTGTAGATCTTAGTTTTGAACTCAAACAAAAATGATGAAATTCGTATCTAGGTAAGACCCATATTTAAAAACCTCCTTTCAAGTGTCAAAATGGAAGTTTTACTTGAAATAATGAAGGTTTAATGGCTATATATCATCGAGACTTCATTTTATATGATTTAAAGGTGATTTTCAAAGATTATTTTTCAAAACAAATATCCTTTTTTCGGATTTAGGCTAAAGAATAGTTTAAAAACATGTTTTCCAACTCAAAAATGAATATTTTATTCAAGATATGAAAGGCTCTTAAGATAGGATATATAAAGGATAAATTTTCATAAGTTTAGATGGATTTTATGAAAAGATACCTCCAAAAATAAATTTTGTAAATTCGGATCTAAATCAAGACCAATTTTGGAAACCTATTTTTCAACACCAAAATAAAGGATTTGTTTAAAAATATGAAAGACTTATGAAATAGGTATCAATAGGAGATTTTTTTATAAGTAAATGGTAGATCTACTAATAGAGATTCTCAAAATAGGAAGAGATTACAAAATATAAAATTGAGTTTTATCCTAACCTTGTGAAATTCGTATCTAGGAAATGGTGATATGAAGACCCCTATTTTTTAAGCTCAAAATGAAAGTTTTACTAAATGAATGAAGTCCTTAGTGGTTAAGTATGATTGAGTCTTAAGTTTCTAAGTATCAAATGAATTTACTTAAAGGAATCAACACCAAGAATAATTTTTACAAAATTCGGATTTTGGGATGAATCATATTTAAAAACATGTTTACAAAGTGTAAAATGGAAATTTTTATTGAAAAATAAAGGCCTTAAGGAATATACATAATGAGGACTTAATTTTAACAAGAATAAATAAATTTTATCAAGGAATTTTTTCTAAAACAAGTGGGAATTGTCAAGAATACAAGACTAACCTTTTTAAGTTCATTTTTCATAAAGTCTTACAAGGAAAAAGTTTTCTAAAAATTTCTTTTGTTAAATATTATCAAGAACATATACATATATATCTCATGACATATCATTTATGATAGTAACTTGTTCATATTGCATGTATACTTGTCTTGGATAGTAAAAACTTCATAAACTTTCACAAAATCAATTTTTCAATTTGGTTTTCACTACTGATCTGAACTGATCATATCTTTTCGAAGCTTAAAATTTTTCAAAACTTAAATATGATATTAAAATTAGATAGATCTTTCGAAGTAGATAGAAATTAGTATATAATTTGCTAAATTCCGAGTTAAAATGACCAAGTTATGGTCGTTTTAAGTTGGAATTCCCGCATAGGACGAGAATTACGAATTTGATAGTTTTTATGAGATAGAATGGATTAGGTTCGAGTTGAAATACTCATTTGGGTATTTCTTTCCTTAGGTGACTTTGCTTTCGAGGATTCGTTTCTACCCGACTATTACGATTAAAAGACTGGAGTCCAATGGACATGTGAGTTTTCCTCTTATTTTGTTACCTTATTTGTGCTTATAGCTAGTTGCATTAGAATTATAGGAATAAGATAAAAACCGATATGAATGAAGATGGGATAGATGATGAGATTTTGATGTATGTATGCCAAATAATACTAAAGCATATTGAAACCATGAATCGATTGGATAACCACACTATTCATATTGTTTTTGTTTATGTGTATGATATTGGTTGATAATTCTAAATGATGTATGAATAACTTGACCTAAGCAAAAATAAATTGGTCATGCATCGCATCGGTGAGTTACATTTGGTAGCGTGCTACTCCTACGCAAGAAGATCGGTATGGTCCGAGGTCACGTTTGGAGAATGAGACTCGGTATCAGAGTTCATTCATAGGGAACTAAAGTGCACCAGGGATGTATTCCATGAATGAGCCGAGCCGAGTCGAGTCGATTGCTAAGAGCTGGGAGGCTTAGGGACTAACAGCAGGTCATGTAGATTTTCAATACCATCCCTAACCTAGATACGGAGAGCATAAATCTGTTTTGTGTACGAGTTTCGGTTATCCATATATAATTGTTTGCTCATGTGTTTGTTTCATGCATAGCATATAAAAGATTTATAACTTGCTTGTTATGGTATGAAATTAAGGGAACTCTCACTAAGCTAGTGTAACTTATACCCCGATAGATGTTTGAATAAACAGGTAGACGGAAGAATGCTACCTGGGGACCGAGATGTCTGGAGCCGAGTATGATCTCGAGATTCCAGTAGGAGGTGAGAATACTTGAAGATATTAGCTAGGTTTTGTGAATTGCTTTGTAATAGTTTTATGTAGTGAAATCTTTTGATGAATTGTAACTGAAGTATATTGAATTGTATTTCTTTTACATTGTTACTCAAGTTGTATCAATATGAAATGTATCACTCCGATGTGTCTCCTCTATGTGTTAGACGCCTTGTACATAGTATGGAAGCCTTCGTGTGACTGAGGTGGTCATTACTAGGCTTTAATATTATGTACGCCGGACTGCCACGTTTAGGGTACCCTTCGAGGCATGACACACTCATTAAAAAAAATATACCATTAAATCATGTAATATATCATTACAAGAAAAAAATCTAATTGCATCAAAACTTTTTGTTGCCTTTAGTCTTAATTTTGTTACTTAAAGGTTTATGCTACATAAAATTTTATTTGCTCTAAATATCTATCTTAAGATCACAATCTAAGGCTGTGAATCTCTTTCTAGTAATTTTTTATGCTTTTAATTAAATAGCATATTCTATTACAAGAACTATAATATTTAAAAATTGCAATGGGTAATATTAGAAAGTCCAAGTTGTAATATTAACCAAATTATTTCTTTCTTTTTAAAATTTTAAATTTGTGATGCTTATTGATTTTTTTTCTTTTACTTTTAATCCAGCTTGTAATATATTATTTTGACAACATTCAAAGAAATAAATTTCCTATTATTATTTAAAATTTTTAAATATCTTAATTATATTAGACAAACTTAAGATTAACTTATGTATTCAATTTTCCTTTTTTATTAATAAAAAAAGCAACATTTTATTTTTTGAATTTTTCATATCTAATTTTGAAATAATGACTTATAATATTTATGGCTTAGCGTCATTACATTAATGACATGCCTAAATTTGTTGATGAAAAAAAAAAAAAAAGAACTTTTGATGGATCTCTCTCTATATGTGTGTGTGTGTTAAATTGAAACTCAATGCTAGGGCTACCTTTTTTGAGTTTCAAGATTAAAAGTAAAAATTACAATTAAATATAATATAACATAAGTGTTTCATAGACAGCTAATAGTTATAGCAAAGAATTTTGGCTACAATTTGTGCTATAACCCATCAATAATGATGATGATGTTGAAACTCTTTTTTTTATATTTGCTCGAGCATAACGAATTTTATGCATTTAGCAGCTATTTATCAAGTTATAAGGCAACAACAATGTTATGCCTTGGGAGCAAATTACTTTGTGTCAAATAATATACGCGATTCCTCTCATGTGTATCAGTCTTTGAATGCTCTTGTAAAACATAAGCAAAGGAAGAAGAAAATTTACCCATCCAAAAGACAGTGAGAGAGAGATGGAGGATGCTTTAGAGGAGACAGATTTAGATATTGAGTTGGTTAATTAGAGAATGTAGATGTTGGCCACGGTTCAATTTTGAGATAGCTACCCGTAACAGGTCACTATCTCTCAATTCTCATGCTACCCAACTAGCTAAGAAGTCTTTTAAAGAGCCAATTTTATTTCTTAATAGGATATATGTAAGTGAGGTTACATACTGTATTGGGGAGGACTTTTTAACTTCAGATGATCTTAGTTTTGGTAATGAATTGAAGAAAGAAATGCGGTTTATGACAAAGTCCAACTTGATATATGTAGTGAAGACATTCCACATTAAGCATCATTACAATTATTGTGTTGAAAAGTTATATAAGAAGGTGTAGTCTATTGTTTGCACAAAGAGGAAAGGGGGTAAGGGGGTGTAAATGACAACTTTGTGCATGTCAAAAGCATATATATGATTTTGTGTTTACAATAATTGAATGTCTACACACGTGTCAATTAAAAGCTTAAACATGACCATTCACATTTAAATCAAAGCATTTACGGCAATGTTTTCTAAGTCAAGTAAGAAATAAACTTCATATAAAGATCTCCATCCTCAAATGGACTATCAAAGACACATTTTAGCATGTATGACAAAGAGACAATTGTGGGGTGGAAAGAAAAAAGCAATCAAATCTATCTATGGTGATTGGAGTAAGTGAAAAAGATGAATTGCCAAAGTTGTTGAACACCGTTTAGATAAGTAAATTAGGTATATTGGTGCTTTAGTAGGGCAGTTCGAAGACTGCAAATAATGAATTGATCTTTAGAAGAGTTTTTTTGGCATTTGATCCATGTCTTTGGGCTTTTTGCTACTATAAGTTAGTTATTAGTATCATGACACTTTCCTATGTAAGAAATATCCTCATAGCTTATTGATTGCATGTAATATATATTGATCGAAATTGTTGTATGGGAGCTTGAGGCATACTAAGCACTATCTTAAGATAACTTGCCAATAATAGTAAATTTGTTAATTGAAAATAAAAAGCATATTCCCCATAATTCACTTTAGTAGTATACTAGAGTGACATCAAAGTATTCAAACTTTTTAAGAAGATTCTCGACATAAGATTCTTGTGGTAGCATGATTTATCATCCTTCCTTGTGATTTAGACACCTAAAATAACACTTGCTTCACTCGTGTCTTTCTTATCAAAGTAAGAAGCAAGAAAAGACTTTGTTTTACACATTATATTAAGACTAATACCAAAGATAAACATATCGTTCACACATAAGCATATAATCTCACAATCACCATAAAAAAGTTTTGAATAAACACAGTTATCAACTTCAATAAAAGAGAAACCTTTTTTTAACAAAACCTAACAGAATTTCTCATGCCATTAGTTTGAAATTTCTTATGCCATTAGTTTGAAGCTTATTTTAAACCATATAAAGATTTAAGAAGTTTGTAGACTTTATTTTCTTGACTAGGAACAACACATTTTCAAGTTGTATGATGTAAATTTCTTCTTCTAAGTCATCATTTAAAAATGTTGTCTAGACATCCATTTGACGAATAAAAAGTTCATGAATTGAATCCAAATCAATCAAAACTCAAATAGAATAAATTCTAGTTACATGGGCAAAAGTACCAAACTAGTTAACATTTCATTTTTGAGTAAAATCTTTATAACAAGTTTAGCTTTATGTTTTATCAATTGAACCATCAGGATTTAATTTCCTTTTAAGAATCTATTTACAGTCAGATAAATTAATCGGAAGGTATCATCATTTGAAGATAAATTTAATTAAAATATCAACGTTTGAAGTAGTTCAAAAGAGAAATCAACATTTGGGATAAATCATTAAATATCAATATTTCGAATAGTTAAAAATGGGTATCAACATTTTGCAAAGTCAAATAAGGTATTAATAATTGACCATTAATAAAAATTTTAGAAACTTAATTGAAAACTAATCGAAGCGTTGATACCTTAAATGAACTATGCAAAATATTGATATCTCATTTGATTCACTTTGTGAAACGTTGATATTTTTTTTTAATCACTTAAAACATTAATACCTTAAATGATCGTACCTCAAAACGTTGCTATATTTTAGTGTAATTTACCAATAGGTTCTGCTCAATAGGGCAAACTAACCAATTCACAAGTTTTATTTTGTAAAATAGAACAATTTCAAATTTAATGACTTCCTTCCAAAAAGGTGCATCAGGAAAGGAAATTGCATCCGGAAAAGTTAAAAGATCATTTTAACAAGATAAGTGTAAAAATATTTTCCAAAATAATTTTCTTTCCTTTATCTTTTACTTCTTCTCAAACCCTCATTTTCAACAACGTTTCAAAAACTAATGCATGAGTAATATCATAAAAAATTTGATGCATAAGAAATATTTTTGGAATTTAAAGGAAAAATATGTTCAAAGAATTTGATATTTTTTTGTCTTAATAATGGTATTGCAATCTAAGACATCAATTTTTGAAACGAGAAATCTATATGTAGCACTATATTCAACAAATCTAATAAACATACAATCATAAGTTCTTGAAACCTATTTTCATTTCCTTAGGATCTATAAACATTATTTTAGCAAAACACCTCCACACTTTCAAATATTTTAACTTAGGAGAATAAAAGTTCATAAGGTATTTTTCCTATTCACTTATAAGGTATCCTATTTTTCAAGTGATATGTAGTTAATATAACTGTAAATCCCGAGAATTTTTCATACTAGTAAAAATAAATAGAAATACAAATATAAGAATAGAAGGTCAATATAGGACTCAACAATGACCCTAAAATAAACTACGAGTAGTGATGAACTTATATATAACTTCGAATCTTAAAACGATGTTCCCTAGATAGTAACAAATACCAAAGATAAGATTTCGTAGTGGATATCATAAACTTAAAATATAGTAATAACTAAGATAAGACTTCAAATGCATTAAAAGTAGATAATCAATAAAGCTTATAGTTAGAAAACGATAATTTAAGGATGAACCGTTAGAGTTATAAATACACAATAGGAACAAAAATAGATGCATAACTAACAATATAGACTTCAAATAAATATTTGGATTATACCATTGTTTTAGTTAGAGAATTATAAAGCTCTTAGAAATTGAAACCGAAATTGGCCTATTAAGCTTGGAAAACCCTAATCGCATGAGATAAAACCCTAAAAATACTTAATCGCGTAAACTTTAAACTCAAAATTGAACTAAAAAATAATCTAGAAAATTTATAGAAGCTTTGCATAAATTTTTGGAGACAAAACTCCTAAATAATTGATATAAATATACTCGTTTAGCTTGATAAACTATCTTAAAACTAAGGTAATTAATTAATTAAATAAAATCACAACATTAGTTGTACAATTTCGGTGGAAATAGCATGAATTTGCGGTTAAAATTATCCAAATCTCCTAGCTGAAAATTTTTAAGCAAATGGGTCAAATAGGATTGATAAAGTCAAGATGAGGAGTAGTGAAAGCAATAAAATTTGTCCAAATAGTCTTATTTAATGTAGTAGAAATTATGCAAGACACATGGGATTTTGTGGGAGAAATTTTCCTCTTCTTGGCCAAAAACATCCTGGAAGTTGTTGTCGTTTCTCTTATAAATATACCACTTTAATGAACAAAGAAACAAAACACTTGAACACATTATGAGCAGCCATATTCACCTCTTACTTGCACCATAAAATATAAACAGACCCATAAGTAATAGCACAAATAAAGCTAACAAAACACACAAGTGACAAAGCTCCAGCTTAGGAAACCAACAATTAAGGTAAGTAAAATTTGTTTTAAGTTAACATATGCATTAAACATTAGCTTAAACAATGTTCTTATTAACTTAGGTTCGTATCAAGTCTAGGGGAGGGTTAAACATCTCTATAACAGCTCCAAACAAGGTAATATCTAACTCTAAAACTCTATTTATGCATCATGATATATATAAAAGCTAAGAAATCATATGTTATGATGATTATGAGTTGATATATGTATTAGTATATCACAAACAATAACTGAGGATCATGGAAAAATAGTAAAAATTAAGCAAACATGCAAGTAAAATACATATATGGTATATAAAAATGAACTTCAAACCAGGAAAAAACAAAGAAGATGATGAATAGTGTGTACGCCCGCCCTACACCGGTAGGTATAAGGCAAGTCGGCGGTGTATACAGGTAAGCTGGCAGCCTTCAAGTCAGCTTACACTAGAATGATGCTACGTAAAAATTTTGTTACACGTAAAAATGCAAGAACACCGGCGATGTACATTTCCAAAGCTGGCAGCATGCATGGGCAAGCTGTTAGCCTTCGACCTAGATTACGTTAGAACATATTACATAAAATTTTGAAACGTTAAAATGTGCAAATATCAGCAGCCTGCCGGCATATATGCAAATTTTCCCTGGATAAAATTCATTTTGTCCGAAGCTTATAATATGTATATGTATATATATATATATATAAGATAAGACGGAATATAAAATTTAATAAATAAATATAAATATTTTAAGATTAGTATGCTTAAATATTTGTTAAGTGTTAAACTTTGGTAACTGTTACAAATAAGAAACAGTTTTGTTATATTAAACAAAAAGATTAGATTATGATAATTATTCTATATAAGTAAGTATATAATGATGGAAAATACGAATAATTATAATTAAGAATATTGCAATTTCTATCAATAGCAGATATTAACATGAAATGAGATCAAGAGAAACATGATAAAAATAGATGATAGAAAATAAATATCAGTTGCCATAAGGTGACCAAACTAAAGAACAATATAAAAATAATGATGATGATGATGATAAAATCCTGAATTGTTGAATACAAATTTTATAATTATCTACTAAAAATAAAATATTTTAAATTTATTATTTATCAATAAATAATAACTTAGAAAAGATAATATAGATCTAGCAAAGATAAAAACTAGTTTTAAGACACTTAGCTAACCAGTAGGATTCATTTATAAATATATACATATATATCTGATTAAAAATTATTTATTCGTTCAATAGATGATACTGATCAGTTCGTAGATTTTCCTAAGGAGTATTATGACTGATCATCATGAGCAGGTGAGTAACTCAGATCTATTACATTATTTGTGTTTGTAACTAGTGGCATATGTAATGCAAAGATAATAATATGATTGATATGGAAGTTTGTTGAGTATGTGATACGAGTTATTTGTTTGTGTTGACAAACTAAGATCATAAAAGTGATAATACAAATTATTTGATGACTTGGGAAAGGCATGATAAATGTTTGTGTGTAATGTATGATCATTCATAAACTTGATTAAGAAATATTGACTATATAATTAAAACAATCGTGCAGTACACGAACTGTATTATTACATATTTTAAAAATGTGACAGGCTACTACGTATTAGTATTTCTGTTCTTGTTAATGCTTGGTTTTTCTGAAACTGTTGGTTTTACTCAAGATTATCTTGTTTCGTCGGTTCACGATAACTAATTGGCAACGAAGGGCACCGCGATGCTATCGCTTTGAAATTACTAATACTTAGGGAGTTTTTATCGATTGATGCAGGGAAATGGTCAGTTAAAATATCCTTAAATTAAAGTGATAATCTAAAACGACAAATCGTTGATTTTCCTATATACTTAGTTTCTCCTGGGTAGGTAGGTCATTAAGTAATGGTCCTTCAATCTTGATGAGACGGCATAAATCTCTTACCTGTTTAGATTCTAGATCTTCCAGACTTGTATTTTGAGCATTTGTTTGATTGTTGCATTACATATGATTGTTAATGAACTTGCTTAATGTGTAATATATCTGGTTATTCAGTGAGCCCATGGTTTCGCTCACATTCCTAAAGACCTTTCAGGCTTGTTCTACGCCTTTGGCTCATTTCTTCCAAGAGCATGACTCCGATAGAAGTTAAAAGCTGAAAGAATTTTGGACATTTGGGATAAGTTATTTATTTTATTTCCTAGTTATAAAATAGTCAGTATCTGAAATATCAGTTTATGTATTTGGAGACTTATGGAATAGGAAAATGATCTGTAATATTATAATATTCAAGACTTGTGATGTCAGTTATTTTACTAAATTATGATTTACATGTATTTATCATTTCTTATCGATGTAACTAAAAGATTTTGTTTGTTTGAAAATATTTTATCTCTGAAAGTATAACCGGTAATAGTATACATAGTGGATTGTATATTACTACTAAGGTACCCTCGGAGCGTGATAATAACTTAACCCAAAAGATTTTCAAGTGCAGCATTAAAACTAATAAGCATACAACTTATCATTTCTTTTAAGATTCTATTTTTCCTTTTATCTACTCCATTTGATTTGGGGGAATAAGCTGAAGTTATTTCATGAATTATTCTTTCCTTTTCACAATATTCATTGAGCAAACCATATTAACCTCTATTTGGTCTAACTCTTTTAAATTCTTAGGAGAAATGTCTAATTGGATACCTAAACTTTAATAAAAAGGTCAATTAGTACTTAAACTTTAAAGGTTCTAATTTCATACCTAATTGAACTTTTCATGTCCCTAAATATTACTTTACTCTGTCATTATCTCTTTAAATAATGGACATGTATTAAGTAACAATTGAGTGGGGTAGTGCTTAAGGGCGTAGAAAGTTTAATTGGGTACGGGATTGGGCCTTTTAAGGCTCAGGTACTTAATTGACTTTTTCGTCAAAGTACAAGTATAAAATTAGGCATTTCTCCATATTATTATTTAATTGAGTTTTTACCTAAGCTTTATACACTAAAAAACACGTCAAAAACTCTATCTTTATTTATAAGTAAATAAAACTTTAGTATATATAGAAAAATCATCTACAAAGGTTATGTGATGTCTTTTACTACCTCTAGTCATGGTTTTTTTTTTTTTTCAAATCTCCTAAATCAATGTGAATTAAACTTAATAGTTTATATGCTCTAAAATAGATGCACATGCTTTCTTAGTTTGTTTAATTTCAACACAAATTTTGCACTTATACATGCTTTCGTAATTAATACTAAGAATTAAACCATCAAATTGCATTTTCTTAATATATTGGTAAGCTCACATGTCCTAGTCTAACATCCCATAAATCATAAGAGTCAATCAAGTAAGTGGAAGAATTTGCATTTCATTCTTAATTTTGGAAACTTCGAGTATAAATAAACCACGATTATAATAGCCTTTGCCACTAAAGAGATTATTTTTTGTTAGCACAACCTTATCGGATTAAAATGACACTTTAACTCCCGCTTTTCTCAACAATGCTACAAAGATCAAATTAGTTCAAACATTTCATTCAAAGTTAATGTCACGCCCCAGAGGGTACCTAACGTGGCAGTCCGCCGCATATAAGATTAAAGCTAATGAATGACAACCTTAGTCACAGGGATATTACGTTTAAACAGATAGCAAAGCAAGCATGAACTTAAATAGATAAACATAAGATCTTTATTTAATATCAAGTTCGTACATCATCTTAGGGGCATTCCCCCGCCTTAAAGTTTTGTTCATCTATACTAATAACAAAATAAACTAACTACCACATAAGTCTAATATAGAGATTTTTTCCTAGAAGTCTATGCTCAAAACTAAAAATACATAAACTTCTTCCAAAAACTCCTAGTAGCTTAAACTCGTACCTGGCACACGGGGCTCCTTGGGGCCAACCATAGATATTCATACTGTAATAGAAAACTATAAGGGTATAAGCAAATCTCGCTTAATGAGATAGTTCCTAACTATATAACATTTCCATATAACAACCAAGTTAATTAATTCAAGCATATGTAAATGCACTAATCACATGAGCAAACAAAATACACCAGATTAACCGGAAATCAAGTGTAGCATGGATTTAAGGCCCTCCATGACAAGGGTTGGGAGGTTACAGGCCCATACGACCATCATAATTGCAGATTTACCGGCTCCTGCTCGCCCTGTGGACTTTTCGGCTCCTACTGGCCCATGTAGATTTTCCGGCTCCTACTAGCCACCACTACTACTTCCTCGTTTCCCCACACGAAGAATAGTAGTGAAACAAATGTGACTCCCAAGTATGATATGTATGAATAAGTTTCAAATTTATATATATTTAACCAACTAAGGTTGAATTCATATTAAAGGTGATCAACCATAATTTCATCATATCAACACAAGAATCACATTTTTATTTAACATATCGTCCTTCGATATACTTAACTTTCATTCAACAAATATTTCATAACAATGATTCATTTATCTTTTCGTAATTTTCTAGTGCCACTACTTACAAGCACATACAAGGAAATGTAACTTAGGAAAAGAATTAACTCACTCCATATCGGTAGATCTAATCGAAATAGTCCTTTGGAAAGACGATCTCGGGTCCTTCATTACCTAAACAAAATGAAATACCAAAAATGAGTCTTTCATGAAACTTCTATTCTTGAAGATTCTAAACTTTTCTTAAAATCGCGGTAAAATCGTATAAGAGGAAATTCCAACTTAAAATGGCCATAACTTGCTCATTTTAACTCGAAATTTCGCAAATAATATATCGTTTTCTACCTACTCGAAAAGATCTACGCATTTCTAAGCTTATTTTTATAAAACTAGGTCGTTTGGGTCCCCAAAAAGCAGCGACCAGATTCTCCACGAATTTGCAAAAACTTGAGTTCCTTCTTGAAAATAAAGCTCATTTGAAAAGATGAAATTTCCAAGTATTTTGTAAACTTTTTGAAAGGTATATACATATATGTAATGACTCATAACAATTGTATGAAGTAAATGGAGTTGTCTCAATTTATGAAAAAGGTAAGGTCTTGAAAGATTTTGAACTTCGGAAATTTTTGAAATATTCATTTTACTTGAAAAGATCTTGAGCTACTTGAAATGAGTATTTCTTTTTCTAAATTTACTTTCTTGAAATTGCTTTAAATTTTTAAAGAATGATTTTTATTTTTCTAAGCTTAGTTTCCAACAACTTGTAAAAGTAATAATAATTTTCTCAAAGGAATATTTTGGTTTCTTGGTTTCTCGAGATCATTTTGTTTTAATGAAAATAAGTTCTATTATTAAAGAAAAAGATGAAGTTATTGTAAAATTCTTGTTTACTTCAAAAGTCTTTTGTATGTTTAAAATTTCTTATAAACTCCTCTAAGTTTGTTTAGGATGACTTCTTGGTTTCTTAGGAAAACATTAACTTCCTACTTTTATTTCTAGAGGAAAATTTTTATTTTAGGAAAACATTTCCTCCATTTATTTGGTTGAGACAAAACCATTTGTTCATGCATGATATGAATCATAAGCTATGAAAAATATAAAGAAAAATAATAATTTAAAAGAATAAGCATATAAAGGAATAAATCAAGTATTGGGACCTTAGCTTCATCAAGGTACCCCGGGACTAAGAAAGACTAGTCCGAAAAGAAAAGAAAAGAAATGTTTGACTTGATGAGGACAAGTCTAAAACTAGAAAGACTAGTCTTTAAGAACAACTTGAAATTAAATAATTGCAATGAAGTAAATAGATTGCATGGAAAGTAAATAAATTGCAAGACAATGAGCTTATATGCTCTAAATAATATATATATATATATATAGCTATATAGATACATTAGATAGTTAGGAACATATAGAAACTTAAAGGAACATAAAGGAATTGGGATTATGAACAAAAAACAAAGTATGAACCTATTGTCGCTTTCTTAACCTTCATGGTTTTAGAAAACACACACTAAGTTCATACTAAGTAGATGAACATAGGAATTTCTTGAAGAAAGTTTACCTAAAAGAAGAAACTAGAGAGAGCTTTCTTGTAAGAACTTTTTGGAGAGAATTCTTGAGAGATTTTGAGAGAGTAACTTTAGTAAAGAAGTGGTGTGAAAGAAGTGAAGGTATGAGGGGGTATTTATAGGAAAATGTAGGAGAATTCGTGTTTTAAATAAATGAAAAAACAAAACAATATAGATAGAAAGAAGGAGGGGCCGACGCCAATTTGTGCATGGAGGGAGAGAGGGAAATTTTATTTTTTTTTTTATTATTTTGTTAATTAAAAGTAAGAAATGAGATGTGAAGTTGTATTGGAAATGAAAATATCTAAGAAATCGGTGTATAGGTAGTAAGAATAGCTTGTAAGGAAAAGTAGAGATAGGTGAATAGTGTAGAATAGTATAAATAGTTGTAATGTAAAGTAGACATGATAATTTAAGTACCGTAGTAAGAAATACGCGTATAAATCGATATCTGATATTTTCAGCTACTGAAAAAATTACGAAATTGATATTTTGAAAATCTTAATTTTTTACGAGTCTAACGGTATATTTGGAATATTTTTGCTATTCCGAGGCCCAGGACACGTTTTTCGAGAACTGTGTCCGATCGGGTTCAAAGGTCACTCGGATTTCAATAAAACTGAATTTTTTTATGAAACCTATAGCTATTACGAGCTATTACGACTAATTACTTCAACTTCGTTTTCTAGAGCTAATAAAAAACGGCAATGCCGGAGTTAAGTGGTTGCGGTAAACTAGGGTTTTGTTGACTTTGGAAATCTGGTTGACTTCTGATTAGGGTTTAAGCACTAATTTCGATCATAAAACTTCGGGGGTTTACAGTTAACGTCTTGCCACATGTAGGCTTCAAAAGAATCATTCATTTACCAAGAACTTGAGTAGTTCGAGAATCACCAAGATAAATAGATTTTTCTCCTTCGTTAACTTGACTATAGGTCATGAACATTTTTTTGTTTACACAGATGTGCTTAGTAGTACCCGAGTCTACGACTCATTCTTCACATTAGCCACAATATTCATAGAAATGATTGCAGCAATAATGTCATCTACTTGAACCAAAGTTGCTATTGGTTTAGTAGGATTGTCATTTCTTCTCATCTTCTTTTTGTACTACGGTACATGATGCCCAAGGTTGCCACACATGAAGCAATTGCCTCTTTTCTTAACCATGGCATCATTCACCTTAAGCTTGTAATCGGGTTCCGTTTCATACTTTTTTTATGACCCATGAGGCCTGTGTTCTACCAAGTTTGCTTTGATTACTATCTCTTTCCCTTTAGAAGTGTTGGACTCCTTTCAATTGGCGACTTCAATGATTATATGAGTAATCAAGTTAGCAAGTCAAAGTTGTTTATGCTTATGCTTAAGTTGCTATTTATAGTCGCTGCATGATTGAGGCAACTTCTCTATGAATAAGCTAGTCACAAACCCCTCTTGTAGAAGGATAATTTTAGACTCGAGATTTTTTATCAACTGTGGTAGTCATTGACATGCACTTTGATATCTTTATCATTGACCATCTCCCATTTGTAATATTTACAATGACAAAATTTTGTTTTCCAGCGTCTTCAATAGTGTACTTGGTGGTCATTGAGCCTCAAATATCCCTTTCTTCCTTGTAAGAGCAATAAACATCAAATAACTCATTAGATAGAATGCTTATGATAGTATGCCTACATAACTTATTTTCATGAGTCTAAAGCTTCATTTGTTTGGGGGATGAATTTGCAGGCTTATTGATAGTAATTGTCATGCCCTAAATAGGGTATAGAGCACTAATAGTTTCACCACATATAACACTTAAGCATTATATACAAAGGCTATCCTTAATTGAATTTCTAACTAATTTTAAATTAAAAAATCCTTAGTTAAGTTTCATAAGTAACAATAAATATTCTCTTGATAATATATCGAAAACTTCACAACACCAATATTAAACTCCTAGATTAATAATATAAAAATATCCGACGCATCTAACATCCAGCTTGTCTTATCTCTCTAAAACATTCTACCCATAGCATAAATTGTTAAAGCATCCATATCAGCTTTAGCTTTAAGCACTCAACTACCATGCTAGCACTGCCACACAAGGTTGTCTTTTCTCAGACTGGATGTCAAAAAGGACACAGCACATTCAAGCAATCGCTATTTGATTGTCTTTGAGCTAAGTATTAATTCATTTTTACGATGTCTATCGTAACAACTGACACTTAAGTCACTGCGTACTTGTATATAAGTGTGAATCCTACCACGAGACAGTCGATAGGTAATCCAAAAGACAAAAACTTGTATAAATAAATTATTTTAAATAATTTTAAAGTTACCAATTCAATCATTCATTCTCATTAGATTACTTATTACTAAAGTCTCAATTTACTTATACATATCACCCATTCTAGTTTGATATTTCACTTAATTTCTTTTCTTAAAATGTTATCCATAGATAAATATCAAGTTCTAAATAAATTTTTAAGTTTCAAATTATTCTATATATTGGAGTTCATTAACTACTTGTTTTAGCTATTTAATTTTATTTATAGTGATTGATTCCTTAGGTGATGATCCTAATAATATATCTTATAAATAATCAAATAAACTTGAGTAAAATAACTTACTTAAGATGTAATTATTCCATTCATATTATTAATAATTCAACTTTACTTTCAATTGTGTTAAAGAACCTAAACTAGCTTCCTAAGGGATTGTTATTAACTTATAAGTGATTATTTATATCTATTTTATCAATTAATTTCCTAAAAAAACAAAACAATTAATTATTCATCTTAAAATTCAATTTCAATATGAATATATATTATTTACAATTATCCATTATTTATTTGATTAGAATCAGCTCCTTATTAATTTTAATATTTTACTTTCTATAGAAAACTAGTGCGCACTCTGATTTAATTAGATCGGTTCACTAATCTTCAGACCAATTTCGAGCTAAATTTTTGTAAACTTCCTAACTCATCTATTTACATATTTCTAAGTTGGTTCAACCCAATTGAATTGGTTTGATATGAATTAAAAATAAAAAATCAAATCTAGTTGGAATAGGGAAACAACACTGTTGACCAACCAGTTTTCATAAAATTAAGAATGTTCTCGACTGGTTCTTGACTGGCTTTTTAAACCATGTTAAAATAGACTTCTAATGCTTTCAAAATATTATAATTTCACCCTAGAAAGAGAAGAAAAGGTGACCTGTTCAGCCCTATACATTTCAACCACTATGTTGTCAAAAACTTAGTTTTGCTCTATTTTTACTATTTTGTAATTTTAATTTTTAAAAATAGTAAATGTACTTCAAAAACCATGAAAGTTTCTAGTTTAAATATAGATACACTTTATTCAAAAATAAATTCATTTGATTTTTTATTTAGATTTTACATTTTGATGACTTCCATGATTTTCTAACATTTGTTCAACACAAAACATTCATCATCATTCATCACTTATTCTTACATCTATATATCAAATATCATAATCTATGATTTCATTATTAAATCATCAATCAAAAAAACATAAACACATATATAACATTATGAGTAAGATTACTTACCTATGTAGAATAAAAACATACTCTTAAATTACCACTACCAATCAAGAAATTGCTTGTTGTTGAAGCTTCTTAAGCATTCTTCCTCCTTCCTTTTGATTCTTGATTATCCTAAGATTAAGTTTGTATTAGTGTTGTGATTAAAAGATTAGAGATTTTAGGTTTTTGTTCTTACCCTTTTCTCTTCATTTCTCTTGTGTAGATCTCTAAATTCTAAGAGCGAGTATTGTTCGTGGTTTTCTTCTAATAGAGGTTTAGAGAGAGTTTTTAGAGTAAAACTTCTTGAAAAAGTTTTGACAATAAGAAATGAGAAAAAAAGAGAAAACTAAGGCCTTTTATATGAGAGAGAAATGCTTTGAATGTATAAATTATAGTATGAGATAGAAATTATTTTCATACTCTAATGTGTTGTATTGATTAAGTTAGTTATCACTTAAATTGTCTATTTTACCTCTCTTTACTTGTTTTATGACATGTGATGCATATAAATTATTGTCCTCCTCTTAATTATTTGTTTTTGTAAATTTTATTAAACTCTAATTGTTATATTATTTTATTTATTCTTAATAATTCATTATCATGTTTATTGAAAATTATTATTATCATTATTGACTATTATATTTACATATATTTTTCCAATATGTTTTGTTATTATCTATTAATCTTACTATCTTTATTATTATTACTCTTGTAACATGAATTTTCAGGATATTTTAGTAATAGCATAAAGAGCATAAACAACTCTATGCATATCTAGAACAGAGAAGATGCATTCTTGTTATCTCTCAAAGTTATCTCCATTAAACACTTCAATTTTTGATATATTTGGAAATGACTTTGCATGAAGAATTGCAAGCAGAATTGGAACTCCATGTGCCTATTCGCCATAGTTTCGGTAATGGCATTAGCAACAAAATTAACAGCAAGAACCCTAATAGCAACATCATAGCAGATTGATTAGGCCATAATTATCCTTAAGATCATTGATTGAAATTGCTATATGAAAGCTTAAGGCATGTTGAGCGCAATCCTTCAAGATAATTTGCCAATCATAGTATATTTGTTAATTGAAAACCAAAAGGCATATCCCCCATGATTCAGAAAGCTCTTCTACGAGATGCTAAGAAGCAATAATAATGGAAATTTATTTTTTATGAGTGTAGAAACCAAATAGGGAAGAGGAGTAAAGGAAAAAAAAAAAAGAAAAATTGTAGTGCATATTTTTTAAAAGAAGATATTTACAAACTTTTTTAAAATTTGTAAGTTTTGTAATGGTAATATCTATAGCAGTTAAAATTTTAAATGCAAAGAAGATATTTCAAAAAGGTATTTTGGCAATTGTTTTTATTGTAAGCCTATTTCAATAAATATTTTAAATAAATGCACTAAATTGACAAAAAAAAATTCACAAAGAGTAATATTGATCTCATAATTAATTAACCTAGAGTTCAACTTGTATAACTGGTAAATAATATCTAATTATTTAAGTAATCCATATCCATTACTTCTGAAATGTCTTAAACTACTTATACTTAATTTATTTGTATGTTTGTATTGCTTGTTTAGTGTCTGAAATTGGTTGTGATAGTTTAGTTAATAGAATTTCACATGTTAGTGTGACTAGGCATTAGAACATAATCATATTTTGTTCACCTCATATGGTTTATTTATTTTTCTAGTTGCACATCCTTAGTTACAATTTAGTTAAGCTTTGAAGTGATTTGATCCTTTAAGATGCAAAAGAAGCTTAATTTCAGCAAATGAAACCCAAGCCCACAACAAAAACAAGTCCATGAGCCCACAACCCAAGTTTCTTAGCATACCATCACACACAAGATCCTTGCATTAAGATGCCAAGAAAGTCAAAGTTCACTTCAAAAAAATATTAAAGGATAATTGTCATGTTTAAACATTGTAAATCGACTCCAAATCAGACCCTAATCGATACCTTTATATCACGTTTGGCATGCAGGAATGAACCCAGAATAGAATTGCAATTCCGGTTTCTATTTCCATTCCTATGTTTGGTTGCATTTTTAAAAGCCGAATTGACCATTTCGGCTTTGAAGGGCAATTCGATTCTGTCTTTTAGAAGGCGGAATCACGATTCCATTCTTTACTCATATATGATTAATATTGAATTACTTTTTTATCTTCATACTTACTTATTATTTACATTAATTATTAGGGATATTTTTGACAAATAACATATCAATTCCATTCCATGATTTATTTAAACAAATGAATGGATTTATCATTTCGTCTCCCATTCCATTCCAATCCATTCCTCCCATTCAATTCTATTCCATTATGAACGATTCCCTTGTAGCAAACGTGACATTAGAAGAAACAAAGCGAGACAATTTTTTTTTCATCAACTTATTTACAAACAATTCACCAAAAGTATCTTCAAGACTTCATCTACAAATCAAGGTCATCTAAGGTAAAGTTTTATTTATTTTTCTAATCATTTAATTATATGTTTCTTTCGAAAGGTAACTTTTATATAAATGAGTTTTTATTGAATTAAAGATAGAATTAGTAAACTGAATTGATCCTTAGGCTTAGTTGAATCTTATGAACTTATAAGAGTAGAATAATGAAGTGTTTTTGGATGTTTTGATGTATAAGTGAGTTTCATGGTTTACAAGTTAAACTAATAGTGAAAATGAAGTTATGGATATTGTTAAATGGGATAAGTGTTAAGTTATGCATATGTAATGATATTAAGTATGTGTAGTGAGTGTGTGTAAGCTAGTTGAAGCAAAAATATGATGTTTAATGTTAAAAGTAGCATGCCCTATTATTTGAAGTAGTGTACGGGGGGAACATGGGGTGCCTTAATTAGTCATGCTCCTCTCTGTTACTTAAAATAAAAAACTTTAACTCACTTAAGAAGAAACACAACTAGTACATAGGAAGCCCTACTCAGCCATAGTTCTCTCTATTTTATTTAATAAATGTAAATTTGGAACAGTACAGCTAGGACACGACTGGACTTATCTTACCGTGTTTCTCTCTGACCTTCGAAGTATTCGGTATATCGATGAAACACAGGATGAATATGACTTGTCCTATCACGTCATGCTTCTTATTGGTTTCCAACTCAAAGGAAAGCATAAGTGGAACATGGCTTCCCTTATCACGTTGTGTTTCTCTTTGAGTGCCAACCCACAAACAAAACGTGACAAAAACACGATAAATTGTATTTGGTTGTGTTTCTCGGCTAATGTATCTGCCTGTGTCCTTTAAAAAAAATTAAATTAAATTTAAAATCAAGAATAATGGAATGTGTTATGTAGATATATGTATAAATATGCTAAGTTATGTTTTAACTTCAGTTTTTATTTAGGTTTGATAATTGATCGAGGGCTTAGCATTTAATTATGGTTTGATATTAAATCTTATATCAAATGATTTCCTTTTAACAAATTCTTCTACTCAATTGCATTTGTCTACTGATCATTTATGAGATATACTAGTTCATCTAGGTATGTCGTAACTTGATTGTTGGTTGCTAAGATAGGCATCCCTAAAACAACTATAAACAAAGACCACCTTAAGTGACGACCTTAAGTGTTTGAATTGCTTATGATTGTTGTGTAATCTGGTTTGAGGAGTGACAACCTTGCTCGAAGCCAAGTATGTTAGTTAGGCGCTTAGGCTAACTCCTTGTCATGATGCAATGACAATTTATAAGTGGCTCGGTGGATAGTTGATAAGGGTAACGATATTGTTATAACGTTTAGTTACGCTTAAAGGGAAGTAATATGATTTAGTTCACATTTACAGGACCGGTTGAAGTAGATGATATTATGGATTAAGATAAGTAAAGATGCAAAACGACTGTGAACCCTAGATGAAACTATTATCTTTATAGATGTTCCTATAGGTAATATAAATATTTGGGTTGCTTATATCAACCCTCTGAGTAGCTGTTGTTACTCAGGACCCCTATTTTCCAATGGTTTGTTATCGAAATTTGAATACTCCAATATTGACTTGATACACCTAATTATTGGAATATAACATAATGGTTGTTGCATTGCATCCTATTAAGAGTGTATGCCACTTTATAGTTGTTTGTGTTGTTGTCTATTGGGCTCTGACTCATATTTTCTATTATAGGTGTTGATGAAGATAAGTTTTATAATTAAATAGGGTATGTCATAGATTTTAAAGAGTTTCACGGGACGACTAGAAACCATGACCTTGTGATGTTTGTTTTAGGAAAAAAACTTTGTCAAGACTTTTCAAGTTTGATGTAGCTTTTGTTAAAGGCTTAATCGTAAGCCTATGGTTTACAAAATAAAGTACTAAGTTTTCTTTTATGCTTTGAGAGATAGAAATCTAGTAATCTTTTGAAGTACCAACCTGAGTGAACTATTGATGTAACTATATTATATGTAATGATGATCTACTTTTAATGAGTAGCTTTTGAATAAATGTTTTTTTATGGTATGTTTAAGCATACAATCAACATAACATTTTTAATGGATAGCCTTTTGTGCAATGCTTAAGTATTGCACATGGTGGGGGTTAGATACACCTGGATTACGTTCGGGGCATGACAGCTTTGTGAGCTCCGAAAATTTCCGATTTTTGATTTCCTAAATTGTCTTGATAATTTTAATTACTATTTTGATTATTTTATTTTATTTATCAAATTGAGTATAAACTTCTTAATAAACTAATTTTTCTTTATTCAAATATGAATATACTCTAAACAGTATTAATTAAAGATTTTATTTATAAATTTTTTCGTCCGAAAATTGTCTGAGTATTTGACCTTATACGATAAAAATATTATTCGATTTACTATTATAATTTCGAACCGCGCTATTGTGTTTAATTTAGATATTTCTTATTTTTAATTCAATTATTTCGAAACTATTAGTCAACAAGAAATTTAACAAGATCCATGTTGCGATCAATTTATTAAATATATATATATAAGATTAAATGCGAAGGATATGTCTGACATTTTTCTTCTTAATTGTTTTGTTGACTTTAAGCCTTGTTGGGAGATGTATATATATATGTATACAAAGCAAAGCTGCGTTTCTCTCTTTTTCTCTTCCTTTCAGTTTTGGATTTCTTCGTTTTCTTTCTTTCTTTTTTTGGTTCGATTTCTTTTCCTTTTTCTTCTTCCTTCGTCTTAGTCTTCTGGGCAGCAACGGTCCGAATAGGTGAGTTCTTCTTTCTCTTTCTTTCTTTCTTTCTTTTGCTGATTCATCGTCTTGTTCTTCTTCTTCTTCTTCTTCCTCTTCTTCTTCTTCGTTGCACCACCACAGCACCATCACAGCACCACCACAGCACCACCACAGCACACACGCTCCACACAGCAGCATACACCACAACACCGTTCATCACCCACCACCACACACGCACCACTACTCACGGACAGAGCAGGGTGCTCTGCCTCCGCCGAGCATCCACGCTCACCGCACGCGCGCTGGAAGGCCCGATGGGCCCTCGGAGCAGCGCTCAACGAGCACCCAGCCTAGCGCTCAAGGAGCGCATCTGATGCTCTCCAGCAGCACTAGCGGGCGCTCACGCGAGCGCTCAAGCTAGCGCTAAAGGAGTGCTGAAGGAGCGCACAGCGAGCGCTCGAGCAAGCGCTCCAGGCGAGCGCTCCATGCAGCAGCAGCCACGCTGCTCCTCCTTCATGCAGCAGCCCTGCTGCTTCTCCTGAGTATATATATATGTATATGTTTTTATATATAGTTAGTATATGTATATATGTATATGTATAAGCTCTTATATGTTATGTATTTATATATATTCATACTATATATACTATATGATATTATATTTCTTGCTATATATATATTTATGCTTCATATATATATAAGAATTAAATTATTAATATAATATAAGTATGTTGATTTATTCTATAATATGTTTATATATATATAGACGTAAATATGGTATATATTATTATTATTATTATTACTCATGTTTATTAAACTATTTCCTTTAACCTTTCAATACGTACTTATATATATATATATATATTTATATGTTTAGTTACTTATGTTACTTGATTAAAATTTTCTTTATCCTTAATAATAATATTTTTATTTAGTTATTATTATTATTTTGCTTATATTTCAAATAACTCTAAAATAAATAGTAAACCACCTTTGTACGTAAATCAAAGTTAATCGATTTAAGTTAGCTACATAAGGTTTTTAGTGCTAGATTCCAGAAATATAGAAAGTCTGTAGCATAGATATATATATGTATTAGATGTTTTTAGTCAATTCTTATAGTATATTTCTATCTTTAATAATATTCAGGTGATTCTGACTCTGAGCTTGACCTGCCTGTTGACTATTACGACTGACAAGAAATATGGACAGGTGAGTATATTCCTATGATCTCTATACTTGATTGTCGTTGTAGAATAGAATTAATCAAGTAATAAAATATTAAGGGGTTGGGAAATAAATTGTGGCTGATGTTACTTGAACTGGTTGATAAAATATTATATTCTAACCCATTGGATGCTATAGAATAGAAATGAAAGTGTATGAAACTTGTTTGCACGCCAAGTAAATAAATATAAAACAATCTGGCATAATAATTGAATACATTCATGCATAGCATTTATGCACGAAGGCCATCACCACTAGACCTTGACTCGGATGGGCCGCACTGTCCCGTGAGGATGATGAACATGGAGGACCGAAGTGGTATATACCTAGTGTGTACCATGGGCCTTGTTCTAGGGGAATGGGAACTAAGTCGTCTGGGGAGACGGCCCTTCTCCTAGAATCGCGCCGGGTCATTGTTTCGGATTTATTACTTCACTGGGATGTTGTTATATGTATATTATTTTGATATATAAAAGTTTTCTTGAGAAATTTGATTCCCGAAGTATATTAATCTGGGTGCTGATGAGTGGATGTACCCCAACCCCGGATTCGGAGGGCGCAAATCCGAATATGTATATGGTTACCGGTTGGCTATATATATTTGTCCACTTGATTGTTTGCATTGCATATGTTTGAATTAATAACTTGCTTGAATGGTATAGAGTGAGGAGTATAACTCGCTGAGCCTGTGGATCGCTCACTCCCTTACAGTTTATTGTCACAGGATTATATTTGGTACCAGTCAGGACGAGGCTACCCTCAGGTTAGCTCCTTTATGGATACAGGGTTTTGAGGGAAGGATACGAGGGTTGAAGAGAGTTCCTTCTTCTTTTTCCTGGGAGGGGTTTCTAAAAAGTTTTTTTGGAAACAGGATTGTAATATTTATAAGATCAGTAATCCAACTGCTTTGTTATATACACTCCTAAACTATTTTTCTTTTAATGTTATATTCCTGCAATTGTTAGTAGTTAGTTTGAGACTATAAGTTGTACATTTTGTGGCTAATCTGATACTATCAAGCCCATTGGTTATCTATTCAGGATACGCTTCTGCACAATATTTCGGGCTTTAAGAGACTTGTGATTTAATCTTAAGCTGGGTATTGTGTATGGCGAAACTGTCCCGTCTATGATACCCTCGGGGCGTGACAAGCTTCTTATTAATTTCTATACACTCAAAACCCTAAAAATTTATGCTTTCAACATAAAAGATCATGTAAAACCCCTAAAAAATTTAATTACAACTTCAACATTAATTAACACCAATTTGATCCACTTTGAATTCCATTTGTATCTATTTGGTATTGGAGAGGAGGAATGATGGTGTGCTTGTGCTAAAGTGGTGTCATGTGTAATGGTACTTATGTTTGACACATTTGCTAAGTCCATAGCATAAAAGATATGGCCTTTAGTGGTAAGTTGATCAAAAAACTTAATTTTATAGTCAATCATTTGAACTTTGAGGATTTTTACTTAAAGTGTCTATGGTGGATGTCACAATACTGGAGGCAAATTAAAGGAGAATTGTTTGTAAGAAAGCAAATAAGAAAATAGACTAAAACTTTACGTATAAGGGAAAAAACATAATAATAATTGGTGAGAATGTTAATAGATTTTGGGGGAGGAGGGTTAAGGGGTTCAAGATCTAACCTTATGATACTCTTCTTTAGCAGGACATTGTAAAACCTTATTGTGCTCTTCTTTTAGTAGGATATTGAGGATCATTTAAAGCATATGTAGTGAGAGTGACAAATCTAAAAAGGCTTCTATGTGAGGTGGGTCAATAGCATAGATGATGAAATTGCAAATGACTTATTGAATTAGTTATAGCATGAAATAGAGATTATGCATAGTAGTGGATAAACTAATAAGGTTGCAAATGCCAGTGCAATCAACCTCATTTGCCTAAATTGTGTATTGTTTACGTTTATTGTTGTGCAACAAGACAATAAATGTCGTGTGGTCTAATGATGCTAGGAAGAGCTAATTAATGGTCGTGGTAGTAATCAGAGTGATGGTGGGTGTGATGGTGATGAGAGAGGATGTAGTGAAATTATTTAGTTGGTGAAAGGTGGTGATGATAAATTTGGTGAAGTGGATTTGTTATTGAAAAACTAATTAGAAATGCTCTCATTCATTGATAGTAATTGTCTTGATGCTTACACTGATTGTCAACAAAAGGTTGGATGGATGTTTGGATGTTAGAAGTACGATATTTCACAATGTAGATATTAGAATTTATAGGTTATGCTAACCTTTGGTATAAATATTTAAAGGACCAAAAGAGGTAAGATGGGGGGGATTAAGGTTATATCATAGAAAATGATAAAGTAATTGATGCAATGACAATTTATGCTAAGTTATTATTGATAAGATTTATTTTTGAAATTTACTGGGATTATGACATGGTGGAATGTGTGTTGTTGATTATGTCACAAATCATTAGATTTGCGGTCATTGAATCTAAGGAGAAAGGCATTGCTAGGTTCATTATTGGCCTCAAATATAAAATTTCTAGTATTTAAATATCTTGTGAACATGGACATGTAATCAATCTTTCCTTTAAGTTTGAGAGACAACATATGAGTTACGTGAGATTGGTAATGATTTCATTTAAGGATGCAATAATATTAAACATTAGGGTAGAGATGTGTGCAAGAATGAGCATGATAGATGAGAGGATAGATCATGATAGTAGGTCAGAAATCCTTCATAAACCTTATGCATTTGCCTTTTAATTATATATCCTATTTAATTTATTTGTTAAAGGGTTTTATTACCCCATAAAAGGCTTTTTTCTATAAGAAAAACATAATTAGTGCTTTATTTATCTCTATTATTAGGCTAAAACTCGAGTGTTTTGTACTCTAGATCTTTAAATATTTTTTTTTACCTTTAAATATGTCCAATAAAGCAATTAAATAATATATTATAGTAATTTTGCTTAAAAATATTTAAAGAGGAGAGACTTTCACCACATTAATATTAAAATTTCATTGACTTTCTCTTTCTCTCTAGGGACGAGCGGGTACAGGGTGGGTGGGGTACGAGGTACTACCTATACCCTACCTGTATGGTACAGGATAGTAGATTTGCTACCCAGATCCTATCCTGTAGCATTATCTACCCATCCTGTACCCGTACCCTGTAATATCCACATGGTACGGTGTACTCTATGGAACCTGTAAAGTATTTCATGAGCCAATAATTTTTTTCATGAATCTGTTTGGATTTATACTTTATACGACATCAAATATGGTATACCTATAGCAAGAAAATAAATAATACTTTTTTTATTTAGAATTTAAACACACACATCAAAGCTTATTTTTAAATAAAAATTTGATCAATACAAGTAAATTGACAATTTCGTAGTAGAAAAACCAAAAAACAACACAAAAAATCTAATCAATACAAATAAAAAACCAACCCAGCAAAGTTGTGAAATCTAGTAGCTTCAACAAGAACACAAAGACAGCTTGAGAATCATCTCTAAAACTCCTTTAACTTCCAGAAAGCATAGCTTGTGAGGCAGCTTGTTGTAAAACTGAAATGAAAGAAAATTTATAGCATGAAAGAGAAAGTTCATGCGATGCACAAAGTCTATGGTGCCTTTGAACATGTTTGTTAAGCACATAAATAACAAGAATTAAAATCTAAGTAGACATTATAAAAGATAATTAGAAACTAATCGTGGTACATATTAAGAAATTCCTACCACAAGCATAGCCACTTCATAAGGTGAAAATGCATTTTGTCTTCTACTTTAGTTAACATCCAAAATTTTTTCATCAATCGAACTTGTCTCTACAAATTAAAAAAAATATAGTTAAATAAAAAGTTAGTAATATGGAATTCAGAATAATGTTATAAAGTTGAATAACTGATACAAGAGGAAAAAAAGAAATAAATATTAATACAAAAAACTTACCCATCTCGTATCTTTCAGCATTTTCTAAATATTCTTCCACAGAAATTGGTTTTAGATTGTTACTCAACCAGTCTTGTGCACAAATCAAGCATTCAATAACCCTTGGTGTCAAAGAGCTACGAAATTAGTCAAGAACTTGACCTGAAGTGCTAAATGCAGACTCTGATGCAATAATTCACACAAGAATAGGCAAAATGTCCCTTGCCATTTGAGAAAGAACTCTAAATCTTGAACTGTTAGCTCTCCACCAAGCTAAAATATCAAAGTCATCATCATTCTTTTCATATTGTTGCTCTAAATATTGATCCAACTCAGATTTATAAATGTTATTTTCCTTAGCTTCCATAGACTTTTCAAAACCTTCTTTGATTTTTCTAGGGGGTTCATCTAAAACATGAATATCATCATTACCAATAATTTGATCCCCTATCTCCATATCAAGTGAGGCCTAAGAACTTTGGACTATCTTATACTCAAGAGCATGATCATAATACTCAAACAATCTACCAATCACATTCTTCATGTTGTTAAGCATTGCTTTTACCTTCGCATCATCATTACTATAAATTTCTTTGTAGCAATATTTCGCAAACTTCGATTTATACCTTGGATCTAACACAACAACAACCAGCACCATCAAATTTGTTTTCTCAACACTTCCATAATATTTGAAAAAAATTTCTCTCATTTTTTTTGTCATTAATTGAAGAGAAGGATCTGGATCATTCTCCCACTTATCTAAAGATGTCAAAATGCTAATAACTTCATAAAAGTAAGAGTTAGATGTAACATACAATGATCCTGATATCCTTTTTGTTGTCTTATAGAATTTTCTCAAAAATCTAAACAAAACACTAGCATTTTCCTAATCATCACACAAAGGGGACATCATTACCAAGCTTAATTGTATATGATGGGTCCTTATCTTCCAATCTTTGGAAGGCTTTCTTGAACTTAAGGGAAGTTTCTAACATAAGATATGTGAAGTTCCATCTAGTAGAAATGTCTAAACACACAGAACCCTTATAAGTGATTCTTTCATGCTCAATACATGCTTGGAATTGTTGAGCTCTAGAAGGTGAACTTCTTACATATCTTATAGCACTTCTAATTTGATCTATGGAGTCTTGAATTTCTTTTAACCCATCCTTTACAATCAAGTTTAAAATATGGACACCACATCTCATTTGAAAGAATTCCCCATTCAATATAAGCAAACCATCACATTCATATTTCTCATTCAAGTATTTCAAAGTGGTGTCATTTGAAGATGCATTATCAACAGTAATAGTAGAAATTCTATCTTCTAACCCCCATTTATGTATGCATTTTTCTACCATCTTGCCAATATCCTTACCCTTATGACTAGGCATGATAACAAAATTAAGGATCCTTTTATGCAATGCCCAAGAATCATCAACAAAATGTGCATTGAGACATAAATAGCTAAGGTTTTGAATGGAAGTCCAAATATCAGTTGTAAAAGCAATCCTAGATTTTAAAGATTTAAATCTTTCCATCAATTGAGACTTTTCTTGAACATAAAGCTTCGTGCAATCCTTAGCTATGGTAAAATGTGATACATGCTTAAACATTGGTTGCACTGCACTAACAAAATCCCTAAAACCTTCACGCTCCATAGTAGAGAATGGTTGCTCATCAATAATGACCATTCGAGCAAGCATACGTCTACAATGATCTTGGTCAAACTTCCATGAGATAAGACAACCATTGTCACTATCAGTTACATCTTCCCCTACTTTTTTGAATGAAGTAAGAATCTTTTGCTTTTTATCCATATTCTGGGGAAATCTAGAACAGGATCTCAAATGCTTTAACATAAAAGATATACCTTAACCAGAATCGTATAGTAACTCAATTCCATAATAATTGCACTTTGTCTTAATAGTCTTCTGTTTATGGTCATGTGTAACAGTAATCTTAGTAAAATGAGCCCAAGTTGGTGAACCTTTGTTTTTCTTGGGACATACCTGGGACGAAGAGTCACTAGCTGATAATGCAAGTGCTTTACTTAAACCTGGAGTATTATTCTCCTCCCTTTACTTTCCATTTTCGCTCTAGAAAAATCAAAATATAGCAAGATAAATTACTCATTAGCTCAAATGTACATACTTTACATTTATAGTTCATAAAAATGGAAAAGGAGTTTAGAAATATATCTTATATGTGGCATGTTAAGATAGAAATATAATTTTACAACATTGGCATACTTTTTATTTAGCAATTGGCACATAAATGGAGGAACGTGATATTACTTTATAAAACATGTCCACAAATCAGTAATACAACTTTTCAGATCGACCTTTACCCGTAGACTATATACATGGGATTTTTCTTAATATAAGCCAACCAATAAGTGGATAACGAACCGTCCCATTTTACAATTTTTTTTTTGGAGATAATTAAATTAAAAATAAAGAGTTATTTGATCCTATAATTAAACACTTCTAGATTTGTCCAAAGTAATGTGCCTTCTTCTCATACTTAGGTATCTTTGTTAACCTTCAAATAAACATATAAAGAGCAACTAGACATAGCTGATATCTATGCTAAAAAATAACTAGTAGAAAATATAAATAATCTTTAAACTCTAATTTGGTCCATCTCCCTTAAAACACCAGTGTCAATACCATAAGATATCAGACTATTGCATAATTTTCCTATGAGGAGACTTTTCTGGCCGTTGCGTTTAACTGTAACGCTTGACCTTAAAGGTTTCCCCTCCTTGTGGTTGTCTAATTCCAACGGCTTCACATGGATCCTTCTTACTAAATTCAACCTACGATTTGAGAAACTCTTGCTGCACTTCTCATAACAACACATGTGCTTCTTAATCGTAAAATATTATATAATAAGCATGTGATTTTATTTTTATTAGGTAATCTTTCTATTGAATGTTAAAACCATCAATAAAATAATTCTATTTTCCTTATTTTAATACCAGATTGTGTAACAGCTCAATACTATATCCTTTTTCTTTCAAGTTACTGGAAGTTATATTTCTAAAATTAAATATATATCTTGCTCTAAAATTAAATCATTGTAAAATTTCTGTTGGCAAGATATTCTATCGTAGATTGAAAAAATAAATTGAAAATGAAAACGACAACAAAATTTACAAAATGAACATACCTTTTCATGGAGGAGTAAGGAGTAATGAGCAAATGAGTGGCGTGAGAAAGGTGAGACAGAGAGTGGCATGAGTATGGGTGGCTGAGATAGGGTCACAGAGAGTGGCGTAAGAAAGGAGTGTGGATAGCTGAGACAGAGTCACAGAGATTGGTGTGAAAATGATAATATGTTTAGGGTTTTGTTGGGCTGGGCCAAATGTAAAGCATATTATTATTGTTTAACCAGAAAAAAAAATATTATTAGTTTTAGTAGTTTTTTTTAAGATTTATATTGGGTGGGTACAGGATACCCTATACCTTATACTTAAAATACAGGGTACAGGGTGGGTACATGGTATTGAAACTCATACCTGTACCCTACCTTAAAAAGATAGGGTCCAAAAAATTCTACCCGTACCCTATCTTGTAGCTTTTGATACCGATATTTGATGCGATAGGGTTATCCGCTCACCCCTATAACTCTCTCTCTCTTTCACTAACCCCATATTTACTTTCTTCTTCTTTAAATTAAACATATGTAATGTTTGTTTTTATTTCCATGTTATATATATATATATATATATATATATTTGATTGATTTATTACAAATTGATAAATTTCAATTGTAAAGTTTGAAACTTTATATAGATTAGTATTGTATTTGTTAAATTAATCATAGCCTATGATTTTTTTTTCTATTTTTAATTGTGAAATTTATGATAAATTTAACATTTTTACTAGATCATTATTTGAATTTTTGTTGATTTTACTGTAAAAGGTTTTAGATTATATAATTTTCATCCTATCTCTTCGATGATTCTTAACTCATAATTTATCTTTGCTTTTCTACTAGACATACTTACATGATGTAATAAAAACTTTTGTAAAAGCAAAAATGTGATAAACCATGACTCAATGACTGTATCATTTATTTTAAAGGAAATTGTTTTAATAATGATTGTGGTAATAATTTTAATGTAGTTTTTACATATTATTCATTAATGATATACCTATTTTTAATAAGGAAGTCTTATATGTTTAATAAGTAAGTTTGCTACCAATGACATGAGACAGGAGAACATAGATGAATTATCAAGAATAGCAGGTGAAAGAAGCTCAAATGAGATGTGAGATGTGAGATTTAAGATTTTAGATACTTTGATATATTCCTCAGATATCATTGCGTTGATAGCTATAAGAATGATACATTCTTACAAATTATGTGAGTTTTACGTTATGCATATAAGAATCAAGAAGCTTGTTAAATTTTTTATTAGTATAACAACTATATGTTACTAAATTTTATACTTAATTGTTAATTCGTATTTTAGTTGTGACTTTCTATTGCTTGTCCTTTATGTTTCTAATAATTATATTTTATATAATTGAAGTTTACAATCGTCTTATATTTAACGTAACATACTATGTGATGCTTTTATCGTCTAAATTCTTTGTTTGGGAGTATTTTCTAACAATCCTCCATGTCAGTTAATTTCATTGATTATAGTAAACCTTAAGCTCATAGAGTATTTCCCAACAATCTCCTATCCACCAAATTCATTCTCTATAACAAACCTCGGGCTTTTAGAATTATTGCGCATCGTTTTTTTTTTTAATTTAATTTTTTAAAACCCCTCTTTCAATTACTTCTCTGATTTAAGCAATATCCATGGAAAAATTACACAGGAAAGCATAAACGTTTAGAGTTAAGTTCGTTTAAGACATCAACGTTTGTAGAAGTTAAAAAAAATGTATAAACGTTTAAGTTAGTGAGTTAAATGAAGAATGGTTAAATAACAGTGGCTTACTCTGTTTGTATTGGCCTGTTAAATGCTAGATGGCAAAAGGAAAACATTTTTTTACTTTCTTCCTCATTAAAAAGCCTGACCCAATCCTCATTGAAAAATTTAAACAAATAGAAAGATTATAAACACATATAAAAAACCCTAAATTGAGAAAAATCATGAGAAACCCTAAATCAATGGTAAATCCACCCTCAATTTACAAAACCCCAAATCTTATCCGTAGAAAAACCTAAACCACATCCCATACACAAACCCCATCAACAATTTTGAAGGAAAACCTTGATAGAATCATAACAACAATACAAGGAACACGACGTGAGATGAGTTCTCTGTACAACTTCTCTGATTTTGTTGTTGTTTTAGATTTTCTATTTATTTATATAATATCTTCCATTTTATGTGTGCAGAAGCTCTTTTCACACAGAATGGTGGGATGCATATAAACGACCTCCTAACGAGCAAGACTACTTCGACAAGGTTGAAATTGGTGGCAGCATTGAACCTACAAAGGAGGAACTATCTGACCTATCACAAGCTTCTAATTAACGTCGGGAACTAGATTTAAATCGTCTAGTAGAGGAAAGAACTATGAAATTGATTGTGGGAAGGAAAGGTCTATCAAAAGGAAGACATGGTTGATACGTGTTTTCAATCTTTGGTTCTGTTTGTTTAGATTTTTCTATGACAAATGGTTTGGGTTTTTTGAGGAGGAAGAAAGTGAAAAAAAAAGGTTATTTTTTTTTCCATCTAGACCGTTACTTAACCATTCCTTATTTGCCCCACTGACTTAAACGTTTGTACCTTTAACTACTGTAAACGTTGACGCCTTAAATGAAGTTAACCCCAAACGTTTATCCCTTCCTATGTAATTTTTCCTAATATCTATCTTTGAACTGATCAACCCAAGTTTGGTTATACAAGTGGTAAATAAAATACAATTGCTTGAATCATTAGTATCCTTTACCTTTTATTTCTATCTATTAACACATCAATTTCAACATTACAACCATGAAAAAACTCTTATGATATGTTTGGTACATATTAATAGCCAGAATCACATTGTGATTTTAGCTTTTATTCCTTTTCTCAATGTTTAAAAGCATTTTTAAAAGTTAGAATTGCGATTCCTTAGAATCAACATTTTTGGCTTCTAAGAGAAATTTGATTTTGCTTTCTCAAGGAAGAATTGCAATTCCATTTCATTTCTATTAATGGTTATTGTTTTAATTATATTTTTATCATACATATATTTAGTATCAACATTTATTATGAAATGTATTTTTGACAAATCATATTATATAATCATTCTATTCCATTTCATTATGTAAATATATTCAAACATAGGAATGGATTTGTCTCTTCCTTTTTAAATCCATTCCATTAGCAGCTTCAACATCAATTGGAACCGGTCCAATCCAGGTTCAATTATAGAAGAGTAGTGATCATCATACTCGATGATGAGTCAATGTACATTTTGATTAATAAATATGATAAGCCGAATAAAACAAACTTTCCTTAAATCATGAAGATATAGATGTGTATTAAAAAAGATGCAAAATTTCTTATCTATGATTCCTTCTATTCCCTAGTTTGAGATTATACATACATGTATATGCCTATATATACCGCATAAACGTACATGCACTTCTTTTGAGAATAAGTGTGAATCAATATTTATATTAATTCTTCACCTTCTTCTCCCTCTTTGGTAACCTTACTTTTGAAAAGTTTCTTCTTGTTAATTTTTTTTCTTTTTTTTTTTGGTTAAATCAGCTTTGAAAATGTTTATAAATGCCAAGTTCATTGTAATCCAATTATTGGTCACCCAATACTATGTATTATGTTCGATTTTCCTTCACAATTTTGTATTATATAAAGTAGTTGAATAACTCTATAAAAAAAAAAAATAGTTGGATAAAGAAATGGTTTATAAATTATTTTTTTAGCTTATGACCATTGTTTTGAAGGCTAATTTTTCCTTTAAAGATTTTTCTATCAAATTTCTTTATGGAAATAAGGTCTATTTTCATAAAGTACACTAGTAATATTTGATTTGTATATCTCTTTTAGTTATTTTTAATAGCTTATTTTATGACCATGGCATTTTGTATCATTAGTTATAATACGTGCTTATTAATTGAGTATTATCTTATTATATATTTTCCATTATAAACTATACTACACGATTACCCTTTTACTTCCTAACAAAATCGCCACAAACATTTAATTAATTAAATTCCTCTCCTAACAATATAAAATTAAATGATAGATTTTATAAGGAAAAAAGTTGTAAAGAAAAACTTGAGTTTTCTATAAATTATTCACAATAAAGTAAATTTTCCACTGCAAAACTATTTTTATTTATTTTTCTCATTTTTGATATTGTCAAAGGCATACTACACATTAACTCGATATACTGGAAACTTCTATGGTCCTATAGCGGTTATAACGAGACCAATCTTATCACATCAATAAATAGTCTGGATTTTTCCTATTCAAACCTCTTAAATTTTTTTACACTAATTTCTTTTATAAATAATTTAATTTTGATACTAATAATAATACAATTCTATGATAAAATCGTAGAAGTTCCCTGTAACTAATGTTTTAATAGTGAACTTTTTTTCCTTAAATCTTGATCATTCTAAATAATGAATCGTATCCCAAACCTTTCAAAAATTTTAAACCCCACATTTCTTTTTTAAATTTTTGGACAATCCTTTAACAATAGTTGATATGTGGAATGCACTAATTATTATTTTATCTTCTAAATTAAAACCTTCTCATCAATTAACTATGTAAAAATAAAACCAACTTATGATTTGAAAAGGAAAAAAAAAAACCATAGATTTACAAAAACAATTACAACTTTAATAAAAGCAACAAATGGAATAATAACCCAAATATTTGTGATTTTTTTCATCAATGATCAATATAATAAAAATTAAATGAAATTGTATATATTAAAAAGGGAAAATAAAATCAAAACAATTTATAACCTTAAGGAAACAGGAAATAGGAGTATATGCATAGCAAAGTTTCTACAATTAGAAAACTACCCTTCCCCAAAATCAAAAACCCAAAAAGGTCCATAAAGAAAAAAAAGCCCAAAAAAGTCATTCCAAGCACCCACACCCAACACCAAACAAAACCCTCCCACACTTCGCAGCTCAAGCATCTCTTCCTCACGCTCATCTCTTTGACCTAAATGCCCTTTCTTCTCTCTCTCTTCCTCTCTCCCAAAAATCTGTAATTCCCTTCTCAACCCTTCCTCCTTTTCTCTCTCTCTCTATTTTTTTCCCTCAATCTCTCTCTTGCCCTTCGATTTGTTTTTCTCTATCTTCTCCCTCCACTTACCCGCCAATTCCAACATTCAATTTACATCACACTCCACATAACCTTTCTCGCCAAAAATTCTCATAACAGAAACCCTAATTCGCTTAATTTACCTCCATGTTCCGTCAAGTTTACACCTTTTTTGGTTTTCCTGCGAACCCATTTCGTTTTCGAGGTGGGTTTTCATGTTTTCATTGAATTTCGACTGCTTTCACTTTCTAGGGTTTTCCCCGTTTCAGGTATGATCTGGGGTCTATGCTCTTTCCTTGTTTTCTTTCCTTTGGTCATGATCGTATGAATTTTTCAGTTTTGTACTGTTAGCTTGGTTGTGACACTGAATACTCTACTGTTGTCTTTATATTGTCGGTGATTGCTGCTCTTAATCCTGTTACTGGTTTAAGGTTTTGTGTGTGTTAAAGATGTCGGCGTTACGGGCTTGTGAAGCATATGTGATGTGGCTAAAAATTTGGGCAATGAATCAATGGATTGATTTCAGAAGTTTGAATGTAGAAGGGGAATGAGCTCAGAAGGAATAACAGTGGAATGGGAAATTGGATTATGATCCTATGAGCTCGGGTTTCGTTGTAGGTGTGTGGGTGTTTCATTTGTTAGAAACTGAATTTGATTTGCTATCATTCATGTGTTGTGTATTTAGGCAGTGAGAGGTGTGATTTGGTGCGGGCTGTATGCTTGTGTCCATGTGTGTGCTTCTGTGGACAGCAACCAGGCTTTGATTTTCTTTCAATATGTTTTCTTAAGTGTATATTTTTATCAGACTTATACGCAAATGCAGAGTAAATGTTTCAACTTCAGTTAGTGTGTTGATTTTGCTAAAGAGTTGGTGCGTTTTAATATATAGTATGAGAACGACAAAGTAATCGACTGACTTATTATCTGACTTAAATTGTTTGTATTCTTCTATAAGTACCTGTAGGCTGTGTCTGTGGGTTATTTATGTTTTAGTTTGGGGGGCTTTTACAATGGTAGTTATTGCATTATCTACCTCTAACATGCCAAAACCGGGATTTGATATCTTTCAGGCTGGAGAAGTGAGGTCGTTTTTCTGAAATATTATGGCAAATCATGAGTTGATTTTGGGGCAAAATCACAACTTAGCGCTGGGGCAGAATCAACACTTGGTCCTTGGTCAGAACCATAATCTTGGACTTAGCCAAAGCCATGATTTGGATCTCGCACACTCCCATGAGCATCATTTAGGAATGGGACAAAACCATGACCATGAATTGGGTTTAGGACATCCCCATGACCATGATTTAGGTTTAGGACAGAGCCATGACCAAGATGATGATGGTGGGCATGGCTATGTACACCAGAATGAGTTGGCTATGGATAGAAAACCTGATCATACAGGCCATGAGTTGGCTATGCCTTCCCATAGCCATGAACTTGCACTATCAGATGGGAACGAGTTGGCTGTTTCAGAGCGTCAGGAACTTGATGAGAATCTTGAACTTGCTGTGGTCAATAATGATGAGATGGCTATTGAACCTGCTCAGAGATGGATTACAACCAAGCTCAGCTAGTAGTTACTCCCTCTCCTGTCATTCAGCAACGTACTATTGTTGCTTCTCCAAACTATGAGTTGTCAGTGGGGCAGGAATTCCCTGATGTCAAGAGCTGTCGGAGGGCACTGAGGGATACGGCAATTGCTCTGCATTTTGAGATACAGACAATAAAATCTGATAAGACTCGTTTTACTGCTAAATGTGCGAGTGAAGGTTGCCCTTGGCGTATCCATGCTGCAAAGCTTCCAGGTGTTCCTACATTCACCATTAGGACAATCAATGACAGTCATACATGTGGAGGTATTTCTCATCTAGGCCATCAGCAGGCTTCAGTTCAGTGGGTTGCTAACTCTGTGGAACACCGCATCAGAGAAAATCCTAATTACAGGCCGAAAGAGATACTTGAAGAAATACATCGGGTCCATGGGATCACTTTGTCTTATAAGCAAGCTTGGCGAGGGAAGGAACGTATCATGGCAGCCATGCGTGGATCATTTGAAGAAGGTTATCGGTTGCTTCCTCAGTACTGTGAACAGGTTAAAAGAACGAATCCAGGGAGTATAGCATCTGTTTATGGTAACCCTGCAGATAATTGCTTCCAGCGTTTGTTCATGTCGTTCCAGGCATCAATCTATGGTTTCCTGAATGCTTGCCGTCCACTGGTTGGACTGGATCGGACATATTTAAAGAGCAAGTATCTTGGCACACTGCTTCTTGCTACTGGTTTTGATGGTGATGGAGCACTCTTTCCCTTAGCATTTGGTGTTGTTGATGAGGAAATGATGATAATTGGATGTGGTTTTTATCAGAGCTTCACAACTTGCTTGAGATTAATACTGAGAATATGCCAAAGCTGACAATTTTATCTGATAGGCAGAAAGGCATTGTAGATGGAGTGGAAGCAAATTTCCCAACTGCTTTTCATGGGTTCTGTATGCGCCACTTAAGTGATAGTTTTAGAAAAGAGTTTAATAATACAATGCTTGTCAACCTTCTTTGGGAAGCAGCACATGCGCTCACCGTAATTGAATTTGAAGCTAAAGTTTTGGAGATTGAGGAGATCTCTCAGGATGCTGCGTATTGGATCAGAAGGATCCCTCCTCGTTTGTGGGCAACAGCCTATTTTGAAGGAACTAGATTTGGACATCTGACTGCCAATATGGTGGAGTCTCTTAACTCATGGATATTGGAAGCAAGTGGCCTTCCTATAATTCAGATGATGGAATGCATCAGAAGGCAGCTGATGACCTGGTTTAATGAACGGCGAGAAACCAGTATGCAGTGGACATCAATACTTGTACCATCTGCTGAAAGGCGTGTCGCAGAGGCTCTTGATCGTGCAAGAACTTATCAAGTGCTTCGTGCTAATGAAGCTGAATTTGAAGTTATATCTCATGAAGGAACCAACATTGTCGACATCCGCAATCGAATGTGCCTCTGTCGAGGCTGGCAGCTTTATGGTTTGCCGTGTGCACATGCCGTAGCAGCTCTGCTGTCATGTCGGCAGAATGTCCATCGATTTACAGAGAGTTGTTTCACAGTTGCAACATATAGGAAGACGTATTCCCAGACCATTCACCCGATTCCAGATAAATCACTTTGGAAAGAGTTATCTGATGGAGATCCCAGTGCCAGCAAAGCTGCTGAGCTTGTTATAAATCCTCCTAAGTCCCTTCGGCCACCTGGACGACCAAGGAAAAAACGTGTTAGAGCAGAAGACCGAGGTCGTGTAAAGCGGGTAGTGCACTGTAGCCGTTGCAATCAGACAGGTCATTTCAGAACAACTTGTGCAGCACCTATTTAAGTAGCCTACATTGGTGGCCTTGACTATGCAACTGGTCATCTGCTGCCTTCTGTGTAAAAGAATTCTTCCTCTTCTTCCTTTTTTTTTTTTTTAATCCTTTTCTCCATTATTTCTGTAATTGAATATTAGTTAGGTCAGGCAGAGATATTATATTATAGTTGCTTGCGATAAAATTAGTCTTTTCTAGCAATGCTATATAAAATCGTCGCATTCGAATAACACAGAATTTGTAGTTGATCTTGATGCAGCAATTCCTAAAGGATTACAGGTCCTTTTTAAGATCTGCGTCAGCATGTTTTCTTTTGTCTGCTACAGTAGTGCATCACAGCTACTAGATTGTGCTTGTGGATGTGACTTTGCATGGCAATGGCATGCCATGGTTTTGCAGGCCTCTTTAAGGTTTTGCTGACTTAGAGATTTTAACCATGTCATTTATCTTGAATGATATTGTAATTTTTTATTTTCAAGTGATGCAAATTTTATGGAATCGTAATTCTGTAAACTAAAAATAAAAACCGATTTGCTTCGAAGGAATTTTTTTAAAAAAAAAAATATATATATATTTTTTTTTTTGTTAATGGATCTCACTTTCACTAGGGGGAGTTGTTGTTAGGTGGATCTATTCTGTACCATAATCCTCCTCTATATTATACATATCATGGACATGGTATGTTCTTGGACTTATTTATATTGTTTTTGACCGAGCATGCATGAGATTACATTATGTTACTCAAAACTTAGATGAGGGAACATTTCTGTTCTTTACATTGGATTAAATCTTTCAGGAGATTGCATTCTGCATCTTACCGTATTTAGACGAATCGTGCTGCGAATGGCTTTATAGTTTAATAATATTATTATTGATTTCTAGTCTTAAATATAAGATCCTTGGAAAATTCAAGTCCTCTTTGCAATTACTTGATGCCATTTTCGGTATACAAGTCATGGTGCTTATTAATTTAGCTTCTTTGTTATATGGATGAATGGGGATTCAAAATTTTTTTTTAATAAAATTCATAAAGAAACTTTCAAAAAATAATTTCTTTTTCAGTAAAGAGAAATTTCCAAAATAAAATTTCAAAAAAGGAATAAAAAACGGAGTGAATTTTTCAATTTTCTTTTCTAGAAAGTAACAGAAGTTGTCAAAATAAGAGGCAAATTTCAAATAATCAAGGAAAGTTTACAAAATAAGAGGAAATTTTCAAATATGAAAAAAAGAAGAAAAAATTCAAGAATATTTGCACATATATGTATGTACATAAGAAAAATGAAAAAAAAAAAAAAGATAAATATATAATCGGCGTAAACATTTGGAAATTGTGGAATGGTATTTAAGTTTGGACGGCTCTCTTATCTAATAAGCTAGTTTTTTTGGGTTGGGCTCTCTTTTCAAGTTTGGTACTTAACATTTGAAGCTTTCGTTGAGAGTGTCGACGCCAGCGGAAGAGATGACCTAGAAAAGGGTTACCTTGTAGGAAAAAAAAAAAAAAAGGCTAGAGCGAAAGCAGTTCAATGTGGGACGTTGAGGGCGTAGGCTTCTCAAGGAATGTGCAATGTTACTATCTTACATCAATTCCACAAGATATTGTGGAAAGATACTTAAGTTTGTAGAGCTCTGTTACTTGATAGGCTAATCTTTTAGGTTTGACTCTTCCTTTAGGCTTGAATACCTAATATTTGGTGCTTTGGTTGAGAGTGTCGATCCCAATAAAAGGGGGGCGATCTAGGAAGAAGTGACTTGGGAAAGGGCTACCTAGCAGAGAAGTTCAAAGTAAAAGCTGTTTAAAGTGGGCCGCTTGAAGTGGGCAATCAAGGTGTCGGCTTCTCAAGGGTTAAGTAATATTACAATCGCACATCGATTCTATAAGAAATTATGGAAGGATACTTAAGTTTGGAGAGCTCTCATACTTAATATACTAGTCTCTTGGGTTAGACTCTCTTTTTGAGCTTGGTACTTAATAGTCATAGTTGCAATTTTATCGCTTGTTTTCTTATTCATTAAAAAAAGACTTTGTCTCTTATGATGGCGAGTGCAATTGTGAGTGTAAACTCCATTGAGAGAATGCAATTCTATCACTTATAATTGGGAGTGTCAAACTGTAGTAAGCTCTTACACCATTGTTAGTGTGATTAACAAAGTGTGGTGAAATCTTAGTTAGAGGTACTTCAAAAGATTAAGGCTGGCTTAAAGTCTAGATTTAATCCTGATCATCTAGCCACATCTCTTAATTTTCCAATAGCTTATTTATTATATATTTGCTCATTCATTGATTGCTTGATTATTAAACTTGATTAAAATAGAAAAAGTGTTATAGTCCACTTCCTTCTTGAGTTATGGCCTAATATTTTCACCAGGTGGATGCAAACTCACATGAACTTAATATTCGTAAATTTGTGGGGTCTAACACATGTTTGTCATTTCTATAATACCAATATACAAATAAGATAAAATCAATTATCAAAATCTTATTGTAAAATCGTGTATGTAAAATGAGATATTGATTTTTGTACAAAAATCGCATGTCACACTTGTGATATTAAGTTTAAGTATGATTGCATAACTTCAAGTATATTGTGCCTTAAAATCGCAATAGAGTATAATACGGGTTTCCTTTCTTCTCTTTTGGAATGTCCAATCATCTTTCAATGTCTTTGGCTCTGTCCTACCTCATCTCTTTCACTCTTTTTCTCTGTCCCAGTCCCGTTGTCCATGTCTCCTCTCATCCCTTATCTCTCTCTCCCCTCCCATGTCCCCTCTCATACCTTATTTCTCTCTCTTATCTCTCTTGGTTTGGTATTACATCAAATCACTTAATATATAAACCTAGCACAAATACACTAACCTAGCACTTTTTTAACCTACCATAAATATATTAACCTATCACAAAATATATCATACCTACCACTTTTGATACAAGATCCAATAGTGGATCTTGCATCTTGTCCAAAAGTTACAAGTATGCGACTTGATCTAATAATTTTTGCTCTTTGTTTCTACATTTTCCGTCCTTTTTCTCTTTCCTCTTTGTTTCTACTTTCACACACACTCTTTCTCTGTTTTTTTTAATTGAGCTATGGTCAATTTTGTTGTTATAAGTTTCTCATGTTGGATTTTTATATCACTTTTTGAATACACGATTTTACAACAATAATTTACAATATTAATTTAGTAAATAATTTTGATTAAATAGTATTTAAGTAATTATTTTTTGTAGGAACATTAAATAGGTAAAATATTCTAAATTTGTGCTTTGCTAAAGTACAAACACTCAATTATGAAAATTGAAATTTGAGATGTTAGATTGTCCAAACTTAAAAAGTACAAACACTTTCTTTTTTTCTTTATCCAAAAATAACGTCTATTAACTTTATCCATTTAATGGGGATACTAAATTGAATGATAACTTAATGTATCGGTACTAAATGGCAAATATTTAATTTCATATCTAAATTGGCCAAACTCAAAAGCATAAACACTTCACTTCCCTTTATCCCATCATTCAGTCAAAAGTTGACCAAATTAGATTACAAAGACGTCGCAAAAGCCATGATAAGACAAGGTCCTCTCATATCCGTCATAGAAGCCTAACCAACTATACGAGTTTAAATGCAATATCCTACAAGATTTGAGCATCCTCTTCATTTTGCTGTTTAAGTAACTTCTATGGAGCAACGGGTCCGAATTGAAAGACTTGGTATGAGCTTGGAACCATGGCTAAACATGTGGTATTTAGGTTAACATGATGAAGAGGGTGAGGTCTTAACATAAAATAGGTGGTGCATGTTTATTATAGATATCGAATCACGTGTACTCTGAAAATATAAGCACTAATTTGTCAAAATTTACAAATAAAACATCGAGTTATTAAAAATTGAAAACACAGTACTTAACTTGTGATTATTCCATTAGGAAAGACACGAACCTCCTAAGAGTGCTGTTCGTGAGGAAAATTAATCATGGGCTTGTTCTGTTTCCATAGGATAAAGCTAGATATATTTTCGTCTAATGTGGTGCCGTATGTAAAAAGTAGTTATCTTTCCGTTTCAGGGTCACGACTTAAAAAGATTTATTCGATAGGTATTGCCATTGTTGATTTTGCTTCATTCAAATCCGATTTTATACCATATTTATGCAAGTGTGCGTGTGTTTTTGATAGATATTTTGCTTGAATTCAAAGAACATATACAAGAAAGAGCTCCAGTCCAACACTCAAGAGCAAAGAAAAAGCCAAACTCACTTGATGGGATGCATGTGAACAAATTTCAGTTTCCGAAGGAAATATTGAAGGAGTAAAAATAGAAGTCCCATTCAGATATTTGAGACAAACTAACCATAATATAAGAAGTAAAATAATAAGTGTGAAGAAATTTTATAATCATCGAGATTTCTTCCCGTCAAGTGGGTCATTTGAGTCCAATTATTCGAAATCATTAATATGATTTAGTGGGTGGAACACGTGTAGATTTTTTTTTTTTTTTAAATACACAAATATAAATTATACAAAAAATTATCAAAATAATATTACTATATCTCATCTTGGAATAAAGATATAAATATTTTATACTTGTATCTTATTTTTAGATAGGTATATAATGTCCTAACCTCCTAGGAAAAAACAAATTTAGAAGCTTGTGTATCGCATAATGGTTGTGTGATACAAGTTTCCGCCCTATATCGCATGACCAATGAATAATACATGTTCTATTACATGTGAATCACTCGTTGATTATATAATACATGTTCAAGGTGAATTGCACAAACAACATGCAATACACATGTAAGTTTTAAAAAAATTTGTATCACACATCTAAAGTGCCATACAACAATACTATTCTTGTATTTTTTTTTTCTACAATTTGGTTTTATGGAATTTTTTGTTAAAGCTACATTATACATGTAATATCCTCATGATTTAGTTGTAGAATTGATTGAAAAAATTGATATGCATGGCATAAATTAATGGATTGAGGTTTTAAAGTAAGAAATAAGTGATAGAAAGTGGTGCTCCTATGTATGTGATGACAATAGTTATAAGTTTTTATAAATCTACAACTGTTGAACCCTACAATGGACTTATCTTAAAATTTAAACTTGCAAATACGTTACAAGTTTTTATAAGCCTGCTACAAAATTAGGCTACTAGATAGTCGCGAAACGCTAGTGCAGGGATTCAACATCGAGATCAAACTCTGCGATCAAACTCTGATAGCATAGAGTTCAGCTCCACAATATTAGATTAAGCTCGAATACCACCTGATCTAACAAGTTTAAGCTTTTAAAACCCTTACCAGCAACTCCTGCTCTTCTTCCCAGAAGTTGCCATCAGAAAGTACAACATAAATGAAGGTATACCTACAAGAAATGAACAAAGACAGCTCTTCAAAATCAAAGCAAAAGTCATGAAGCTTAGAATCATCCTGCTTTCTATCTTGATCTTCTAGTGCAAACTACTGATTGCGCTCGGCGTGATGATGTAGCATGAGTTCTTTTCCAACAATAACGCAAAGAATATGGACAATATGGTACATGGTCCTAGATACAACTGCTTGTTATGATAATTACAACCCTGCGGCTAAAAAATACAAAAAGAACTTCCATCTGTTATATTGAAGAAGCTCAAGATATGGAAAAGCTCAAGCTCAGATCATAACATATACAAGGAAATCAACAAATGAGCATCTCACTCGGCCAGGGGTTCTCTAACGCTGCAAATGTGTGGAGATTATTAAAGAACGCTGGCACCATTGTGGTCTCTGCGATGTGTGTAATATAAAGAATTGTGGTTTGATAATTTTCACTGGGGACCAGCAATGTTTTCCAACTTTTCCACGACTTCTCTCATCGATGGCCGAGCTTTTGGATCAGACCGAAGACATTGGAACGCCAGTGTTGCTACTTCCAGTGCATCTGCTAAAGGGTAACGCCCTGCCAAATGGGAGTCCATTACCCTTGTCAATTTTCTTTTAGAAAGGTTTGGCTTAACCCACTCCACCAGATATTTCTGCTTGGCTGGACGATTTGGATCAAATGCACGTAATCCCGTCAATTGCTCAACCAAAACAACGCCATAACTATAAACATCACTTTTTACATATAAATGCCCTATAAAGCAACAGAAAGAAAAATAATCATTCAATGATCACTCACATCAAATAGGGCTTTTCAAATTGCCAAACCAAGACCAGAAGCTTGCTTCTGACTTTGGCTAGCAGTTGGCACTTATAATTAAGTATATGATAGAATAAAGGGTTCATCAAATACCAGTTGCTATATATTCAGGAGCAGCGTAGCCAAAAGTTCCGATGATGCGTGTGGATACATGTGAATGATCACCTTCAGGACCTTGTTTTGCCAAGCCAAAATCTGATATTTTCGCATTGTAGTTCTGTATCCAGAAAAGGAAGCACACACTTGTTAGAAACAGCCAAATTAGCTCAAGTAAAGGTTAGAGCGTCAGGAACTTGATGAGAATCTTGAACTTGCTGTGGTCAATAATGATGAGATGGCTATTGAGCCTGCTCCAGAGATGGATTACAGCCAAGCTCAGCTAGTTGTTACTCCCTCTCCTGTCATTCAGCAACGTACTATTGTTGCTTCTCCAAACTATGAGTTGTCAGTGGGGCAGGAATTCCCTGATGTCAAGAGCTGTCGGAGGGCGCTGAGGGATACGGCAATTGCTCTGCATTTTGAGATACAGACAATAAAATCTGATAAGACTCGTTTTACTGCTAAATGTGCGAGTGAAGGTTGCCCTTGGCAAATCCATGCTGCAAAGCTTCCAGGTGTTCCTACATTCACCATTAGGACAATCAATGACAGTCATACATGTGGAGGTATTTCTCATCTAGGCCATCAGCAGGCTTCAGTTCAGTGGGTTGCTAACTCTGTGGAACACCGCATCAGAGAAAATCCTAATTACAGGTCGAAAGAGATACTTGAAGAAATACATCGGGTCCATGGGATCACCTTGTCTTATAAGCAAGCTTGGCGAGGGAAGGAACGTATCATGGCAGCCATGCGTGGGTCATTTGAAGAAGGTTATCGTTGCTTCCTCAGTACTGTGAACGGGTTAAAAGAACGAATCCAGGGAGTATAGCATCTGTTTATGGTAACCCGCAGATAATTGCTTCCAGCGTTTGTTCATGTCGTTCCAGGCATCAATCTATGGTTTCCTGAATGCTTGCCGTCCACTGGTTGGACTGAACGGACATATTTAAAGAGCAAGTATCTTGGCACACTGCTTCTTGCTACTGGTTTTGATGGTGATGGAGCACTCTTTCCCTTAGCATTTGGTGTTGTTGATGAGGAGAATGATGATAATTGGATGTGGTTTTTATCAGCTTCACAACTTGCTTGAGATTAATACTGAGAATATGCCAAAGCTGACAATTTTATCTGATAGGCAGAAAGGCATTGTAGATGGAGTGGAAGCAAATTTCCCCTGCTTTTCATGGGTTCTGTATGCGCCACTTAAGTGATAGTTTTAGAAAAGAATTTAATAATACAATTCTTGTCAACCTTCTTTGGGAAGCAGCACATGCGCTCACTGTAATTGACTTTGAAGCTAAAGTTTTGGAGATTGAGGAGATCTCTCAGGATGCTGCGTATTGGATCAGAAGGATCCCTCCTCGTTTGTGGGCAACAGCCTATTTTGAAGGAACTAGATTTGGACATTTGATTGCTAATATGGTGGAGTCTCTTAACTCATGGATATTGGAAGCAAGTGGCCTTCCTATAATTCAGATGATGGAATGCATCAGAAGGCAGCTGATGACCTGGTTTAATGAACGGCGAGAAACCAGTATGCAGTGGACATCAATACTTGTACCATCTGCTGAAAGGCGTGTCGCAGAGGCTCTTGATCGTGCAAGAACTTATCAAGTGCTTCGTGCTAATGAAGCTGAATTTGAAGTTATATCTCATGAAGGAACCAACATTGTCGACATCCGCAATCGAATGTGCCTCTGTCGAGGCTGGCAGCTTTATGGTTTGCCGTGTGCACATGCCGTAGCAGCTCTGCTGTCATGCCGGCAGAATGTCCATCGATTTACGGAGAGTTGTTTCACAGTTGCAACATATAGGAAGACGTATTCCCAGACCATTCACCCGATTCCAGATAAATCACTTTGGAAAGAGTTATCTGATGGAGATCCCAGTGCCAGCAAAGCTGCTGAGCTTGTTATAAATCCTCCTAAGTCACTTCGGCACCTGGACCAAGGAAAAAACGTGTTAGAGCAGAAGACCGAGGTCGTGTAAAGCGGGTTGCATTGTAGCCGTTGCAATCAGACAGGTCATTTCAGAACAACTTGTGCAGCACCTATTTAAGTAGCCTACCTTGGTGGCCTTGACTATAAAACTGGTCATCTGCTGCCTTCTGTGTAAAAGTATTCTTCTTCTTTCTTTTTATTTTTAATCCTTCTCCATTATTTCTGTAATTGAATATTAGTTAGGTCAGGGAAGATATTATATTATAGTTGCTTGCGATAAAATTAGTCTTTTCTAGCAATGCTATATAAAATGGTTGCATTCGAGTAACAGAGAATTTGTAGTTGATCTTGATGCAGCAATTCCTAAAGGATTATGGGTTCTTTTTAAGTTCTTCGTCAACATGTTTTCTTTTGTCTGCTACGGTAGGCATCACAGCTAGTAGATTGTGCTTGTGGTTGTGACTTTGCATGGCAATGGCATGCCATGGTTTTGCAGGCCTCTTAAGGCTGTGCTGACCTAAGAGATTTTAAGCATGTCATTTATCCTGAGTGATGAGAGGCAGGTGAAGAATCATATCCTGTTGTTTATCCTTGTACTTATTCATGTTGTTTCCAACCCATTGGGCTAACTTTTGTTCTTAAAAGCATGCGTGAGAATTGCATTATGTTACTCAAGCTCGGACTCAGAGATAGATATAGAAGAGGAGACATTTTTGTTTTTTCACATTGGGTCTAGACATCTCTAAGGCTCAGATCTGAATCAGAACCCGACATGACCCTATAATGGTGGATCCATGATTGAGCCTGGCATGACAGGTCCAGGTCTGACCTGTGGATAGACTCTCCAAGAACCAGCTGGATTTGTGGACCCAGCGGATCCATGCAGGTTCATACCAAAAAAAATAAAAATAAAAATAAAAAACCGCCTTTTAAGTCTTTCCAAATCCCATGAACTAATGTCACCCTTTTCTTTTCGCTAGAATGTACCAATGGTAGTTGGCATTTAATGTTATTGTATTTAGCATCGATAGCAATAAAACAAGATAAATGCGTACGTGCTTGTGATATTGAAAATTAAATTGCCAGCTAAACCTGGACCTGAAGGGTGAGGTTTGGTTCGGACATGATCCATTTCCACAAGACGTCTAATTGGATCACATCTTTCAGAAGATCTGCATCCTGGGTCATATACTAGAGATATCTCAGCGTGTTTAAACAAAATCATTTTGCTTTGCCTGAACTCTGTGCCATTTCCTTTTCTAGAATTACTAAGTTGTGAAATCTCAATGCATTCAGGTTCAAAAATAAAAGCGCATCCTCCGGTGGACAAAGTTTTCATGTATTTCTTATGTTTATCTGTTTCCATCATAACGTGAATATAAGAATCATGTCGCGGTAGTCTTATAATCTAGTAACATTATGACTGAAAGGATAAAATCACTATGAAATTTTAGCCCTATTTGCAAATGCTGGATTCCATTTCCGGTGTACAAGTGACAGTGCATATTGATGGGGAAAAAAAAAAAAAAGTCATAGTGCTTATCAATTTAGCATCTTTATTGTATGAATGAATGATAGAATTTTCTTTTTATAAAATTCAAAAAATAAAAAAAGAACTTCGAAAAAAAATAATCTCCTTTTCGAAATGAGAGAAATTTCCAAAATAAAGTTTTCCAAAAAAAAAAAAAGAGAGTATATATTTCCATTTTTTTTTCAAAAAATAAGAAAAGTTTTCAAAATAAGAGGAAATTTTAAAATATGAAAAAAAAAACAAAAAAAAAAGACTTTAAAAAGTTGTCAAAACTTAAATATTTAATAGAAAAACGAACTACTATAGCCTAATCGCGATTAGTAGGGATACTGTTACAACCGAACAACTCAGATCTGAACAAGAACAACTCAGATCGACATCAAGACAATGTGGAAACACAGCTGGACATAACAGATTTAGGCGAAAGCCCAGGTGGCTTAAGGATTGCACAACATAATATATATGTACACTTTACAAATACAACTGTATTAGATTTGTACACATCTGAGTCATTTGTAACAGCTATCATAACTGAAAGTAGTATTATCTAATGTGCATGTATAAAAACAGTTTGATGAATGGAAATGGGTTTTATCTCGAGCTTACAGAAAAGTAGTATCCTGGAGTTGGTGGCTGCCTCGAATAGCCATAGCTATTGTTTCCAATATCTGCAAGAACAAACATAGATTAGTCGGATTCAAATCATTAAACACGAGAGAGAACATAAAGAGAGAAAAAGTTAGGGTTTCAAACTGATCTGAGGCGGAAGTGACGATGAGAGAGAAAGAGAAGGCTTATATATCACGGTTTAGGCGAGTCGGGTCGGAGGGGTAATAGTCGGTTTTTAACATTTGGTGCTCTCGTCCCCACAATTTTATTGTCATGGCTCCTGTTACTCGTTCGCATGAATCCACAGATGAAATGGATACAATGAAGAAAACATTAATTTCCATTCAAGGTAGCTTAAGTAAAATGAATGATAAAACCGAGAAATTAGAAGTAAATCAGAATCTTTCTGGAGTACCTCATGGTAGTCCTCATGACCAAGATTCATCATTTCAGGTCAAAATAACCAGTATCATAATTTGTTGAAAAGGATTAAATTGGAGGTTCCAAAATTCTCAGGAGAAGATGTATTAAGGTGGCTTTTTAAAGTTGATCATTTTTTGGTATTTCATCAAATTCCTGATGAACAGAGGATTACTATTGCATCTTTTTCTTTAGAAGGTGATGCTTTAAATTGATACTAGTGGATGTTTCTTAACAAACAACTTAGTTCTTGGCCTAAGTTTACTGAGGCCCTTCAAAAAAGATTCGGTCCATCTGTGTATAAGGATTTTCAGGGCATGCTTGCTAAACTTACCCAAACATCCTCTGTTTCACATTATCAGTCACAGTTTGAGGAAATTTCCAACAGTGCCTTGGGATTATCTGAATCATTCCTTCTTAGTTGTTTCATTTTAGGATTGACTCCAATTTTGAGACGTGAAGTTCAAATTTCTAGACCTAGAGATTTAATATATGCGATCTGGTTAGCCAGAATGCATGAAGACAAACTTAAGGAGCAGCCCATATACACTTCCCCACCTTTGCAATTTTCAAAACCAACAGTATCAATTCCAACCAAATCATATTAAACAGGTACTACTTCTACTTCTACTTCTTTACTCATTAAACGTCTGACTCTTGAAGAAATGCAGGCTAACAAGACAAAGGCCTCTATTATAACTGTGATGAGGAATTTAATAGATTTCATGAATGTAAAGCAAAATTTCTTTTGCTTCTTTCTGATATTAAAGAAGAGGATGAAGTACAAGATATTTAGGAATTAGATGAGGAGAGTGATATGCATTGCACTATCAGTTACCATGCTTTGAATAGAGATATGTTTCTTAGAACACTTAGATTTCAAGGTATTATTAATTCTTGTAAGATTTTTGTACTTCTTGATTCTGGTAGTACTCACAATTTTATGCATAGTAGAGTTGCCAAACATTTAAGCCTTACTATAGTTTCAACATCACAATTTCATGTCATGTTAGGAAATGGCCAAAAACTTAAATGTCAAGGGCAATGTAAACTTGTTCCAATGAATATTTAGGGCTTTACTTTTCAAGATACTTTTTATATTTTGGATATTCAAGGAGCAGAAGTGGTTCTTGGAGTTCAGTGGTTACAAGGTTTAGGACCTGTCATAATTGATTACAATGGTCTCATCATGACTTTTTCTCATCTGGGATCTCAGATTACCCTAGTGGGTGATCCATCTGATCCAGCACAATTGATTTCTCATAATCAATTAAGGCGGCTCTTTAAAGATTAAGTTGTAGCTTCTTGCTATACTCTTGTGGCTCAGATGGATACTATTTCAGTGAATACCACCAACAATAGTTCCATTGAAGAACTATTGGGCATATTTTCATCAATATTTGAGCCACCATCATCATTGCCTCCTTTACGATCCATTCAACATCATCTTCATTTAGTAAATGGGGCTGAAGTAGTGAATGTAAGGCCTTATTGGTATCCCCATTTTGAAAAGGAGAAAATTGAGAAACAAGTTCATGACATGATGGAGCAAGGCATTATTCAATGTAGTACTAGCCCTTTTTCGTCTCTAGTCTTATTGGTTAAGAAAAAAGACGATTCTTGGAGTTTTTGTGTGGACTATAGGGCACTTAATCTAGCTAATATTAAAGATGAATTTCCTATTCCACAATTGATGAACTTCTTGATGAATTACATGGTGCTGAGATATTTTTGAAACTGGACTTAAGAGCTGGTTACCATCAGATTCGGATGGCTCCATCTGATGTTTCAAAGACTGCTTTTCGCACTCACGAAGGACACTATGAGTTCCTTGTGATGCCATTTGGCCTTAGCAATGCTTCGGCTACATTTCAATCCATGTGATAATTTTTTAAACCTTTCTTACCAAAATTTGTAATTTTTTTTTTTTTATGATATTCTTGTTTAAAGCAGGTCTTTGACATAACATATTGCACACTTCGAAATAGTGTTTGCTACTTTACAAGCTAACACTCTTTATCTTAAGAAATCTAAGTGTGCCTTTGGCCAAACTATATTGAATATCTAGGACACATTGTATCTATCCATGGTGTACAACTTGATCTAGCAAAGGTAGCAGCAGTACAAGATTGGCCAGTTTCTATATCTTTGAAGCAGTTAAGAGCTTTTTTGGGGCTTTCGGGCTATTATAGAAGATTCATCAAAGCTTATGCTTCAATTGCCAGCCCTTTGATAGATTTATTAAAGAAAGATGCTTTTCAGTGGTCATTAGAGGCTCAATTTGCTTTTGACTGTCTTAAACATGCTTTAGTCACAGCTCCAATACTTGTTTTACCAGACTTTTCTAACAGTTTAATGTGGAGACAGATGCTTTAGGGACAGGCATTGGAGCAATATTGTTGCAGGATGATAGACCTATTGTCATGCCCCAAAGGGTACCTTAAACGTGACAGTCCGCCACACTCAATATTAAAGCTTAAGTATGACAACCTTAGTCATTCCCAAAAGCTTTTATATTAAGTGTAAGACGTACTTTCACAACTTTAGAGGACCATATATGGAATTATGAAGCTTAAGGAGATATAAAAACATATTAAGAAAAGAGGATTCATAATAAACATTTATTCATAGCAATGGTTTTACAACTTAGGGACATTTCCCAAGATCACTATTCTATTACAAGATATTTGTACATTTTCTCTAATACTAAACTTCATCTAAAATTTCTTTATCTAAAAGAGATTACCTGCCCGCAGGGTCCTCGTGGCCTTAACCATAAGTAGGGAAACTATAAAAGATATCTATAGGGGTATAAGCTAATAGGCTTAGTGTGAACTATTTCCATAAATAACTTCTTGTAACAAGATTTCGAACAAGTTGATTAACCAATCAAATGTAATGCAACACACACGTGAGCAAACAAGCATATAGTTTTTCGGGAACTATATGTTGAATGGATTTGCGCCCTCCATTCGAGGTTTGGTGATACTTAACCTCAAAACAAGTAGTTTAATTAAAAAGTTTTATGCTCGCGAGCACTCATCGCCAAGCATTTCGAATCTACTTGATTTGACCTTGCTTTCGGATCATCCGCCAAGCATTTTCCTTAAGCCGCCAAGCAATCGCTTTCGGATCTTCCGCCAAGTGTTGCTTTCGACATGAGCTTACTATCCTTCTCATCCAAGGATAATAACCTAAAATGCAATGTGACTCACTTCGTGGTATGCATGAATCCATTTATTAATAATACCATAACATTATTATTATCAAGTTTAAGGTGATCAAGGCATTTCATACAAAGCAAGTGCTATACTAAAACAAGTAATTTAAATCAATTCCGGCTTCGATATTCTTAGGATTCTTTCAAAGAATTATTTCCATACATACCATTTATCTTTTTTTAGCTTCTAGTGCAACTAATTTACAAGCACAACAAGTATAGCATTTAAAGGAAATAAAACTCACGACGCCATGATGACTATTCCTCTAGGGGGGTGAGTCGTTCACACACTCCACTTAATCGTAATAATCTTCGGGATAAAGGAATCCTTCCTCGGGGTCACCTAACCAAAGAAAATACCCATAATAAGTATTTCTTGATGATTTCTTGAATTTTGACAAAACAATTTCAAAAGAACGTCAACGTTCGTATAAAGGAATGTTCCAACTTAAAATGGCCATAACTTAGTCATTTTAACTCGGAATCGCGCATATAATATACCGATTTCTACCTACTCGAAAAGATCTACCCACTTCCAAAATTATTTTCATCAAACAAATCCATATAGGATCCGAAACAGAAGTGACAAAATTTACCACGGATTTTCCAAGTAAAAACAACTTTGGTTCAAGAAATCAAAATTTGTTTGATAAATACTTAGTTATCTATGTAGTTGAAAAATTCTCTTTTATAGCTATATATCTCATATTTAAGCATGCTCAAGTGTTTTGTTGTCCAATTATATTTCTTGAGTGAAACAATGTTGGTTTGAAGTTGTTGGAAAATATATAGTTTAAGAAAAATCGATTTTGTAAATTTCTTGAAATGAATATCTTGTTTCCTTTTGTTTTTCCCAAAATTCTTCATGTTGGTTTTTATTATGTTTCCCAAGTAACTTTTGAAAATACAATTTTCTATTTTCTAAGTTCTCTTATATTAGTATCGTTTTTTCCTATTTTTTTTCCTATACCATTTTCTTTGCCTATTTGTTTGTACAGGTCTTTATTTGAAAATTCCTTAGCTTTTCATCTTGTTTATTTTTTTCACCAAATCATTATTGCATCAATAAGTATTTTCTTTTGAAAAACAAAGTGGAATAAAAGGTAGCTTTTTCAAAGTAAAGTGGTTTCTAAAATTATAGTAAGTTCTTTTTGTAACTTTGAAAGGGAATGAGTTAGTTTTGTTAACTCATAAATTTTATACTTTACATAAACTTATTTCTATGTGACAAAATCTTCTTTTGTTAATGATTTTTAGATATTGAAATTTTTAGACAACAATCTAATGAACATGAGAATAATAGTAAACAAAAATAACATAAAACATAAATAATAAAGTCAAGTATTGAAGTCTTAGCTTTTTCAAGGTTCCCGGGACTAAGAGGTAGACTAGTCCCAAAATAAAATAAAATGAAAGAAAGAAAAACTTGTTTTGACTTGATGAGGACAAGTCTAAGACTAGAGACTAGTCTTAATTTAACAAGGAATAAATAAATAAATTGCAATGAAATAAATAAATAAATTGCTTTGCATGAAATAAATAAATTGTAAATGAGCTTATATGCTATAAAGAATATGTATATATATACATATATATAGATAATAATATATTAACAATAATAAAACAAAAATAGCAACATAAACATAAATGGATTGACATGACCAATAACAATACATAAACATAATGTAGTTTCCATAACTTGTAGTCCTTGGAAACTCATACTATGGTCATGTAAAGTTACATGACATGAAGAGAAGAAAGTAATATGAAGTGGTTACTAAAGAAGACTTTGGTATGATTATGTGGTTATGGGTTTTGGTTTGTTAGTAGAGGTTGTTGTAGAATTATTTTGAGAGAGTTTTGGGATGGTATTTTGAGAGGAAAATTTGAGAGAGTTTTTGTATAAATTTGTGGGTAGTGAATGTGTGAAAGAAGTGAAAGAGGAGGGGGGTATTTATAGGAAAATGTGGAGTGATTTTTGTATGATTAAAATAAAGAAAAATTGAAACAAAATTGAGGAGAGAGAGGGACATGGGGTGCCGGCCATGTAGTAAATAAGGGGGAGTGATTTTTTTTTTTTTTTTTTACTTTTTGTAAAATAAAAGATGTAATATGTAAGGTAGATGTGAAAAAAGTTATGAGAAAGGTAAAAAGTAAGAATTATAGGTTATGGAATGTGTAAGAATAGGTGTAAGAAAAAGTAGAGATAAAAGAATAGTATAGAATAGTAATGAATAGTGTAATGTAAGATAGATATGACTAATAAAGTATCGGTAGTAAGAAAATATGTGTATAAATGCGATATCTGTTATTTTTACTCGTCGAAAAATTACGAAACTGATATTTTTACGAATCTAACGGTATATTCGGAATAATTTTACTATTCCGGGGTTCCAGACACATTTTTCGAGAACTGTGTCCAATCGGGTTCAAAAGACACCCGAAATTCGCAAAACTGATTTTTTTATATAACTCATAGCTATTACGAACTATTCTAGCTAATTATTCCAACTTCGTTTTCCAGGGCCAAAGAAAACGGCAATGCCGGACTTAAGCGGTTATGGTATACTAGGGTTTTGATGACTTTTAGGGTTTCGTTTGACTTCCGGTTTAGGGTTTTATGCTAAACCGATTCCAAAAATTTGGGGGTTTACACCTATTTCTGATTTTAGCAAGAAATTGCCAATCCATATGACTAAAGCATCAACTTAGGTTCGTGAATTGTTTGGAGTGGTGGAAGCGGTTAAGAAATGGAGACAGTATTTACTTGGTGCACACTTTGTTATCAGGACTGATCATCGAAGCCTTAAAGAGCTTCTCACTCAGGCTATTTCTACTCCTGAACAGCACAAATACTTAACCAAGCTTTTAAGGTATGATTATACCATTACATACAAATCTGGACAAGACAATATTGTAGCTAATGCTTTGTCTCGCCAGTATGATGGTATTCTTATGCAACTGGCTACTTCAATACCATTCTTGCACATTTCGGATACTATTAAGCAAGAATACACCTAACTTCTAGCATTTATTGACATAATCCAACAGTTGGAACGGGGTTAACACCTGCAGTGGCCATTGATGATGGCATCATGGTTTATTGCATAGTAAGGGCAAACTGCTTTTGGTTCCTACTTCTCGGTTGATTCCTATTATTTTACAGGAGTTCCATTCGACTCTAGTATCAGGACATTTTGGCATACTCAAAACATATAAAAGAATAGCAGCTCTGTAAGCCCCTAGATTTTTCGATAATATAAGAAAACCCTAGAACCAGAAGTCAAAATGAAACTCTAAAGTTAACCTAGTCTTATGTTTAGTGAATCTAGATCCGGCAATCCCGTGTTCTTAAACCCTAGAAAATGAAATTGAGATAATTGTGAATTATGGTTCGTACTAATATAGGAAAGCTTAAAAATATCATATTTATAATTTTCTAGTGTCCTTCGGATCTGAACGGGATCAGTTTTCAAAAACCGTGCCCCGATGTACCGGATAATGAAAATATTCCGACAACACTAATAGATTTGTAGAAATATAAGGTTTCCAAAAATATCAGTTTTAGACTTTTTCGGTAACTAAAAATATCATATATAGGCCGTTTAGGCGTATTTTCTTTACTACGGGTATTTTAATATAGTACTTTTATACTATGCATTACTATTCACCTATCTACTTTTTCTTACACTCTATTCTTACACTCTACCATACCTAACCTTACAATTTACCTTCCCCGTACAACTTTAATCACATCACACTTTACACATTACTTCTTTTATTACAAAACAAACAAAATAAATCAATTTCCCCCTCCTTTATTAAGCAAACTGGTGCCCCCTCTCTCTTCCACAATCTCAATTTATTTTCTTTTCCATTTTATTTAATTACCTCTAATTTCCACTCCAAAAATCTATAAATACCCCCTTCCTCCTTCATTCTTTCACACAACTCATTTCTTACTAAAATTCTACAAAAATCACTCCATAAAATCCCTCTTCCAAAATCTCTCCCAAGTTCTCTCTTTTTTTTAGAAAACTCGTTCCCACATATTACTACAAACCATTCCATTCTTCTTCAACAAACCCATAAACCTTATGTAAATTTCTCTTATTCACTCATCATATTTATACCACTTAACATGAGTTTAGTGTATATTTCTTAGATTCATGAGAGTTAAAGAAGCAACAATTTATTCATGTTTTGTTTTTGTTCATGTTCTATTCTTTTCTTTATGTTATTATTATGTTGTTATTGTTATTGTTATTATTTGTTTCTAATCTAACTTATATAAGTATTATGTATATTATGTATATATATTTATTTAGAGCATATAAGCTCATTTTTTATTTATTTACTTTCAAGTTATGCAATTTATTTATTTCATATTGTTATTAAGACTAGTCTTTCTAGTCTTAGATTTGTCCATATCAAGTCAAAACAATTTTCTTTCTTTGCTTCTTCTTTCTTTGAGGACTGGTCTATTCTTAGTCCCATGATACCTTGATGAAGCTAAGGTTCCTAATACTTGACTTTGCTTTTATGCTCTTATAATTTATCTTATTATGTTGTTTTTATTATATTTCTCATAGTAACATATTCTCATTCATGCATGAACATGTTGTTATTATCTCAACCATAATGAAAATAAGTTTTCTTAAGTAATAAAAATAAGAAATCTCTTTAAAAATAAATTTTGTCACATAAGGAATAATTTTTCCATAAAAACTTAAAGTTTTATCTTAACAAATATTTTCAAAGGTTAGATAAGTTTAGCTCAAATTCTAGTAATAGCACTACATGTGATTTTATTAAGAAATACATAAAGTAAAGTTATTACAAACTCTCTTTTCAAACCAATAAAATAAGAAAGTTTCTTTAAACTTAATTCCTTGTTTAAACAAAAGTTTTCCTAAACTCCTTTATCAAAGTTTTCTACCAACACTCCAAAAAACTAAAGTTTAGATAAGTTTTTCAAAATTAACTTATAAGATCATGGATATTATTCTTTTAAAGTGGATCTAACATTAGAAAAGCTTTAGAACACATAACCAAGAAATATTTGGAAAACTACATTTTCTAGCCATTAGAAATAAAGTTGTAGGAATTTTAAAAAATTAAAATTTCTTTTTGAAAATTTAATTATTCTCAATAACTAAGAAATGGAGTTAAAGAAGGAAATACTCACTTATGATAATTTAGGAAATTTTTCAAAACAAAACTAATTTCTTTTCAAGTCTTAAGCTTATCTCACTTTTAAAACATTTTGTTTTAACAAAATCATTGTTGAGACAATACCACTAAATTCATGCATATAGTTTGAGTCTATATATATATATATATATATATTGAAAGGATTTTTCAACCATACAAAATATCTATGTTTTTGTACAAGAGTTCTTGAAGGAAGAAAGTTTGAAAACTCTAGTTTTGAAATTTGAAAAATTCGTATCAATTTCGTACGTTACTATTCTGAGACCCAAATAACTTCTTTTGATAAAAATAACCTTAGAAATAGATAGACCTTTTCGAGTAGGTAGAAATCGATATATAATATGCGAAATTCTGAGTTAAAATGAGGAAGTTATGGCCATTTTAAATTGGAATTTCCATTCATACGATTTTTGACGAATTCAATAAGATAGAATTAGAGAGATTGAGTAGATCTTGGATGAAATACTCACTTCGGGTATTTCTTTTGTTAGGTGTTGAGGATCAAGATCTTCTCTTCCTCGAGGATTACTTCGACTCCTAGAAGAATGCTATGGACGAGTGAGTTTCCTTTACGTTTATGTATTCACACTTGTGCTTGTAGAATAGAGCACTAGATGTTAGGAAAAGATAAAACTGATATGCATGCGGGTTATCATGGGAATTATGTATATGAATCATTGTGTGCGATCAATGAACAATAAGTATATCGGAATCCGATTTGTGATTGTATAAATGTTTCTATGTATGTATTGTTATGTGTGCAAACATTGCTTGATTGCTTTAAATGATTTAATGTCATATTGGAATCCCCATATAATAAATTGCTCACGCATATCACTTAGAATATCATTTCGAAATTTTGCTACTACTCCTCAGCGTGGGACCGAAAAGGTAAGCTGCCTTGCTACAACCTTGAGAGTTAGGATGTTCGGGGAATACGGTCTCAAGTTGTAGCCGAGCCGGATCGATCGCTTTGGATAAGGAAAGCCTGGGGATTAGTAGTACGGTTCGTTGGAACTCCAAGACACGCGCAACTTCAAGGAGGTCGTTTGGGACCCAGTTCAAAGCATTTCCTAACCATCGATGGAGGGGTAAATCCATCACACATACGAAACCAGATAGTCGTATATATTGTTTGATCATATGGTTATTGCATTTCATATGCTTGTTTAATAAACTTGGTTGATTGTCTGTTATGAGTACTTTACGTAAGGAATATCTTACTAGTTATGCTTATATTCCTATAGACTTTTGACCTTGTAGGATTATCTTTTTGCACCCGAGACCATCTTGACCACCCGGGTAGAATCTTTATTTTTGACAAGCTTTTGGAGAAATTCTGTTTTGAAGTCTTAGAGTAGATTTCTTCTAAAATCTTCTAACTTTGTTATTTATCTTAGTAAGACCATGTTGTTATGAGAATTATCAGGGGAATGCCCCTTAGAAGTTGTAAGACTTTCTATTGCAATGAAATGTATTAAGTGCTATTTTACATGTTCCGTTGCCAATATCTTAAAATGCATTACTCTACTAGTCTCCCTTTGTTGTGAATGTACGCCTTGTACCGATATGGAAGCTTTCGAGTGACTGAGATAGCCATTCTTAAGTTTTAATATTGCGTACGACGGGCTGTTACGTTTAGAGTACCCGTTGGGGCGTGACAAGCTCAATTTTATTGGTCTGGCATGAAACATGATGTAGAATTGTTTATTCGAGATTGTGCAGTTTGTCAACAAACCAAGTTTTCTACCCAAAAACCAGTTGGGTTATTGCAACCATTACCAATACCCGAGCAAATTTGGGAGGATATTTCTATGGACTTCATCACTTGTCTTCCTAAGTTTAATGGGTTTTCTATTATTTTTGTGGTGGTGGACAGGTTGTCTAAATATTGCCATTTGGGAGCTTTGGATTCCAATTTTTCGGCTACTAAGGTGGCTCAGTTGTTTATACAACTGGTGGTTAAGTTGCATGGTTTCCCAAGATCCATTGTTTCGGATAGGGATCATGTATTCATGAGCAGTTTTTGGAAGGATTTATTTTGTTTTAATGTCTCTAAGTTGTCTTATAGTACAGCTTATCATCCTTAATCCGATGGGCAAACTGAAGTTTTAAATAGAACAATTCAACAGTATCTGAGATGCTTTGTTATGGATGTTCCTTCCCAATGGTATAAATTTTTACCATGGGCTAAGTTTTCTTACAACACTTCTGAACATGAAGGAGCTTTTATTACTCCTTTTGAAGCAGTCTATGGACGAAAACCTCCTACTATTCATATGTATGTTAGGGGAAACTCTTCTTTGGAAGCAATTGACATGGAGCTTTCCACTAGAGATTAGATTTTGTCTATTCTACATAACAATCTTAAAGCTGCTCAAAATCGAATGAAGCGTTTTGCAGACAAGCACCGCATTGAAGTCACTTTTGCTGTAGGGGATTGGGTTTATGTGAAATTAAAACCTTACAAGCAAACTACAGTGTCTGGTACTATTCATCATAAGCTATCACAGAGGTTTTATGGTCCATTTCGTATTGTTAAATGAATAGGATCTACTGCTTATCAATTGGAACTACCTCAAGGAGCTAAAATACATGATATTTTTCATGTATCTTGCCTATGTGTAGCTCAGGGTTCAACTGATGCTTCTCTACCTTTACCATCAGGATTCTATGATGATCATCGTCTCATTCAACCTCTATGTATTTTGGACACACGAACAATTTTATGACATGGTTCAAAGGTAGCTCAAATACTTGTTCAGTGGGATGGGTTACCATTAGAAGATGCTACATGGGAGGATTTTTCAAATTTTCAACGGATCTATTCACATTTTGACCTTGAGGACAAGGTCATTTTTCCAGAAGGGGATAAAGTTGTTACAATCGAACAACTCAGATCTGAACCAACAACAACTGAACAACACAGGTCTGAACAAGAACAACTCAGATCTATATCAAGACAACATGGAAACACAACTGGACATAACAGATTTAAGGAAAGCCCAAGTGGCTTAAGGATTACATAGCATAACATACATGTACACTTCACAAATACAGTTGTATTAGATCTGTACACAGCTGTCATAACTGAAAGTTGTATTATCTACTGTGCATGTATAAAAACAATTTGATGAATGGAAATGGGTTTTATCTCAAGCTTACAGAAAAGTAGTATCCTGGAGTTGGTTGCTACCTCGAATAGCCATAGCTATTGTTTCCAATATCTGCAAGAACAAACATAGATTAGTCGGATTTAAACCCTTAAACACGAGAGAGAACATAAAGAGAGAAAAAGTTAGGGTTTCGAACTTATCTGAGGTGGAAGTGACGAAGAGAGAGAAAGAGAAGGCTTATATATCATGGTTTAGGCGAGTCGAGTCGAGTCGGAGGGGTAATAGTCAATTTTTAACACACACACACACACATTCTCGTAGAGGGTTTTAATAAAAGAAAAATTTAAAAAATAGTTTATACTAAAAATAAAAGAGATAATATATAAAAATAAAAATTTTATCAATATATAAACCAATTAGAAAGTAAGGAAATTCTATGGTCTATCATACCAACCGTGATTGAATCATTAAAATAATTAATATTTCAATTACTATATTTATTTTAATGATCAAATCACTAAAATAGTTAATATTTCAATTATTGTATTTGTTTTAACAGTTACATGATTGACTAAACGGTTCGGTCGACGAAACCATAGAAGCTACCTAAAAAGCAAATCCTATTCCTACGGGTTTTAGAAAAGCTTATATATATATATATATATATATATATATGTATGTATGTATGTATATTAGTTTTGTAAGCGTTAAAATTGTATTTCAGGTTCCCATGTCAAAATTGTACCTACATGATTTTAACCCATATTTGTTTCCAAAATTGGTTGGTGGCTCCCTTTTCTTAAATTTTCACAAAATATTGATTTCCTTTAAGTTATAGGGTTTGGCCTACAGTTTGGAGGCTAATGGTATTGGCGTCCAGTGGTAAGCATTCAAAATATGGAGTTTCTGCTTCTATCATTCGGGCGGTGACCTACATGCTGTTTAGACGGTAATGATAGAAACTTGCAAATATCAATAAAATTTTAGGGCAATGTTTAATTTGTTACCTGAATTTTGATGAAAAAATTAATTATATACATGAATTTTAAAAAGTCTAATTTCGTATATAATGAAACTTTTCGTATCTATAAACATTATCACATTTTTTTATTGTTTCTTTAAATAATAGATATGTGTCTGCCAACGATTAAGTGAGGTAGTGTTTAGAGGCATGAAAAGTTCAACTGGGTATAAAATTAGATTTTTTAAAGTTTAGGTACCTAATTGACATTTTCGTCAAAATTCCTGTACTAAATTACACATTTTCCTTAAAAATGTAATATACATAATATGTATGAGTAACGAATGATAATCGTTTTGGTAACTAAATTTTTTTTACTCACACGTTGAAATTTAATTAGTGTTTATACATCACTTGTCCATACATGTGGCTTGTAACATCTAATGGATATTTTTTTCTATAGAGAATTGGAGGGAGTCATGATTGCTTTCATGGTTGTCAAACTCATGAGTTTACTCGTACGTTTCTATAATTTTACGAGTTGATGACAAGATTTTAATTCAACTTGCATACAAAATCGTTTTTTGATTAAACCTGTGTAGACTTACGATTCTACATAGTATAATCAGTAGAATTGCTCGTAGAATTGATAGCAGAATTGTAGTGTAGCAATTTTACATATTTTTTTTCCTATTTGAACTTTAAAAATGCAAGTAAATTTAATATGTTTAAATTTAGAGTTTTTTAGGTTGGTTCTTGATGTTTATCTTAAGCTAACTTAATTTGTGAAAATTGAATTCATGCAAGTTAAGTTCGTAGCAAGAGAAAATAGAGCTCTAGATGAAGAAGAAAAATGTATTTTGGGACACGAGTACTAAGAAAAATACAAAGAATATGAATAAATATGACTATATCTTCATAGGCCCCCTCAAGTTGAACTTTCTCTTAAGCCTAACTTAACATACAAAGAATTCAATTGAGCAGTGCATAGAAATTTGGTAAGAACATAGCAACTTGACGAGAAGAGGACACATATGTAGGAGAAAGAAAACTTGAGTAAACAAAATCATGAACAAAATTCACATCTATGTCAATCTGCTTTGTTCGACCATGCATACATGGATTTTGAACAATCAATAAGGTCGATTCATTGTCACAATATAAGGAAACAAGCAGAGTCGTTGATACTTGTAAGTTACACAATATGTAAGAAACCCACAAGAGTTCCTTAGTAGCAACAACAAGTGCGCAGTATTCTGCTTCGGTCGTGAAGGTTGAAACTGTTGACTGCTTCTTTGTCTTCCACGAAACTAAAGCACTTCCTAAAAATTTCCTATCACAACTACAAGACCGCCAATCAGAACTAGAGAACCTAAGAGTTGCAGTTGATTAAAAGCAGGATAAAAAAGTCCTAAAGCTAAAGATCCTTTCAAGTAATGCAAGAGATGAAATATAACCTTCAAATGTATTGAACAAGGAGAAAAAAGATACTAACTAAGTTTGTGCATTGCAAATGAAATGTCAAGCCTAGTCATAGTAATATGAAGTAATCTACCAACTAATCTTTGATAAAAGGAAGGATTAGGAAGCATAACACTTATAGGATCCTCAAGATCAATGCATTGTAGTAAGGAAATGCAACAGGTTTTGCACCTATTAAGCCGACATCATGTAATACATCTAAGATGAACTTGTGTTGGTTAACTAAAATCCCATGATCAGTCTTACAGAGCTCAAGTCCAAGAAAGAAGTGTGCCAAACCAAGGTCTTTAATCGTGAGCTTATCATGAAGTTTTCTTTTTTTTTTTTTTTTCACAGTAGAAATGAAAGCCAAATCAAACCCTGTCAACAACATATCATCCACATAAAGAAGAATGTAAACATAACCATCAGGTTCATGATGAGTGAGCAATGAATGGTCATGCTGTAATTGGACAAAACCAAGAGATAAAATGAATTTGGTAACCTCAATGTTCCATTGGCAAGAAGCTTGCTTCAAGCCATAGAGCGATTTACGTTATCGGCATACTTAAGTGGGCAAAGCCTTGATATAGCCTTTAGGAGAAAGCACATACACCTCTTCATCAAGGTGTCCATGTGAAAAAGCATTGTTTACATTAAGTTGATGTAAAGAACACTTGTTAGTAGTAGCAAGAGCTAGGGGTGAGCACGAATCGATTTGGTTCAGTTTTTCCTAAAACTAAACCAAACTAAACCATAATTGTTTTTTTTTCCATCCCAAACTAAACTATTAAGTAACGGTTTGGTTTAGATTAGAAATTTTTTAAACCATTAAATAATGGTTTGGTTCGGTTTGGATTACAGATTAAATTAAAATTCTAACTAAAAGTTTTCCTTATTTTAGTTGTTTTGCATTTTTGTAGATACTTAAATATTTCTATCACTTTACAAATTTTATATTTTAAACCACGATAAAATACTTTGTGAATTCATCATACTTTTAATCTATAGTTCTCTATAAAATTAGTTATCCACCAATAAAATATATTCATTAATCAATACATGATAAGTCATAATTTATAATTTTTAATAGAACCATCAAGTCAATCATCTACTAATAAATTTAGCCAAAATAAAAAATCATCTATCAACAAAATTCATCAACAAACAAAATGATCCGCTGGCAAAATACATTAAACAATTAATACATAATAAGAGTTTTTAACTAAATAAATAAATTTCATACTTTATAAAGTTAAAATCTATTTGAAAAAAATAGTTCATCATCAACAAAAAGAATATATCATGAGCTTAAAAAAAAATTTGAAAATGAATAAGTTGATTATAATCAATATTCACCAAATAATAAATATCAAATGATATCATATGAACATATATGATATTTAATCAATCATCATAAAAAAAAAAATCTATAGTCATAACTTACAAGTATAATATTATTACATTTTTCTAAAACGGTTTGGTTTGGATTGGAAAATTTTTAAACCAAATTGTTAAAAAAAAACCATATTTTTGGTTTGGTTTGGTTTGGTTCAATTAAGGATTGGTTCGGTTTGGTTGGTTTTTTTGCCCACCCCTAGCAAGAGCAAATAATATGAGGACTGTTCCTAACTTAGCAACTGGTGAACACGTGTCATGATAATCTTTCCCTTCTACTTGTGTAAATCCCTTTGCTACAAGACGAGCTTTGTAGCCCACAATAGTCCCATTCGACCTATACTTAACCTTATATATCCACTTACATCCTATGGCTTTCTTTCCCTTACGCAAACTTGTTAATTCCCAAGTTTCATCTCATTCCAAAGCATCCAACTCCTTTTGCTTGACATGTTGCCACTTTTGAGATTTAGATGCTTCAAAATAATTTTGAGGTTCTTGAACATTTAATACCTTAGCTAAGGAGGCTATAAAGTTGACAGGATAAGCATTGAAAGCAATGATATCAAACAAAGGATGTAGACTAGAGTTATAAGAGGAAGAAGGATTATGTATGAAACTGGAAGACAAACTTGAGTGATCTGATGAAACTGCATCAAAAGAATGTGAATGTGCTATATGTACAAAATCATGTAACCACTGGAGCTTTGTTCGAACTCTCGATGATCTTCTTAAATGAACATCTTGTGAAGCAATGCTGATTTGATAAGAAGGAATAGTACTTGCAAGTACTGAAGCATGTTTAGTAGATGACCGAACATAGGTCTCTATTTAGGGAAACAAAGAAAGATCAGAAATAGATGTATTATCAAACATGACAAGTGGGTTAATGTGTATAGGATCAGGTTTATCAGTACTAACACCATCTTTGAAAGGAAAAACATCTTCAAAGAACATTACATCATGGGATTCAATAATTTCCTTGCAAGCAAGGTTATAAAATTTGTATCCTTTTCTTCCATGAGCATAACCAAGGAAGTGCTAAGCTTCAAACTTATCCGAAACTGGTCGTTTAGTAAAGTAACACAAGCAACCCATTATGCATAAATGACTATAATAAGGTGGTTCCCCATGTAAAACTTCATAAAGACTTTTCCAATCCAAATTAGCTATGGCCATACGATTAATCAATAAGTGGTAGTAAGGAAACATTTAATCCAAAACTCTCTAGGTGAATGACTTTGAAGTTTCAAAGCTTTAGAAGTATTAAGTTGGTGTCGGTGATTTCGTTCAACACAACCATTCTGTTGTGCATTGTCCTTTGATGAATCACTCTAATTTCATCAAATAAGGTATGACAATCACTAGATAAAAAAGCAGTACCATTGTCTATCCTTACAAACTTAGGACTCATTTTAAAATGATTCAAAATATAAGCAAGAAATTTATGCAGCACTTGAGATACTTGACTCTTATAAAGAAGCATAAAATTCCAAGTTGATCTTGAATAATAATCAATGATAGTCAACACAAACCGAGCATTTGTAATAGATTCAACATCTTAAGGTCCCCATAAATCAAGATGTAATAATTCAAAAGGAAACTTAGTTACACTTGTACTTCTATGAAAGGAAAGCCTATGAAACTTGGCTTCTTGGCACACATCACATATGAAATTTGTAAAATCACTTGACTTACAAATGTTCTTGCAAATGTTCAAATGACAGAGTTTGTAGATGAAACTATGTCCTAGATAAGCACGCAACAAAAATAGATCAACAACAACTTGAGAGCTAGCAACCGTGCTACTGTCGTTTAGGCACTTATATTTGGAGAAGCAATCATAAACTTCGTTACTAGCTTCAAAGTCTTTGTCTGTCAAATTGCATACATATAGTCCATTCACTTCTTTAACTTTAGCTACAATCAAATAAGTTGTTAGGTCCTACAAATAACATGAACACTTGTAAAAAATAACAACATAATGATGTTGCGTAAGAAGGCTATGTATGGACATAAGATTGTGTGTAAAGTTTGGAACAAAGAAGATCTCTTTGAGGATAAGTGTTTGGGAAAGTCTAACAGAACCTACTTGAGAAGCCGTAACAAAGGACCCATTAGGTAGCTTAACCTTCATGGCTGAGGTAAAGAATATAATTCGAACAAAATGTTAAGGAAAGGAGTCATATGGTTAGTAGCACCAGTATCAAGAATCCAAGATATCTTAAAATTATTAAGATCATGTAAACAAAGATGAAGAGTACTTGCAAAGTGTATATCATTAGCTCTAACTTGATTAGCTTGTGCCCTGGTTAGTGCTCCTTTAGCTTTCATCAAGCACATAACCTCTATACAAACTTCTTGTACCATACTCTGATTAATGTCTTGTGAAGTCTTATCTTCAACAAGAGTCATGTCTGAAAATTGATCAAAAGGATTACTAAAGCTACATTTATCTTTATCTTTATTGTAGCTATCATTCCCATTAGTAAAACAATTATTCACACTTGCATCATGCCTTCCCTTCACTAACCTTTTACCTTTAAACCACTCTGGATAACCAATAAGTTGAAAACAATTTTCTATGGAATGACCATCAACTTTACAATGTTGGCAAGTTACACGAGGCCTATTCCTTCTTTTTATCCACAAACGAAGTCTTATTTCTTGCATTAAAAGCAATCATCTCTATACTAGGATTAATTAATGAAGTAATATGGCATTGATTCTCAATTTATTGCACCAAATAGAATGCCTTGCTCACTAAAGGAATCGGTTCCCTAGACAAAATTTGGTGACACACTCCTTCATAAACTTCATTTAATCCAATGAGAAATTGTATTAATTTGCTAGTTGATTCAAAATCAACTAATGTTTCTTTCAAATTACAACTACAATATTCAATCCTTCCATAAGAGCACTGTGGATATGCATGCAATTGAAACAACTCATCCCCATAACCCTTGAGCTCATTATACTAAGCTCCTACACTCAAATTCATTTATTTGAAATTAGAAATCTCTATTGAAGCTAAAACACAAGTGGATGAGTAGAAACACCATATTTTTCAGCAATTTCATCCCAAAGATGTTTTGTAGATTCAGTAAAGAGAAAATTCTGTGATAATTTTGGAATCATCGAATTTACGATCCAACATCTAATATAATGAACATAGTCAGGTGAACTATTAGATGGTTTAACAATTGATCCATCTGTGAATCCAACCTTCATTTTCACACCTAATCCTAACTTAACAGACCTACTCCATGCGAATAATTATTTCCATTGAAAATTAGGTTCCGATTTGCCATATTAGGCTTATCGGATATAGAGATGAATAATGGATTAGAAATCAATGCATCAACCATTACTGAGCTAGACTGAGTAATAGACAGACCATGACATTTTAATAAGAGGATGAAATTTGATTAAGAATCATACCCAGAGAGCTCTGATACCATGTGAAAATTGAATTCATACAAGTCATGTTCATAGTAGGAGAAAACAGAGCTCCATATGAAGAAGAAAAATGCATTCTATTAGTTAACTCTGCTACAAAGAGGATTTATATACAAAATTGATACAATAAGCAGCCCATTATACAAGGACACGTGTACTAATGAAAATACAAAGAATATGAATAAATATGACTATATCTTCACATACTTTTAGGTTTGTATTTTTATTTTTCTCCCTTTTATTGCTTTTTTTTCCCTTTTTTCTAGAGGGTTATTTTCAACTAGGTTATATACTCTCATATATTTTGAATGATTGGAATGAAAATTGAACAAATATATAGAATGTTATATTTTCCCCCCTTTTCTAAAATTTTATTTATGTAATTTATTTGCCATAAATGTAATAATTTTTTGCACAAATATATGGTGAACATGAAAATGTTCATTATTACACAAAACATATTAATGAGAGCATGCGGATTGTGATTTGTAAAACTTAAATTTTGGTTGTATGTAACTAAAATTAATATTAAATTCTTTATTTTCATCTTTATTTAAATTTTAATTAGTATAGTAATTAAATTTATGGTTTTTACAAACAAATTTAAATTAGTAGTAGAAGTTTACGATTTTACGTTACATTTCTACGTTTTGATTCTACGGACCCCTCAGCAATTCTAGGTAGAATCTCAAGTTTGACAACCATAGTTGCTTTGACTTGAAACTTATAAATTCTTGATGAATTGAAACATTAAGAAGATTGATTGAGCCTCAGTTGGAATTCTATCACTTGTTTTCTTATTCATTAAAGACTCTGTTTCTTATACTTTGTTCTTACACCCAAAATGCTAGATATTGTTGAAACACTAGTATAGTGCACAATGTTCATTACTTGCAAATTCCATTCAGAGAATGGATTATACTCATAATTGTTAGTGTAAACTTTTTTAGGCTGTTAAGTCATTATTTGTGTGATTAATAAAGTGTAATAAACTTCTAAATCAAAGGTGCTTGTGTGTTTACATGAAGATCAGGGGCGGTTTAAACTCTAGATTAAATCCTATTTCTCTAACCATATCTCTTTATTTTCTAGCAACTTATTTATTGTATATTTGCTCATTCATTTATTACTTGATTGTTAAATTTGATTAAATTGAAAAATTGTTGTAATTCACCTTCCTTCTTGAGTTTTACTTTAATATTTCACTAGGGAACTCACGTGAACTTAATGTTCATAAACTTGTGCATATGTATTGATAAAATGAAATCATTTTAAAGTACAAACTCTATATTGAAAAAATTGAATATTAAGATGTTAGATTGTCCAAACTTAAGATGCACACAGACTTTCTTTCTTTCTTTTTTTTCCCTTTTATCCCCAAATAACATAAGGTCTATTGACTTATTCATATAGTGGAGACACCAAATTGATTGTCATCATTTTAAAGTACTAGTATTAAACCACAAATATTTAAATTTCATATCTAAATTGGGCAAACTCAAAAGTATTAACACTTCATTTACCTTTATTCTAGTAAAAGGTAGGTAAGCTATTCACCTATTTATCTTTGGCAACATCTTTCGTTGAAAGTGCTACATAAGAATGATAGACTGGTGCAGTACCATATTCTTATTTTAGCACATCCTCCCCCCAGTGGAGGGTATTGCCAAAGACAGGTACTTTTTTTCCCCCTTTTATCCTTTCTAAGGTTGTAGCCAAGCCAGGCCTTTAAAGACTTGGGCTCAACTTGTTTAACAAATTAATGAGCTTAAGCCAAGCTGGTCTTTTAACAAACTTGAAAAATTACAGGTTCGAGCTGGAGCTTGTTAAAAATTCGTGAGCTTGAGCTTGAGCTTGGCTCATTAGGCGCATCAAAGCTAACTCATTTACATAAATAATTATACATATAAATATATGTATAATATAATATTAATATGATAATACAAATGAATATATATAATAAAAAATAATGTAAAAAAATTGTTAATGGGCCTGGTTGCGAGCTTAGCTCGCGAGCTCTTAACGAGCTTGTCTCTCAACAAACCTAATCACGAGTCGGCTTGTGAGCTTGAAAAATAATTTAGGCCCAGCTCGTTTATTAAACTAGATCGAGCTAATCCCATCATTAAGTCAGAAGTTGACCATATTAGATTATAAAAGGGTCACACAAGCCATGATAAGAAAATCCTCTCACATCCATTGTAGAAACTTAACGGACTATACAAGTGTTAAACACCTATCAGGATCTTGTAAAGTTTGAGCATAGATGAAAAGTCAATTGAGAGGAATTTTATCATCTTTCATTGTTCTCTTTATGTAACTTACATAGAGCAACGAGTCCGAATTGAAAAACTTGGTACGAGCTTGGAATCATGGCTAAACATGAAGAAGAGGGTGAGGTCTTAACATAAAGTAGGTGGTGCAAGGTTGTTATAGCCAACTCGTTTCATTGGGGGTGCGGGTTAAATCTCCAACTAAGCGCAGCTTGTGTGTTTAGTTGGCAAGATTCGCTCGCAATGCTTTTGATAAGATAAACGTCATAACTACTAGGCTCTAGACACCATTTGTATCATAAGATTGGGAAACACGTGAACTTCCGAAAGCTGATTTTCAAATGATCTTTCCAAATTACGAGGAAGATTAGTCATGGAGTTCTTCCAAGTGCTGTAATCCCATAGGACAGGCCACAGGATCTTTTGGTTTGAGTATCACGACTCAAAATTATTTATTCGATACATGTACCCTGAATGCGTTACCATTGTTGATTTTGCTTCATTCTAATCCGATTTTATACTATACTCCTACTCGTGTGCGTGTTTATTATTATTATTATTATTATTATTATTATAGAGATTTTGCTTGAGTTCAACGAAAACACAAGAAAGAGCCCGAGTGCAACGACTAACAGAGAAAAGCCAAGCTCATTATAGTACTTTGCGTCTGTTTAAATTATTTTATTTTTACCTGTATCTTATTTGTATTTAATTTGCATCCATATCTTATCATCTGTTTATGAGTAAAAATATTTATTTTTCATTTATATCTATTTCTTGACAAATAATCTGCTTAAAAACGACATAAATAAGATGTCAAAACAACTTAAAAACAACGAACCAAGCATACCCTCAGTTTGATTGGGATAGATTGTAATTTGAACGAAATGTCAGTTTTGGAAAAAAAGGAACTTACCCTAAAAAATATGATTGAATGAATGCTTGTGCCATTTGAATGAAATCCATGTCTGGAGGAAGTGAAGCCAATGTAACGACTCCATCTAATGGATCGTTGGGTTAATTAATTCAAATGAATTCAAGTCATGCCACTAAGTCGCCACCAAATACTCCATTTGAGTGAAAGCTTGGTCTATTGGAACAAAAGGTATACTCCGGGAAGAGAAAGGATTCCACATGATTTCATGCAAATGAGACCTTGATCCATTTGATCTAACAAGTTTAAGCTTTTAAAACCCGAATCAATTACCCTCCCATTGCAATCACAGAGTACAAGATAAATGAAGGTATATCTACAAGAATTGAACAAAGAGAGTCCTTCAACATCAAAGCAACATTCATGGAGTTTAGAATCATCCTGCTTTCTACCTAGATCTTCCAGTGCAAACTACTGATTGCGCTTGGCATGATGATGAAACATGAGTTCTTTTCCAACAATAATGCAAACAATATGGACAAGATGGTCCTTAGTCCTAGATACAACTGCTTCGTATGATAATTACAACCCTACTGCTAAAAATGAAAAGAATTTCCATCTATCACATGATGAAAAAAAAGATTAAGATATGGGAAAACTTACACCTCAGATCACAACATATACAAAGAAATTTATAAATGAGTACCTCACCTGGCCAGAGGTTCTCTAATGTCGCGAATGCGCGGAGATTAATAAAGAATGCCAGCACCCTCGGGTTTCTGCAATGCGTGTAATATAAAAAATTGCAGGTCAAGAATTTTCATCGGGGACCAACAATTTTTTCCAACTTTATGATGACTTCTTTCATTGATGGGCGATATTTAGGTTCAGATTCAAGGCATTGTAATGCAAGTTCTGCTACTTGCAGTGCATCTTTCAAACGGTAACCCCCTTCCAAACGTTTGTCCATTACTCTAGTCAATTTTCTTTTAGAAAGATATGGTTTAACCCACTCCACCAGATATTGCTCGCCAGGTGGACGTTCCCGATCATATGCTTGCAATCCCGTCAATAGCTCAACCAAAACAACACCATAACTAAAAACATCACTTTTCACATATAAATGCCCTATAAAGCAACAGAGGGAAAAAAAAAAAAAATTCATCACTAAATGATCACTCACATCAAATAAAGCTTCTCAAATTGCCAAACCAAGACCAGAAGCTTGCTTCTGACTTCAGTTAGCATTTGGCACCGAAAATTAAGCACATGATAGAACAAAGAGTTTATCAAATACCAGTGGCTATATACTCTGGTGCAGCATAGCCAACAGTTCCAAGGACCTGTGTGGATACATGGGAATGATCACCTTCAGGACCTTCTTTTGCCAAGCCAAAATCTGATATTTTTACATCGAAGTTCTGTGTCAAGCAAAAGAAAAACACACTCGTTAGAGACAACTAAGTTAGCTCATGTAAAGGTCAGAGAGATTCATGTACTAGAATCTGACTGCTTCAATAATGTTATCAACTGACCACGGAAAATAGGAACTTTCCTCAATCTAAAATAACTAAACATGGTGTTATTCGACAATATGACCAGAGTAAGAAAGCAAGGATTATCACTTTGTCCGATGACCAGCTTTGCTCTATTTCGCTGAGAAACCAAAGGAGAGGGACAATGGCAAAATAAAATATGGCAAGCAATACCAGTGATGTCATCTACAAAATAAAAATAGGAATCTTTTTTCAGAATGGTTGTGGTCAGTAGAACTTAGACTTACTGCATCTAACAGTATATTCGAGGGCTTAAAATCCCTGCAGATTATTTGCTTTTCCAGTCCATGTAAGAAATCAAGGCCTTTGGCTGTTCCTATTGCAATCTTCATCCGTGTTTCCCATGAAAGTGGATTAAGAAATGCACCCCCTGCACCAGGAAAATCACTAATTTCACTTATCCAAAGAAAAGTTCCTCTCTTGAAATGATAACTTGTGGACCAGAGACAAGCTTATGCTGGAATACTACAACTTATGTGGGGCTTACTTCGAAATAGGTGATTTTTCAGGGTACCCTTTGGCATGAACTCATATACAAGAAGGAGTGCATTCTCCTCCCAACAATAACCCAACAGTTTGACGATGTTAGGATGAGACAGGCTGCCAAGAAAATTCACCTCCGACTGCAGAAAATCAACACATAAACATATGAGGAGTATGTGAAGCTGTAAAAGAGTTGCCATTTCATGTAAAATTGCCACTGGGAGCTAGCATAATAATATACAAGCACAGCTACACAGTCTTGTATCGGTGTGGTGTGTGGAGTTAGAGAATTTTTGAGGTAGAAAGACAACTGTTTGTGAAAATGTTTCAAATTTTGTCCTATTATTTATATTTATCCAAACTGCATAAGTACCGCAAAAGCATTATTGATAAATGTATCTATAGTGAACCATTATATTATGCCTGACTTGTGCTGCTATGCTTGTATGTAATGCACACTGGTGGACATGCCTCCATTGTGCACAGACCCCAGTTGCGGACATGAATTGTTCATTCAAAGAAGTTACAACAATTACCCTGTGATGCTAATATTTTCTTCATATGCACAATTGTTCTATTAGTAAGGCTGAATAAATTAATCTGCTAATTGTGTTGATCCACATGAAGCATAAATCTTAAATAAACTGATAATACTTGAAATTATACTACCATGACTAAAAATGATTGTCAATGGCATTATAGTCTAGCGGCATTATCATCAGTCTCCTAAGTGAGATGTATCGGGTTCCAATCCCCTCTTCCCCATCATAATGGTCCAAAAAAAAATAATAATATATTGATCTTGTATCAAAATCTTTGATATTATGTGTCTGAGTTACAATATCCAAGCTGCCATGATGGTTGCCCTGGAATTTGTCATATCTTGCATCTTGAATACAAACTAAGCATGAATACAACTCTAAAAACTTCATCCTAGATAATGCAATTCTACATCAAGGCAAGTTTATTAGAAGAATGAAATTAACCTTTTTATGAAAAAAGGTTTAAAAAAATGGAAATTTTTGGAAGCCACTGTTCTGGGTCAGGGGTAATAATTAACTAGTCTACAAGCATTAATGATATTGTGATGTTTATCTTAAAAATATAACTCTCAAATGATAAGGGGTTAATTTGTTAAAAACTTTACATGACTTTCACTCTTTTGTATCAAGTTTATAGCATTCTCCTCGTATGTAGTTTTTAACATTTTAGTTGAATCATAATAGCAGACTCAAGGATAGAACTATATGAATAGTGCACATTACTGCCAAAGCTAAGTCTCACATGAAGTACGCCAAAAGTTTTATCAAAACTTCTATGATAACAAAACACATAACTTGATGATCTTCCTTTGTGAGCATCAGCAACATCTTAAATTCATCTTATGAATTTCTGCTATTAAGCAAGGTTGACCAAATGTTTATTACTTTCCCACTTCTCTTTTTCTTCCTTCCTCTCTTTTTTCTTTTTTTTTTTTTAATTTTTAATATCTCCTATGTATGCAGTATTTAGAGATAGTGGGATAGTGTGATCTTCAATGTTATTTCCAAATGAAAATTCTTCTTAAATTATTAATTAACCAATAGAAATCAAGTATGGAACAAAGGAGGTGCATTTAGACAAATTGAAGTAGACAGCAAGCTCTTAGAATTAAGCAGGCCATTAGTTAATAGAAACTTCTGAAGGACCACACATGAAATTAGCTCAGGGAGCTTGATCACATTAATAGGTAGTCTCTTCATAAGAGGCATGGCATATATGCTGCTCTGCTTCTATTTAACAGAGAGAACAAGCTGTGAGACTTTTGCTTTCATTTATTTACAAACTTTTGTCACCAAGCAAATCCTTTTCCATTACCCATGTGAAGTTGTAATGACAGAAATAGCCATCTCACCATGACAGAAACTAAGTGTTTCCTATTTCAAGATAAAGGCAAATGCTAGTTTCATGCTATCACAATAAATAGATAAATAAAGAATGATATTGCCAAGAGCTAAACTCAACTCGATGAAGTGTTCCTGCAATACGATGCTATACCAACCCTAGAAGCTATTCACAAGATGAATGAATAGATCGAAAGGAAGACATGAAGAACAAAGTAACAGAACATTGTGGTGGGATCAAACTACAGATATAAATGACTGAAGATTTCTGAACAGAATCTAATTTACCCTCCATTCATTGAATCCCTGCACGCTTTCAGGATTCAACTTTTTTATGGCGATCGCAGTCCTGCTTCTTTCTTGTGAAGGTGACTTCTCATCAAGGTACCCTTTATAGACCTTACCAAAACCCCCCTCCCCAATAAGACTACTGAATCGAAAGTTCCTTGTTGCAGACTTCAATTCCGAGAGGGTGAACCTCCTTGCACTTGATTCAGGAACAGTCCCCTCACTTGGGTACACTCCATTAGACACTGCTCCAAAGCTCCTGCTTTCACCGGCCTCGGAAGATGATGTGCTGCTAATTGTCAGTGATGTAGCAGTTCCTAATATTACAACAATATCAAGTTAAATCCGAAACCATTTAGCTTGAACAAGAGCTTATTTCTCCCTCAATTCAGCAACAAATAAGCAAGCTAATTGACAATTCAACTATCTTAAGTTACAAATACTCGAACCGAGGTCCAAATAAAGCACCTTTATTTAGCTGAATTATAAAAATTCTGGTTTCACCAGCTTAAGCAACAATACCCAGAAGCAGTTACTATTCTATTATAACACAACCAAGGGTCAAACTAGACATCAAAGCTTCCAGCTGAACATCGAAATAACAACTTTTTAATGCAACACCAACCGGTTATAGTAAAAGCACATTTTTGCACAAAGAATAGTAACAAAAAGAGTAAGATCCACATTCTAAAACGGAAAAAATGAACAAAACACGATATGGAATATGCATTAAAGATCAAAACTTTGACAGAATTCACATTCTCAAATTGAAAAATGAACAAAACCCAATTAAAAACAGGCATTAAAGGTCTAAACTTTAACATTAAATGTTAGAAAAAAGTTAAAACAAGAAATGAAAAACAATATAATACCTGGTCTGATGTGGCCTGTAAAACTCGGAGTTGGGTAGTGAGGAGTACCATAGCAAATTCCCATCTGATTTCCCTCTTAAACTTATAAATTGACAAGGAAGAAGAAGAAGAAGAAGAAGAAGAAGAAGAAGAAAAGAGGTGGAGGGAAGAAGGAATTAAGATTATGGTTTTGATTAAAATTCATGTTAATCTTTAACAAAAATTATAGTCATATTTTGTTTGTTACATTTTTAAGGATTTTCCAACTAGTTGTTTTCTTCTTCTTCTTTTTATTTTTTTTAATTTTTAAAAAATATATCTTTGGAATGAAATTAATATATGTGAATGTGGAAGCAAAAAGAGCATCATATGTTTGACTTGTATTCTTTATAAAGTCTCCTTCTTCTTCTTTCACTATTTCTCGACCGCCGCACGGTGTTTTGTTGCGTCGGGATGGGCAAATCGGAAAACAATGAGGCATTTTTTTAAGGTTTCCGTTTCTTAACCAATCCCCACAACGAATTCGGAGAATTTCCACGTTGGATTTTTATTTGTATTAGTAATTTATGGATATGAAATTAGTATTGATTTAGTTTTCTTAATTTATAAATAAAATTATTAATTTTTTTATCAGTATTATATCATTATGAAAAAATAAATAAAAATGACACCAAATGATACCAATATACCAAAAAGTTGTGGGTTCATCATTGCGCCGTTGCTTTAAAAATGTCATAATATGTTAGATTCTTAAGATTAAAAAGGAAAAATGAAGAAGAAAGAAAATTTGAGTCTAGGAATCTTTTGTAATTAGTCTTACCTTTTAGCTTAATGCATATTTGCTGACTTAAAAGTTAAAATTGATATTTTAGTTACCTGATTGTTTAAGGAAAAATATTAAATTTGATATGTAAAATTTATATAACTTGGATTTTGAAGTAGAAAGAACCTATTTATGTTAGATGATGATATAACATTTGTAAAAATTCAATCATATATTGCTTTTTTGCCTCCGCAAATAGAGAAAACAATGTTAATAACTAATGAGATATTAAAAAGACCACTTTGGGTATTAAATTTACTATTTTAAAGTTTAGTATTAAATTTAATTTTTTAAAATGTTCAGATATTAAATTTGACATCTAATATTATTCTAACGAGTTGTATTTATGTTTTTTCTTTATCTTCAATCTGTGTGATGCTAAAATGCATAAAATTGATTATAAATCATAAATAATTAAGTTTAGATAATTGTCATATTTGGTAGCTAAATTTTACAAAAATATCTAATTAACTGCCAAAAATTTAAAAGTATCAATTTATTTCTTGCAATTTTTTTGAGGTTATTTATAATACCAGATGAGATAGGTAATTATGAAAAAAAGTGAACTTCAGGCAGTTAATTGCAAATTTAATAAAATTCAGGTAGTTAATTATAAAAAAAAGGTAAAATTTAGATATTAAATTGAAATTTTTAAATTTTAAGGAGTTAATTGCATATATAGACAAAGTTTAATACCAAAAGTAACATTATACAGTGAAGTTATAAAATAATTATGTTTATTCATGTTATAATTATATCTTCATATTGTGTGCTATAATGCGCCTTATATTTTTCTCTACAATTCTATTTTCAGTTGTGTTGTGTTGAATTTTATGTTGCCATTACTAGTTTTAGTTATGCCACTATCAATCAAAGATATAAATAAATTAAACAATTAAGCACAAATGTTATAAATTGTTTGCAACTAAGGATGAGCAAGTAACTTGTAGAACCCATACCCATATGACCTACTACTGGTCACCTCTATATGGTGAGGTACGTCCACTATGCTATTCAGCTTAGAACCTAGACTTAGGGTAAATCAGATACAATTTTTAGGATATTTATTACTCATTGTGTAAAAATTATTAAATAATAATTATAAGTAAAATCAATATTATAGTTCTATTTCTATATTCCTAGTACTACCATCCAAAACATAAATAAACACTATTATAGAAGGTTGAATAATTTTAAAATCATTGGTCATACAGGATGTATATATAAATATAAGTGTGAAATTAAAAAATGTAAAAAATCACCTTTTATTTGAGTAAAAGTATGCCTTTATGAATGTTTACTAAATCTTGTATAGAATTTGGTCTTTTAATGTTATGAAATTATTTTGGCTATTAAAAAAGAAGAAAATTGTTATGAAAATATTGACAGATTAATGAAAATTTACCTAAAAATTTTAATACTAAACAAAACTTAATGAGATAACATCTTATATACATATACTACATCGGGCAGCCCTCATCCTTTGAAGCACCATCTTTTACTAACCTTAGGGGGAAAATTTTGCCAACAGAGACGTAGCCACAATGTCTTTCCACCGATTAAGTTCTTTTTCTGCCAGCAACCTTTATGGTTCTTAATTTTCCTTTTTTCTTTCAATATGTTTTCCAATAGGCTATTTGTTTGAATGTTATTAGCGAGTAGCGAATGCGACATATGGACGAGAAATATATCAATATGAATAAATAAAAAAAAACCTTTTTGGATGAAAGTTGATATTAGCCCAAATATCATATATGAACGAAAAATCACATATAGATGAAAGTATCCCATATGAATGAAAGTTGATGCTAAAATTTTAAATAAAGTTGTTTATTCTAATTCCTGCCTAGTTTTATCCCATTCTCAATTCATCATTGCCTAATAGTATTATTACTACTTTATGGATGATGGCATATGTTAAATTCTCTAAATTAGAAAGAATATATATAAGGTCCAAAACATATAATTTGGGTCTATATGTAGTTTAGTTAATATTTGTTACTGTTTGAAAGGCCTATAATTTCAATTAATTATTAAATGTTAAAATTATTCTAGAGAAGAATCCAAGTCAATCAATGCTGACAAAAGATTTGTGTTCCTAGTAATAAATTATGAACCAATAACTTTGTAGTCTAGTGGTAAAAATTTTACTCTCTTATGATCAAGTTGGAATCCCCCTCCCAAAATAATAGTGATAAGAAAATACTAATAAATTATAATAGTTTTAAGCTTTTTATATATATCCTTAGATGAAAAATCTAAATTAAAGTCAGATAAAAATAGTGAATTACTTATGCTGCAATAGGAAATATATTAATTTATTATATACTATTCCCTTATATAGTAAAAGACATGTTAAATTTTTGGGTGAATTTCTTGGGCTCGTGATATTTTTTTACGGCAATTTCATGAGTTATTTAAAAGTTGATATTCATACCAATGGTAATTACATTATTGAGATACTTAATATCAATTATATATATTTTAATGGTTAGATAATTGAATGTACCGTGTTCTTGGTGGAATTGTAAAAGTTCCCAATGTTTTAAAGTTTAGTTTCACATAATAGTAATAGGCACAACGAATTTATGATTTGCTAGTATTTATTATAAATGTTTTTAGTTTCCTTTTTTTTTTAATCTTTAAATTTTTATAATTGGTGCTTTTAGATCCTATATTTTGCCCATAAATGAAATCAAAAGGTCACTGAAATAATGAAAGAATATATTGAGGACAAAATGATCATTAGGAGTCTAATATAAATTTTAAAAAAATTAATTGTTCAATACATCTAGAAGGCTAAGCACAGATGAAATTAATATAAAAATATATATTTTTAATTTACTTAAAGAAGAAGCAAAGTGATTTAGTTCGGATCTTGAAAAACCTCTTGGAAATAGATTAATAAAAAACAAATGACCAAATCAAACTTTATAATTAATGCATGCTCAATTATATGTCATCACTGATGGTATAATAATCCATTCTCCCAGTCGAAAAGAACTAGTTTAATCTTATCCATAATGTTATGACCATCTATCAACAGATATGAAGACTTCAAAGTTCTACCCCAAGAGAATCAATTAATTATTGGGTTATTACCGCACGAGAATCGATTCATTGTTGGATTAATATCATAAATAATATCTAATTTTTAGTAAAATATGTAATTAGATTATATGAACTTTGAATTTTATTAATTAGGTACTTAACTTTAAAGTTTATCAATTTAGTACTAAACTTTAAAAGTAATTAATTTAGTATGTGAAAGAACTATTTTTACACGTTTATAGTACCTTCATCAAAATTTTTTATATATTAAATTAATTAATTTTAAAGTTTTTTAGATATTAAATTAATTAATTTAAAAAATTAAATATTAAATTAATCAATTTTAAAATTTAATATCTAATAATATATTTTACTAAAATTCACATATGATTCGTAAGATCAACCTTTAATTATTTTGCTGCTATAGGAAATTGACTTATGTTGCCCGTGGCTCGGTCTTGGTAATTCCCCTGCCGGAGACTGTACTCATATTCTTGCATAATTCGGCTTCCTTATCGTTAAAGCACTTTACATATTGTGTAAAAGAATGTTAAGATCCCATAACGGTAGTTAAAGTTCCTCCTAAAATCAACAAGATCGTACTTTTGGTACTTTTTGGTGTATATCCATAATAGCTCATAAAAGTCATAATATTTCATAAAAATCCACATGATTATTCATATATCATATTTCACGGGGTTCTCTAAGAGAATCCATAAAGAATCCATAACTTTGCTTTAAATTGGATGAGTCTGCCAAATATTATACGGGATCAATGGCATGGACAAACTCTTACAAAATATATAATTAATTACTTGAATTTTTTAAATATTTCTGTTAAGTTCTTTCAACTATTAAATTCATCAATTTTAAAGTTTTTCTTTTTCAGGTAATTAATTAATCAATCTAAAAATTTAGATACTAAATTAATTAATTTCAAAGATAAAATGTCTAATTGCATATTTTATCAAAATTTAGATACCATTTATGACATTGTCCCTATTATATATTAATGTATTTTTGTTTGTAATGTTAATGTAAATGACAATTCTATGTATATTTTATAGTTCTACTTACAAGAATCCATTAACTTTCCCTTTTTCTATAGGGACACAATTGGGTGGTTTGTTATAGGATATTTAACATACTAAAAACCATATAGGGTTTAGGATTAGGTTACAATCATACTTATTACGATGGAAAACCCGATTCATTAAAATAAAAGAAAAAATTTAATTATAATTCAATTCAAACCCTAGAGAATTAAGTTCGTCCTTACTCTTCTCTCAACTAATATTAATTATGATATTATTGTTGAAATTCAATTCATAATTTTGTATTTATCTAGGTTAAACTAATATTCACAACATATGCTACATTATTATTATTATTATTATTTTTTGTTATGTCATATGTCAAAATTGAGTTTTTACAAATAATATGTTAGTTTTGGTTTTGAAAATAAGAGAGATTTTTTAAAATATTATTTGGAGATTTTTTTTTACTTGAATTTTGTTATTTATTTTTGGGGTTACACTAATTTATGGTTTTGATTACATGCTTAAATTATCCTCAAATGGTGCAGGATAAATTGGCATTGATACCTTATAGCGACGGTTTTTGGTATAACAATAATAACCCTATAGGATTTAGGATCGGATTTAGGAGACCTCATAAGGAAACAGTCGTGTTCATGTCTTATATGACCCATCCCAAACCTACCTGATTGCATCCCTAATTTCCATAACTATCCATAGAAATATGTCATTCTCCTAGAAGCTACATAATTTCTTATGGTAGAACTTATAAGCTTAAAGATCTATAATTTTGTGATGAAAATGTGAAAGTGCTCAATACTTCATTATTCTATTATAACATATAGTGTAAATGGGTTTGGCGATTGGCAAGTGGAAAAGGAGGGGGTGGTTGTAATCCCTTTCCCATCCATAAGATCAATCATTCTCTTAACTTGTCATTTACTAATACAAAATGATAAAGCAATGGATGAAGGGCCAAATAGGGTCTAATTGCCTTAGAAAAGACGAAAACTTCATTGGAGGTTTAGAAGTCTTTACTTACAGGATTATAAAAATGGGTAAAATTTAGATATAACATGTGATAACCCAAAATTTTTGTAAACCCTTAATAAGTTACCTATATTTGTTCATGCAATGTTGTTTACATGTGTATCTTTTAACTTAACACCCACTGTAGAAACACTATTATAAAGTTCTTCTATGTTACAATGATGAGGAAGTGGAAAAGAAAAATAATAGATAAATCCAATATGAATTTTTGTCAACTTGGTTGTGCTTGTTTAAAAATTGAAAATAGTAATTTATTAATAAATTATCACTTGTTAAAAGAAAAAAACTGAAAAGTTTTAAATTTCATGTACTTACCTTTATGTAAATGTGTAATCATTCCTTAATTTGAAAAATATTTTAGAAGTATGTGCATTTGATTTGATATCTATTTATATTAGATTATTTATCAAGAAATATATAAAGATAAGAAAAAAACATATTAGCAAATAAATAGATCACACGAACCAAATACAGATAAGACAGATGCAGACTGAATACAAATGAAAAGCAGACAATTCAAACGATATTAATCCTATAACTCTATCTCTATATAAATTTCTCCAGCTCTAAGTTTCATCTAAGCTCTTTAGTTTATAAATCAATAGGCACAATAAAGCTGTAGATCTCCTATAAGGGATACTTGTTGCCTTAGATGCCTAAAAAGTTAAACTACTTAACTTGTCTCCTTAATTACTTTGCAAGAAGAGGGTCTATCAATTCCCTAAAAGGGGAGACACACTCTAAAAAAGAATCCTTAAATGATCGGTTGGTAGCTACTTCAAATAGGTAGGGGGCACCTTCCTAAATTAATTAAAGGAACTTTCCTATATGAGAGGATCTATTTGCATAATTAAGAAAAGTTGTTGCACTACATAAGCAAAGTTTAATTAGCCAAGATGCCGGTTTATTCTCTCTACTCTTATCTTCATTATCAACCTTTTCCATTCATTAATTTAAGCATTGAAGTGACTGTATTGGACAACCCTTAACACCTACAACTTGGTCTCTATCTTGTAGACCTAGTGATTATTAGCCATGCAAACCTAGCTAGCTTAGACTGATGTGGACCGTAGTTCGAAAGGATTCATGGCATACTGTCCAAAATTGGCTTGGAGCATACTACAAGAAGAATACCTTGTGAGGTAAGTCAAGTGTCAATCCTCTTATGATCATTATGTTACTACATCTTGAAATTCATAATAACTGAAAATTACTTGTTGTTAAGATTTTGTACAGATCAAACATGAGTCATAGCAGAATGGTTTTGATTAGAATGTGTCCTACTCTTTGTATCATAATTCATAAAGATTTCTAATGTGTTGAAATCCTTATACTAATTACGTAGGCATTGAACACTAACCTTACTAGGATACCAAGATTCAAGGATGATAATTAAGGTAACCAAGGCCTAACCTTCTTTATGTTACAGATTCATAAACATATTTAATTTACAAAATGTAAATCCATTATTTCATGAAATCTAAGATAATTCCTTGATTAAATCCAAAACTAGTGAGTTATTCAATTGAATGTTAGAATCAATGCATGATTTAGTTAGAGATAAACAAAAAAACATCATAGGAAATTGGTTGTAGCATGAAACGCCCTTCCCCTGCCACACACACAACACACACATACAAAATCATTGATTAAGATTAGGTCAAATTGGGTTGCAACCTGGTTGAGCTGTTGCTCTCCTAAACAACATTGATTGACTAAGTTGGTCATTCATTTGTACCTAGTTGATAAAATTTGATCAAGTACCTCCTTTACCAACTCTCATTTAGTCTTAATTGAAATTTTATAAAATTAACAAGTGGAGAACCTTGAATAATTTAGGTTTTCAAATGTTTTTTGTGTCATGTAACAAATATATTCACAGTTGTTCTATAATGAGGATTTTTGGATTTTAAAACTTAGTGATTACTATTTATGTGATTATTTTTTGTTGCAAATGTTAGGTTTCAAAATTGATGGATTGATCAATATTTCATTTATGGTGGCTATGTTGTTGTCTGCATATATTACAAGTGCTATTTGATTGAAAACTTTTGGAATTGTTACATACCTTCATTTTCAAAAAATCGTTTCCTAAAACCCATACTAAACTTTCAAAATAAACCATATCCTATAACTCACACCAAATTTTGAAAACTAATATCTCGGGATTTGATTGATGTATAAATCCATACTTTCAAAGTCATTCATGATATAATATGGATTTATACTTTCAAAACCATTTCTTAGGTACATGGCTCACATAATTGAGGTTGTTGCTTGTTTCTATTTTGCTAATCATGTATAGGTTGTTTCTTGGTAATCCTATTAAGATCTTGAGATCCTCTATAGAGCAAAATCTTGTGTTCTTGAGATCTTCATATCTATAGTGTCAAGACAAGATGGATTTTGGAGATCTTCAAATCCACCAAGATTTGAGTTCTTAGGATCTTGGATTCGTCTTGTCAAGGAAAAATTTTGAATGCTTGGGATCTGTTAGGAAAAGATCGCTCTTTTATCACTTTGTTCAAGGAAAGATCGCTCCTTTACCACTTTGTTAAGAAAAGATCGCTCTTTTTCTTCTTGCTTAATTGATTAACAAATACAATGAAATCAAATAGACGATAAACACCAGGATTTAACGTAGAAAACCCTAATGTGGGGAAAAACCACGGGACTGCCACGACACGAAAAACTCCACTAACACAATAATGGAATACAAACACAATCATCACTAGTTTGTACTAGTGGCTCTCTCAATCACACCACAACCCGATGGATTCACAATAAATCATCTCTCTAGACTTAGGAGTGTGTATATTGTGTTTTTTTTTTCCCTCTCTTCTCTTTTCCTTGCCCTAAGACAATAATGAAAAAAGACTCTTTATATATTTAGGGTTTTATTTTTTACTATATATATGGGCCCATATAAGTTGGACCCAAACCCAACAAACTCTCCCTCCAACTCATATGGGGAGAGTGCCATGTGTACGGCTTCAGCAATCGATGTAGGTGGCGATCCAACCCGTGTATAACTCGATATCATCAAATCTTCTTGAATTACACACCCTTTCATCTAAGTATAAACCCTATACTTAGGAACCCTTGGATATAGACCTATATGTGTTAGATTTATATCCAACAAACTCCTTCTCTAACTCATATCGGGAGTTCCATCACTCCTGCAATCTTTCTGCAACAAGTGATATTCTCTTTTGGTAGAGCTTTGGTCATCATATCTGATGCATTATCATCAGTATGGATCTTCTCAAGCTTCAATTGCTTGGACTCTATCACATCTCCAATCCAGTGATACCTCACATCAATATGTTTCGATCTGAAATGAAACATAGGATTCTTACTGATTTGGATAGCACTCTAACTGTCACAATATAGCTTCAAGTCTTCCTGCTCTTGACCTAGTTCTTCTAAGAACTTCTTCATCCACAAGACTTCCTTGCAGGCTTTTGTCACAGCAACATACTCTGCCTCAATGGTGGAAAGTGCAACACATTTTTGCAACAATGACTGCCAGGACACTGCTCTCCCTGCAAAAGTAATCAGATAACCTGAAGTGGACTTCCTGGAATCCAAATCTCCTACCATATCAGCATCTCAAAAACCCTCTAACACAGGCTTACGACTGCCACCAAATTGTAGACAAAACCTGGAAGTACCTCTAAGATATCTGAGAATCCACTTCACTACAGACCAGTGCTCCTTTCTTGGATTTGAGAGATACCGGCTCACAACACCAACAGCATGAGCAATATCAGGTCTAGTGTATACCATAGCATACATTAGACTCCCCACAGCTGAAGCATATGGAACCCTTTTCATCTCCTCTTTGTTTGCCTTACTTTTAGGACACTGAAGTGAACTCAGTTTGAAATGTCCAGCAAGTAGAGAGCAAATAGGTTTTGCTTTGCTCATGTAGAATCTCTCTAGCACCTTCTCAATATACCTCTCTTGTGACAACCACAACTTTTGGCTCTTCCTGTCTCTAATGATCTTCATTCCTAGTATGTGGCCAGTAGGTCCTAAATCTTTCATGGAGAAAGATTTACTCATAGCAGTCTTCAAATCTCTGATTTTCTTGGCATCTCTGCTAATGATCAACATATCATCAACATAAATCAAAAGTATGATGAACTCACAACTAGAAAACTGTTTGATGAAGATACAATGATTTGTGATAGTCCTGGTGTAACCTTCATCAAGCATAAAGGAGTCAAACTTCTTGTACCACTGCCTTAGAGCTTGTTTCAGCCCATACAAACTTTTCTTCAACTTGCATACAAGATTCTCCTTCCCCTTGATCTTGAAACCCTTAGGCTGCTCCATGTAGATCTCCTCCTCCAAATCACCATGAAGGAATGCTGTCTTCACATCCATCTGCTCTATCTCTAGATCCAGACTAGTTGCAATACTGAGCACTACTCTGATGGATGACATCTTCACCACAGGTGAGAATATCTCTTCAAAATCAACCCCCTTCTTCTGATCGAACCTTTTCACAACCAATCTTGCCTTGTACCTCGGCTGTGAGCTGTTCTCATCTATTTTCAGTCTGTAAACCTATTTGTTACTTAGGGATCTCTTGCCTTTAGGCAACTAAACTAACTCATAAGTCTTGTTCTCATGTAAGGAACTGATTTCCTCTTGCATGGCTTTAACCCATTCTTTCTTCTTGTTATGAGTCATTGCTTCCTTATAACATTCAGGCTCTCCCTCATCAGTGAGCATCACATACTCACCTGAGCCATACCTGATAGATGGTCTTCTATCTCATGAAGATCTCCTCAACTCAACCTGCTGCTAAGGCTCTTGGATCTCTTCTACTGTGTCTTCTACAGTCCTCTCATCTGTTGTATTTGTAGAAGGTACAGGATCTACATTTGTGGGAATCTGGCCTGAGGATGATGATGCATTAGCCTTCTTGATGTCTTCAACTATTTGATCTTCCAGAAAGACTACATCTCTACTTCTGATGACCTTCCTATCAACAGGATCCCACAACTTGTACCCATACTCATCATGTGCATACTCAAGAAAAATGCATTGCTTGGAGTTAGCATCAAGCTTTGCCCTCTCATCCTTTGGTATATGCACAAAGGCCCTACAACCAAAGACACGTAAATGATTATATGAAATGTCTTTACCTGTCCATACATTCTCTAGTATATCTCTATCCAGAGCATATGAGGGAGATAGATTTATCACATCCACAGCTGTCCTCATGGCCTCTCCCCAGAATGACTTAGGTAGCTTAGCATGAGATAACATGCACTTCACTCTCTCAATGATGGTGCGATTCATCCTCTCTGCAACACCATTCTACTGTGGGGTCTTGGGAACTATCTTCTCCAATTTTATCCCATGATCTGTACAATACTACTCAAATGGCCCTCTGTACTCTCCACCATTATTAGCCTTGACACAAATAAGCTTCTTGCCAGTTTCCCTCTCTACTCTAGAATGAAATTATTTAAAAATAGACAACACCTGATCTTTGAACTTCAAGGCATAAGTCTAAAGCTTCCTAGAGCAATCATCAATGAATGTAACAAAATACATGGCAATAACTATAGTCAAATCCTTCATATAATACACATCAGTGTGAACCAAATCTAGTATATGAGATCTTCTACTAGGTGGATTTCTCCGAAATGCAACTCTATGTTGCTTACCAGCAAGACAATCAGTGCCAGGTTTTAATGGAGTACCTTTGAAATCAGGTAGAAGTTTTCTCTTCACAAGCATCTAGAGGCCCTTTTCACTCATGTGACCTAGCCGTTTGTGCCATAGCTCCACAGTAGCTGTAAAGACCCGACATGCTCAATTCTCAAATTAAGCACACCAAGTCCCCAACCACGTATAACTCTTATGAATTATACGTAAGGTTGTCTTAAAAGAAGGTGTTTATGTTGAACATTGCTATTCGATTTTAGAATTTTTGAAATCATTCAATTAGATTTCTAAATAACTGGATTTAGGAGCGGAAAAATAAACTTTAATAAAAACGTTTCTACATAAAAGTATTTCAAACTTCAACTATTAAAAGTGGAAAAACTTTCACTTAGATAAATATTTACAAAAGACTATTTACAAAAACATGGGCACTAACAAGCCCTTAAAAGAAAATACAAATTTATAAATAAATCCAGTCTTCTTACAAAACAAAACAAAAGAAGGAACAAAATACAAATATATCTCGGTCCTATTACATTTCACTCATAACCCGAGACAAACATCCTCACCTCAATCATCATCACCATCACCATCACCATCCTCATCAACATCAACATCAACAACAATAATAAGAACAACAACATCAAACAACCTCCACATCCTCATCATCAACAACAATAATACCTGTAAAAAGAATAACAACAACAAGAATGAGCCGGAGCCCAATACACAGTAACACAATCACACATAGAGTGACACACGAGCTTAACTAAATGCAATGCATCAATCTACAAGTTATTATCTTTTCATTAAAATAAACAAATCAACAATGGAGCACTCACACTCCGGAACAAGCCAATGGGAATCTGGGGGTCCTGAGTAACAGCAGCTGCTCAGGAGGTTGATATAGATAGACCGGATATCTATATCTCCTATATCTAACCGATAAAGAAAATAGCTTCATTTAGGGTTCAAAAGTCGTTGCCCAACTCTACTTAAACTCAGTCCATAACATGAACCTAGTTCACAAGTTCCCATAAACTTTGAACTAAACCATGGTATTTCCCCCTAAGTTTAAGTAAACGTTACTCAGATACTATTCCCCCTATCGGCTACCCACTTAACCAAAAAGAATCGCTATTATATCATAGCGTACCATTGCATCATGGTAAAGTCATTGCATCATGACTTGGTTAAGCGCCTAACTAACATGTCATTGCATCATGACAGGTTTGTCGCTCCCCGGTTCCGGATTCAACGACGTAAAGCACAACCAACACTCATCAATTATTAAGCCGAGTTTAAGTTCTTAATCCATTTTAGATGCCTATCCTAACATCCAACACGCAAGTTACTGCGTACCTTATATAAGATCACCTGTAAGAAAAACATGAACCCCAATGACGATGTCCACTACTTGACAGAAACTCAAATGAGTTTATTTCCTTTTGTAAAAGATCCACCAACTCCTTACAAAACAATTAAAAAACCAATCAATTAAACTAGCTCAATCTAATCAGTTACTATGTCATCTATACCAAATTTCATTAAGATCTTATTTGAGCAGACACTAATGTGGAACCCCACTATGGCTGCGAATATCGCCCCGCCAAAATATGGACAGTTCTCCTTTGTCTGTCAAAGTAATTCTTTTCACTTTAATTATGGTTTATTATCCACAAAGCATCAACAAAACATTTATATTCAAAAACATATAAATCCAAAACAATTAAACATTCGAAACAACATATTCCTCATGTTATTCAAAGATCGCCCTAACACATTCATTTAACCCAATTATTTGTTACTAACCCATTTTAGCTTAACCTTAGTCAATTTGATTAGAATTAGTCATTTAAGTCATTTACCAAGTCAAATTGATTAACCTTAGCCATTTAATTCAAAAGCCAAGCCAAGTGGATTAAGCTTAACAAATCTAGTCCATTTTAGTTTAATTGAGTTCATTAAGTCAAACTCATTAGAATTAATCATTTAATCTAATTACTAAGCCAAAGTAATTAAACTAACTCAATCTAATTTATTTTAACTCATTCAAGTTCATTTAGTCAAGTTGAACTTAGATTGTAACTAGATTCATTTAAGTTCAATAACTAATCATAAGAACAAATCTTAAACAAATCTTAAACTTAGCATGAAGGAAATTCAAATAAAATTCATAAAAATACACAACTCATCATTTATATACTTATCAAGATCATGTAGTTTCACTAAGTCATCACAACATCATGAATCAAGCAATGGAAATCATATATGCAACATAACTACTTTTAGTTTAATACTCCTAGAAATTCAATTATTTGTTGAATTTATAAATCTATCTAAATCATGCTTAATTAAATCAATCTATCAACATAACACATCAAACATTACTTATCTATCTCATTTTAACTCAAAAAGATCCATTTACACTTAACAATAACTTTTACAAATAAAAAACAAGTTTTAACTTTTGTTTAAGAAAACACACAGCCGGAAAGAATCTAAATTTAAGCATCAATACGTTTCGAATTTGTAAAAACTCAAAACATAAAAGTTGTAGATCTCTTTTTAAGCTTTTTATAGCAACTTGAATCACCTCAATCGGAGGTCGTATGAAAAATTTATGGCTAAAATACGAAGAGGCTGCAAAACAGGACATTGAGTAAAACGAACACCGGCACTTCAAAGCCGGCGACGTAAATTTCAAAGCCGGCAGCGTAAAGTTCAAAGCCGGCAGCGTAAGTCTCAAAGCGGCAGCTTTGGGCATTCTGTTCCCTTCAACACCGGCTCAAAGCCGGCCGCGTAGAAGCTCTAGGAGCCGGCGTTGAAGACAGAACAGGTTGCGAAAAACATGTTTTTTTACACTTCCTTTTATCAAAACTTCTTCAAATCATTTCCTAAGCTTCCTATATCAATTCTAACATTAATTAAACTATAATAACAACTTCTAACACTTCAAATCTCTTCCCACAACTTCAAACTACAATCAAACTTCAATTCAATTCAACAAACTCCAAATCACTATTCATCCTCTTCTTCACCATTTCCAACTTCCATCATACATTAAACTAACAAATACAAATGTAAATAGCACTTCCAACCCAATTCAACATCAATTCATCAATTAGAAATGTAAATAACAAGTAAAAACAAAGAGAAATAGAAATAGAAAACTTAGCTTTTAGAAAAGAACACAAGTTGAAACTTCCTCCTCTAGCTCGGTTTCCTCTATCTAGTTCATCTCCTAGCTTTGATTTATCTTCTAGTTGGCTTTGATCTTGAGATTCAAGTTGAATTTGGAGAGGGAAAGGAGAAGAAGAAGAAGAATTGAATCTCCAGAAGAAAGAAAGAAAGAAAGAAAAGAGGAAAACGTAAAATGAAAAAGAAGGAAAGAAGAGGCAGGAAAAGGAAAATAAAAGAAAAGGAAAGGATAAATCTAAAATATATATATTTTAGAAATAACGTATAGGTTTAGAGCTATCAGATCAATATCTATAGTTCTAGAAGTATTTAAAAGATGATTTCTGAACCGATAGGTTATAATTAAGATCTTAAAATAAAAACTTAATTTAGGAATTTAATTTGGATACAAAGATATTTAATTTGAGTTCGGGTTCAAGAACTGATATTTTTATTCGAGCAAATGAACTCAAATTTTACTGAGATTTAGAAATTAGTATTTTTGGTCTAAATTGAATGTTTAGGAATCCTCTAAACATTTTTAGAACATGTTTAGGGATTTGAGGAATTTCAAATCTCAAAACCAACTTAATTATTAGCTAATTAAATTAAGCCAACTTGTCTAATTAGATCCTATAATTCATTTGATTCATTTAATCTATTTAAACTCAATTTCTAATCTAGGTAAGGATTTGGGGTATTTCAGTAGCATCATCTGTCAAATTCAAATCTCCTTTACTTAACTTTGCAGGCATTAAGTAAAAGGTATTACATTTCCTTCCCTTGGCTACAATCAAGGAGCCTTTGGTGAGCTTCCATTTCCCCTCACTAAACTGACTGTGGTAGCCTTCATCATCTAACTTTCCTGCAGAGATCAGATTCAGGCGGATGTTTGGTACATGTCTCACATCCTTGAGAATGAGTCTACAACCTGTATTAGTTTGCAATGCAACATTTCCAATGCCAATAATCTTTGAAGTTTCATTATTTCCCATCCTAACATTGCCATAATCACCAGCAATATAGGATGAGAAAAACTCACCATGTGCTGTCACATGGAAGGAGGCACCAGAATCCACAACCCAGTCACTGTCATGACCTGCAAAACTAAACAACCCTTATCCCATGTGACAACCTCACCATCTGCTGCTGCAGCAGTGGTATCCTCATCTGAGTCATCGCCCTTATCCTTTCCTTGCTTTTTCTTCCACAGTCTACAATCTTTCTTGAAATGCCCTGGCTTGTCACAGTAAAAACATTTAAGGTTTTTCTTACCCCTTGACTTAGATCTTCCCTTGGACTTGTCAGATCTATCAGATTTGTCACCTCTATGCTTGCTTCTACCTCTCCTTTCAGATTTATCAGCAACAAGTGCCCTTGAGTCTGAACTAATACCTAGGTCCTTCCTTTTGGCCTCTTCATTGATCAAACTATCATTGACCATGGCAAGTGTCAAGGTCCCATCTGGAGCAAAATTACTCACTGATACTACTAGGGTCTCCTAACTTTCTAGTAAGGAACTCAGCAAAAGAAGTGCCTGGATCTCATCCTCTAGCACAAGCTTCATTGCTATCAGTTGATTTACAAGCCCTTGAAAATCATTCAAGTGCTCAGTCATATTAGAACCCTCCCTGTATTTCAAATTAACAACTCTTCTAATCAAAGAAGTTTTGTTCAAGGCAGTTTGCCTTTCATACATGGATTCTAACTTCTTCCACAGGACATCAGCCCTAGTCTCCTGAGCCACATGATGATACACACTCTTATCAACCCACTGTCGGATATAACCAACAGTCTTCCTATGTAATATCGCCCATTCTACAGCAGATTTATCTTGGGGTTTTGCAGTATCACCTCCCAATGGCAAATACAGATCTTTACAATATAAAAGATCCTCCATCATAGATTTCCAAATTGAATAGTTAGATGAATTTAGTTTGATCATCGAACCTGAAGATTCAGCTATTTCTGAAATGAAGAAACCTTAACCCTGTGCAGCAAAAAACCTAATTTCTTTTTGAAACCTAGACGCTCTGATACCACTTTTGTTAGGAAAAGATCGCTCATTTACCACTTTGTTAAGAAAAGATCGTTCTTTTTCTTCTTGCCCAATTGATTAGCAAATACAATGAAATCAAATAGATGATAAACACTAGGATTTAATGTGGAAAATCCCAATGTGGGGAAAAACCACGGGACCGCCGCACAACGAAAAACTCCACTAACACAATAATGGAATACAAACACAATCTTCACTAGTTTGTACTAGTGGCTCTCTCAATCACACCACAATCGGTGGATTTACAACAAATCTTCTTTCTAGATCTCTCTCTAGACTTAGGAGTGTGTATATTGTGTTTTTTTTTTCTCTCCTCTTTTCCTTGTCCTAAGACAACAATGAAAAAAGACTCTTTATATATCTAGGATTTTATTTTTTTATTATATTATGGGCCCATATAAGTTGGACCCAAACCCAACAGGATCTTTAGATGCACCATATTATGACGAAATTGTTTTCTAGCTTCTGGGTGTAAATAGGTAGGATTTGATTTTAATTAACTTGTGTTTTCATTATGGCTACTTTGATATTCTAATTAACTTATATTTTGCTGATTGATTGCTTGTTGAATTAGTGGTATTGACTTGCACGTGGTGTGGTGTGGTAATGCGTGTCGTTGTATGTGGTGTGGTAAGTTTTATTCATCTTATGGCTTATGGATACTACAGTTTTAGTTTAAGAACATTTACCATAATTTGTATACTTCTGTTTTTAACAAATATTACTAATTTAATGGATTAAGTTATTTTGAGAGTTGCTAGATTTTTATATAATTTTGGTTGATTTTAATAGGTGTACAATATTTACATGTCTATCTCATGGTAAGAGCATGCAACCTTGGTGTTAAGCCCCAAACTTAGGGTGTAATAGCTGAAACGTGCCAAAAATATTTATTTTGGATTTTCAAGATGTACTTTCCTTGCACCTATTAATGGAACCTTTACTTCAAAGGTTAAAAAAGCTCTTAAGAGTAAATGAAAAAAAATTATAGGTATAATTAAAACCCCTCTAAATTTCCAAACTAAGATTTTACGTCTATATTTTAAAAATTGCATAAATAGCCGTCAAACTTTTCGTTGAGATCTAAAAAAATATTGCTAATAAGATCACAAATACTAAAGATTCTCTGCTTCGGGCATGATTTGATATATGTATGTATGTATGTATGTATGTATGTATGTATGAAAATGCAGAAGTCCAACAATACTTTAAACGATGGCAAAAAAAGAAAAAAAAAGAAAGAAAAAACAACTATATTTTAAAATTTGGAATGATGTCACAAATGGTAGATGAACTTTGGTAAAATATACAATTAAGTATAAGTCGATCAATTTAGTATCTGAACTTTGAAATTGATTGATTTAGTTTTAAAAAACTTTAAAATTAACCAATTTTATATCTGAAATAACTTTTTTTTTAGCCAATTTGTGAAAAAACTTAATGAAGGTATTATTGTTGTGTGTGAAAAGTTTTTTTAGGAGCTAAATTGATCAATTTTTAAGTTTAAATATTAAATTAATCAATTTTAAATTTTAAATATCTAATTATATATTTTGTTAAAAATACTATTATTGGCATTAACCCTTAAAGTTTAAAGATGTAAATGTCTATAAATATCTCATTACAGTTTCCTTAACACATTCAAATACGGAACTCAAACTATTTACGATTCATGCTTATTCAATAATAGTCAATATGTCATCACTGATGTCGCAACTGCAGAGTTGGAACCTTCCTGGATTTTCTTTTCCTGTCCATTTTCAATTAAAAGTCTAATTTGGTAGATTATAATTTCTAGAAGATCGAAGTATGATAGGATATATACATTTTCTTGAGCCACTAGATGTTATAAAGTTACTACACTATTCCATACGCCAACCCCAAGTCCCCAACGATGATGTTTTTCCGTGCCCATTTGGCACATTGCATGTCTCGTTTAATCTAATATTATATTTTTCATAAGTTCTATTTGTTTATGGGAAATTATAGGGGCCAGTCGTGAATTTTTTATTAGATCGGCCATCAACTATATAAAGGTTAGATTATTATTATAATCACCACAACATCATTAAAATAATTAATATTTTAATTATTATATTTATTTTAACTATTAAATAATTTATCGAATAATTTTATTAATGATATCGTAGAAGGCTACAATTATGTATTTATCATTATAATCATATTAATTTTTCATTATAATGTTATCGATTGGCCATCCATGCACCAGAATTTTTCTCTCATATACTGTACAAGTTATATTTCTATCTATATATACCTTGAACTTGAAGCCATTAAAAATTAGTTTGACACATATATCTAAACACAATATTATTTGTTTCATTAAATCTTCTTCCTTCTTAATGCTCTTTATATGAAACTAGTAGACGCACGGAATTACAAGTGCTTAAACACTATTAGATAATTAAATAAATTAATGACTTGTTTAGTTGTTTAAAAAAGAAAAAAATCATTCGTTCTTTATAATATACTACTTATTTTATTAATCAAGAGTACGCATGACTCTACTATTAAACCGCTCTAAATAACTTCATTGTAATCATGCCATGAGCATTGGAAAAAATTACAATGGCTCGATTAAATTATATATGATATTATGCATACTAAAAAAGTAACCATAAAACAATTTTCCTTTCTTTATTAATGGGAAAAAAAAATAATTTCTTAGCCATATATCTCCATATGGTCATACCAAAATAACTTCTATATGCCTCACTCATACTTTTGATAACTCATTTCTTTACAATTTTTCCTCTTAATTTATTTTATTCATATAAGCAGAAAATACAAATAATTCTATCAAATTTACACCGTAAACTTTTAGATGTGGCAAGCATATCTTTTAAATTTTAATATATTAGTACGTAACCACCACAAGTTGAAAATACCCCTAAATTTTAACCTTAGCGTGATAATATCCTCTCGAGCTTATAAAAGATGTACCTTAACATCCCTTAAAACTTAATTTAAGTGTGTATTTTTTTATCTATAAATGTCAAAATCCTTTGAATTATTAATTTATCAAAATTTAGGGATAGTATTTTCAACATTTGAATATTTAAGAGATAATGGGTAACAAAAGAAAATTTAAGGGATATATTTTAAGTAGTATTTAAATTTAAGGAGTTATTTGTAATTTTCTCTGAGACATGAGTATGTAAAATACCAAAAGACTCATTAGCTTTAATAGATTATGGATATTGACACCTAAACATCTGAAGAAGTTAGAAGATTATCACAATCATTGTGAACTTTAAAATGTTTTGGCTAACATTTATTTATGCATTTATTTTATAAGTTTCTATTTCGCATTTTACAAAAATAAATTTTTATTGAAAATAAGGACTATGGAGATGAGAATAAGTTGTATTAGGTAGTGTACGAGTAGATTGTTTGGCATGTTGATGTACTAGTTCTCCTTTTTTCCTTTTGATTGTTGTTTGCATTGTAGCTAAATTAGAATGAAAATTATTATATATTTGATAGAGTATTATTATCACATCCCAATTTGGGTCAAGACATACCCAACTGCTAGGCTAACCTAATATACAGTTTATGTGATCGTTGCTAACATATTTTAGATTATGAAATCGTTTAATTAGATTATGGAAATAGTTGAATTTGCAGCTGAAAATATAAACTTTTGTAAAGATTTTCAAAAGGGCTACTCCCCATGAGTAGACCAACATATACAAATAAGAATCATTCCAATCAAGTATCTCAAAATGAGAGTATCAAGTATCTCAACGCAAAAACTGTAGACACACATTTAGGCTCTCATCAAAATATAAGTTTGACAATGAAATTTAATAATTTAGAATAAAGATAATTATCCAATGATCCTAGTTGCTCCACTCATCGAGTAGCTCCTCAAAATTCATGCCATACCCCATGCAATCATAAGTATCATTATCAAAGTCACCAACACCTGAAAAAGAAAGGAATGAGCGGAAGCCTAGTATGATTGCAACATAAGCACACATGAAATGGACACACATGCCTATTCTAAATGCAAAACAAAAACCAATAGTTTATATTTTAAAATTAAAGTGTAGTAAAACAACAGTGGAGCACCCACACTCTGGCAACACGTTTGAAACCTACGAGTCCTGAGTAGTAGTAATTGCTCAAGGGATTGATATAGGTAGTCCAAATACCTATATCTCATACCTCTATAAATAATAGCCTCATCTAGGATTCACAGCCTTCATGCATCTCTACTCATCATAGTTCATAATATAGTGCGACTCAACCGTCCCATAAACATAAACCACACAATAATACTTTTATCTGATCCAGGTAGATATTATCCACTATCGTTTTCGTTTTTAGCTACTTGGTGAGCCACCAATGATGGCCTAATAGTCTAACTATCGTGCTAACACCGCCTAGTAAGAATGCCACCCCTTGGACCAGGTCTAAAAATGGTCATGCACAAGCAACAAGCAATTATTACAGCCATTTTTAAGTATTAGTTCATTTAGAATATCTATCCTAGCACACAACACACAAATCACTATGTATTTGATACAAAATCTCGATAAACTAGAAAATAAAGCAGAAGGTAGACTTAAGTAAGCAAGCAAGCATCTGTTTAGGAGGATAATTCATATAAGTATATAAATCAACCATCAACTTATATCAAATTCGTATTAAATATTCATTTTTCAGGCAAACATACATTTGAAACAACATATTCCTCTTATTATTCATGGTTTATCATATTACAGCTATATTATATCTAAGCCAATTAAAAGTTATTGAATCTATATTAACTTAATTTAGCTAATTTTGATAAAATTAATCAATTAAGTTTATTTTATGTTCAACATAGTCTACTAAACTTATTTTATGATAATTAGGTCCTTAAAATGGTATTTCAATAACATATCCTATAATCAATCTAATATACTTTTATTAAGTGAAACAACTCATTTAAGATATAATTATTCTATTTATATAGTGCACAATCCATTTTTACCTTTAAATGTGATAAGGAATCTAAACTAGTTTCCTATTATATATATTATTTTATAATGCCATATTTATAACTATTTTATTAAATAAATTCTTAAAATCAACATAATTAATTATTCATCTTAAAATTCACATTTTAATATGTGAACACATTATTCATAATTTTTTTATTAGAATTAATTTACCTTAAATTCAAATATTTCATTTTCTATAGAAAACTAGTATGCACCCTAACTTTAATAAATCGGCTCAATTCTTTATATAAACTACCTAACACATTGTTTTACATGTTTGTAAGTTGAATTGGCCTAAAATAATTAGTTGATTAGGGTTTTAATTTCAATTATATCTAATATGATCAGAATAGGGGCAGTAGTGATGACCGATTGGTTTGATCAAAATTGACCCTTGATTTGATCGATTCTTCGTAGGTTCTTTATACCATATTAAAATAGATTTTTTAAGCTTTCAAATCGTTATAATATCACCAAAAAAAGAAGAAGAAGAAAAAGTTACTGCTTCAGCCTTATACATTGACGCCACCACTGTTGGACGAAACATTATTTTGCCTTGTTTGCTATTTTTCAATTTAATTTTTAAAAATAGTAAATGTATTTAAAAAATCATGAAAATTTCTAGTTTATATATAGACATGTCAAACTATCATTTTCACTAATTTCATCCAAAATAATTTATTTAATATATTTTTTTAAATTCAACAACTCAAGTTGTCTAGATTGCATATATATGCATATAAATTGATTTTCAGGCATATCTAAATCATCTAAAATATGTTTATTCTATGTTTTATTATCTAGTATATACTTAGATTTATGTTTTACAACTTGTATCATAAATTATAACTCAAATCAACATCAGTAACACAAAATTTCTAAAAATTTCAGCATATCGACATAAACATACATACTTATATATTTCAATGGAATTTACATTTAATATATATATTTATTTGATGATTCCATTTCAACAAAACAAATCAATTCAACATATATCACACATACATACATACATACATACATACATACATACGTAATTTAACATGCTTTAATTCCTGGTATACATATCTATATGCATAAGCATATTTTGGTCTTTATACATATATGTACATTTGTTAATCAAACTTTAAATTTAAGTTTATTTTTAACAATTTACATGATTTTAAATATCATTAACATAATCAAACAAATTAATTATAATTACTTACTTGAATTAGCTAAATCAACCAAATAATTTCTCTACTACTCCCACCACCACTCAAGAGTTGATGAAGCTTCTTCAAGCTTATTTTCCTAACTTCAACCTTGTTTTAAATCTTCAATTTCACTAGGATTTTAATTGATGTTAGATTATTGGGACAAATGAGAAGATCAAGATGTATAAACTTAGGTAATACTTTACCTTATGTGTGCTTGGTTTGTGGAGGGATTTTTGTGCGTTTTTTTGAGAGATTTTTTAGAGTGTTTTGAAAGAGAATTTGAAAAGATGGGCTGTTGAAATGAGAGAAGACATTAAGGTTCTCTAAAGCTAATATTTATATTATTTCATGTATTGTAATTATCTCTAGGGTCAATGATATTTTGGTCATTTTACCTAAACATATTAAGGGTATTTTAGTCATTTTACATGCATGGAATTATCTAGATTTAGGAGATGTTTTTCTTGTGTTCACATTGTGTAGAATTTTTTAGACTTTGGGGGCATTTTGGTCTATTCATATGTATTAGAATTCTCTAGAATTTAGGTTTTTATAATGTACGTGATGGTGGTAATGCATGGTCTTATGGGATTGGATGGGCTAGTGGACTTTGATTTCTTAAGCTTATGGGCTTTGGTTAATGGGCTTGAATTTTGAATAATTGGGCTTGGCCTTTTATGCCATGGATTAGACTTTTAGGTTATGGGCTTTCGCATTTAGAAATTGGACTTTAAGAGTAAGAAATGAAAATTTGCTAATTATCATTAGAAGTTAAATCTAGGATTTCTAGTCGAACGAAAATTAACATCTCACTTAAATTTAGAAGTTTAGGGGCTTAGGAATTGATGTTTGAAAGCAAATATCTAGATTTACATTTCTAGGATTTAAGGAGTTAGAATTTAGGCAAAAATGTCTAAATTAAATATTTAGGGGTTTAGGCAATTACACTTAATGCATTGAGCTCAGGTTGATAATTGAAAGGGATTGAATAATTTGAATTCATTGAAATTGGTAATTGATGTAGTTTAACAAGTTTAATTGGGTATTTATGGTATTAGAACCTCCATTATCAATTAAATTCCTTTACTAGTTTAATCATGTTAAATTATCTAATTTTTCACGTATGTGACTAAGGTTTCTTGGTCCTATAGGTCAAATTAGGATATTATGCTCAAAAGACTTAGAAAATGCTAAATTTCATGATTATGTATTCAAAATTTTTATTTAGGCCATATTTTGATAGATATTTTTATTGTATATATTTCAATCTTAGCGACTTATCTTTAAACTATCGTTTACTATCTAATAAACCCCAAAAATTAATGGAGTCATATTACACTTGATATCTATGATCATAGGTAAATGATTAGTGAATTGTTGACCTATATCTAAACTAAATTTAGATTAAGGTTCAATTTTTGCGAATTATGAATTTAGATAATTGAACTTAAGAATTTTGATTTCAAGTTGATAATTGAATGGAATTGAATAGTTTGGTATGTTGGAGATAGAAAATTGTAGTAATTAGATAGGTTAAAAGGGGTATTTGCTATATTAGAATATCTATTTTCAATCAAATTTATTTACTAATTCAATTATGTTAAATTTTCCAATTATTATCTAATTTACAAATTTAATCAAATAAACCATCTAAATTCAATTATTAAGTTAGATTTAAAATAAGATTCAAAACTATTTAGATTTCTATAGTATTTAATTATTGTATTCCTAATTTTTTTAGCCGAATACCGTATTCCTAATTTAGGTTGGTTAAATTTGAGGTATTTCAATTATTTGAAACTAATCAATATAACATTATTCGTAAATACGGATATAATCTAATCTAGTGTATAAAATTTATTTTCGTTGAACTTGTGGTGTAATGATTAATCAAATAGTTATCTGCATATGATGTGAGTTCTTAGCTAGGTTATTTCCAGGTAAACCCCTTAATAAATTTAATAAATAAAATAAAGAAGTAAATAAAATAAATTTAATAAATACAAATTCGCTAGGAATCTATTTCTGCTGCCATAAATGCTATCTATTTTAGACAATAAAAAAAAAGAAAGAAAAAAAATATATATATATATAGATATATCTAGTTTATAAATTATATTATTTAATTATAAGCATAATCGTAAATAAGCCTCTAATATTATATCCTCAACAATCATTACAAACTTTAATAAGTACATAATTATTACAACTGAAAAAATCCGCTGAAATTACCACAATCATTAGCATTTTTTTTTTTAAGTTTGTATAATCTATCGATGCCTGTACTTCACAATATAATAATGACAAATTTACCCTCCTTATACCTCAGGCTTGGCGGCCAAAAAAAAAAAAAAAAAAACCCAGGCTTGACGATTTGTCTTTGTTAAATGATTATGTCATCACTAACGTCTTAGTCCAGCCTTGCTTCCTGGCAACAACCTGCATCTTATCTTGTCAAAGCCATTACCATTAGACAAACCTCAAAGTGGTATTATACGTGCAACTTGTCAAGGGTATGCTATAAATATCGTATTTTGATTTTTGTCTTATTTATATTAATATTTTATTTATTTATTTATTTATATAAAATATTCATCTATTTTTTATAAGTAATTTATTTAAAAATAATAAAAATAAAATATGAAGGACGACCAAAAAACGACAAGCCACGTACACGCTAACTCATACTAACTAGGTTGGAACATTCCTGGATTTTCTTTTCAATCATATGTTAAATAAAAGTCCAGTGTTGGCGACATCTAGGGGAAGTTTGTGAGGAGTTTTAGGAATTACTAGGAAGCTACATCTGTCGCGGTCGCAACAGCATGAGAGCCACCGTCTCATCAGATCCAATCCACACATTCATCTTATTCACGTTCTTTTGTTGCTCCATTTTATGCGACTGGAAGTTTTCCCCGTTTCCGATAAATCATACATTGTCATATCTATATGTATTAATTACGTAAACATGATATCTTTTACAGATTAGTTATTGCAGTTCTGAATTTTGATAAATACAAGATTTATATTTTGATATTAAAGTAATATAAATTATATTTTCGATAAATATATGACATTTTTTTTTTGATATTTTTGCAAATGTGACTTGAGATTTGATTTTTAATAAATATATAATCTTTATTTTATTACTCTATGTTAATAATAAATGGAGGATATGTAGCTTTTTCTCATTAGTATATAATATTATTAAATGGATTTAATCAAAGTCATATGTGCTCCTTCTCTCTTATTAAGACAAAGTGAAAAAAAATATACATAATGTATTTGTTAAAAAATAAAAAGTGAGGTTACTTGATAAAAAAAATATAAAAATAGGTCATATTTTTATCAAAAATAAAATTCAAGTCATTGATTGTCAAAATATCAAAACACAAGCTATATATTTGTTAAAAATTAAAACTCGAATAAAAATCTTTTGTAAAAATACTAAAACATACATTATGTTTTTAGTACAAAAAAACTGGGATTCAGAGAAAAAATTTTATTCTTTAAATGTAAATTTTCATCGTAAAAATTATGGTTAACTTATCTTATTAGTTTTCTGTTGTAGAAATTCATATTTATATATATCGAGAGAGAGGAGTATGCTTATGAAAAAAAAAAAAAAAAACGAATCCACCAAATAGACAAATCTCCTAAAAGTGAAGTTATTTCATTGAGAGAGTACAACATAATAGAATTTTGAAAAAACAACAATGGAAGCATTTTTGCTTTTATCTCGTTTTGTAACTTAGATATTCTATAGGAGATAAGAATAAGTATTTAACTTTCAATTATGTAACTCTTTTCATATATTGTATACTCGGGGGGTTACATATATGTAACTCTCTAATGAAAATAGCCAAATGTGGGTACTCAATATATATTTCTTAAATTTATTGGGTGGGATCATTTCTTACTGTATACAGAAGGGCCTTTATAAAGTTGAATTAAATTGTGATTCGCTTGTTGCAATCCATTCATTATATGAGCATGCTAATCTGAAATCAAGATATTATAATGTGCTTATGGCTTGCAAGGGCCAGTCTCCCGATTGCACCAAATTTAGCTGAAGTTACACCAAGGGAGTTGAATGGTGTGGCAGATGCTCTTGCACTTGCAGGACATGTTCGCCAATCCGATGCGGCGGTGATGATGATGTTTTGATGAAATTTCCCTCGTAGGTGGCTCTTTAAATTTTTTGCGGGAAGATATTGGCTGTTGTTGTGGACTTTGTAGTCATACAAGGACCCCTATTGCTCAACCTACAATTATTCGACTTGTAGGAGTTGTTAATAGCGTAAATTGTACTTGTTCACAACTAGATCTTTAAATAAAACAAAAAGAAGAAATAGGTGAAGACATAGCCTATATTGTCTCTCTTTTTTCTGTATCTCTGTACCTTAAATTTCAATCTTTTTTATAGTCAAATGAAAAGGTGTTATTTTTTAAAGATAAAATTAGGTGTGAGCAGGTACAATATCCTCACCGTTAACTAAAGGTTTTTAAATTATATAAAATCACTTTGTTATTGATTTTAAAATAGTTATGTTGATCGGCTATTTTTGGACATAATTTCATAAATTTAAGCCAATTTATTTGGAAAATGGGTTGAACTATTTAGACCTTATCTAACTTGTTATGGACCTTGAACCAACTATCAGAATAAGACCAAGTTTCTCTAGTTGACAGTAGTTTGTTTACTTTTTAACGGGCTAAGTATCTTGGCACCAATATTTAATCGTAAATCGATATTATGCTTATAAATAAATAATAAATTGACATAGCTCCATTTTAGATTTTTTTGTGCACTTTTCCTATGTTAATGTTAGATAAAAGCTTTTCAGTTTTTCAATGTTTAATTCATAATTTTTTTCAAATTGAAAAGCTTTAATAAATAATGAAGAATTTAAAGTTTTGCCATTGGTTGCTAAATAATGATGAAGTTAAGTTTTGCTACTAAGTATATGCATACATAGTTGTTAAAATTAAGGGTCAAATACGCAATTCTATGAGTTTATGGTTTTACATATTTTTTTTTAATTAAACTAGATGTAAAATTATTTAGGTGCAAACTTTAGATAAAACTATGAATTTAAGTGCGCGGTTCTATATGTTTACGATTTTATTAGTTTTACATGATTTTGTATGATTATACTAATTATATACATTCATCCACTTCGATATTTAGGTTACTTCATATCCTAAGAGTATAAGAGTAAGGATAAATATAGAGGTGTCAAAGTGACATTACCTTCACGATGTATAATAGAGTATATATAGTAGGCATCCTAGGCGGTTGTGCACATCACGGGATCATGGAATAAAGGTCATTAGCAATAGTTATTAGGGATGTCACACGTCGGTGGAGCCACTAATCCACATTTAACCGTGCCCTTAAGTGGAACTAGTAGTGGTCGAGAGGAATGTGCTAAGGGATCTTAGCTTGGGATCTGCTTGGTTGTAGTACTCAATGGGTTGGTTTCCTAAGTTAAAGGAGTTGAGATTCCAATAACATTAAGTTTTTTTTTTTTTTATATGTGCTAATCTTACAATCACAAACAACAACTAAGGTAAGGATGTACCTGAAATAACTTTTGGAATAGAAAACCTAACTTCATAAAAAACACCTGAATAACATCAAATACTCATTCAAAAATTGTTTTCACAAGATAAACATAATTCTATTATTATCTAAACACTAAACTAAAAAGAACTACATTTACCCTAGGTTCATACATAACTTCCTTCTTTTGATTATAGAATAATAGAATCTCCAACTACCAAAATTAGTTTCTTCAAAATTTCTCCAAGAACTTGATTCCCTTCGCTACCAATATGAATACCTTAGGAAAGATAACACTTTTAGATCACAAAAGGATTGAAAATGATCAACTAACTTATTACTTGATTCTTGGTCCTCCTTGAAGCAAGATCACAGAAATCTTAGGGTTTTCTAGAGCTTGGGAGAGGTTTTGAGAAGAAGAAATAGACTAGGGCTATTTGTAGAACATGGGAAAACCTTAAAAATTTCATGTATGTACGCTGGCACATAGGCTGGCGGCGTAAAGCTATAAGTTGGTGGCCTAAATTTTATGTAGGCGGCTTAAAACTTCGAAAAACGAAACTAGGGCCATTTAGGCTGTCACTCAACACTAAGGCGCGTAGAAGGCAATGCCAATGTCTTACATGTCAAAGCTGGCGACCTTGAGATAGCATAAATGTTGCGTCCCCAAATCATTCTTGGACGACTCCCACTTGATCAAATGCATGTGCCATTTATCCATAAATCAATATTCGTATTAGAGTGGACCATAAAACCTTCTTATTAATCAATATATGACACTTTTCCCCTTCATTATAATTTATTTATTATTTTGTTACATCTATAATAGTCCATCATGGTGCAAGGGACCATAGGTTGATTAGCCCAATATTTTGGTTAATAAGTAAGTTATTCCTATTACCCCCATTTGGATTTTCATTCGATTGTCCATTCTTGCCATTTAACTCCTCGTGACTCTCAAATTCCTCCTTATTTGGATTTAGGTTGATGTTCTTTTCATAACTAGCCATTTCAGATGTTTATTGCTGTTCCTCCTTAGTTCTGGTGGGTGAGTTCTGTAAAATCTCTTGTGCAGTCCTTCTTCGGTTTTTAAGTGCACTCCTTTCATGCTTTAGATCAAAATCTAGCAAGCCAGTCAAACAACTTCTAGTCATGCACTACAAAAGATAAAAAGAAAAACTAAGGTAGATGAATTTTTGCAAAGAAAAAATGGCTAAAATGATAAGTAATAGATGTTCCTAAGATTGTTGATCCTCAGCAACAGTATCAAAAACTTGATCATGTTATAATGACCGAGTTATAAAATAATTTAACTATAATCTCTTTTATAACTACAGTTAACACTAGACAAGAGCACCTATAAAAGATAGTATAGGAATGAAGTGTAGGGTCATCTCCCACAGAAATCTTAAAGTATTAGTAATTACCCTTTTACCTATTATCTAGTCCTTAAGTTTGAATGATTGTTATTGTTACTCTATTAATTATACTACTACCAGTTTATTACAAATTACTATTCAACTTACAAATACAATTCTCTTGAAATAAATATGATGTATAAAACACTTAGACTTCACTTCACCACTAAACGTTATCATGTAATTCAAGAAGATATCGTATAATGTTACTAGATTCTCAAATTGCATAATTCATTAGGTATGTTATTCTTTCTCAAGATCACTATCCTCTAACCCTAAGTTTATCCACCGGAATCTCTTCCTAGGCCAATAGCAACTTAGGGTTACTTAAATCTTAGGAATCCTATCTCTAGGATCATGAGCAATTCTCGTCAATAGCCAAGATCTATTCGAGGGAATGATTTTTAAATCAATTCCAATGAGATTTAACAAGAACCAATATTTAATCATAAATCGATATCTATTATGCTTATAAATAAATAGTAACTTGACATAGCTCCATTTTAGAATTTTTGTACACTTTTCCTATGTTAATGTTAGATAAAGTTTTTCAACGTTTAATTCATAATTTTTTCAAATTAAAAAGTTTCAATAATTAATGAAGAATTTAAAGTTTTGCCATTGGTTGCTAAATAATGATGAAGCTAAGTTTTGCTACTAGGTATATACATACATAGTTGTTAAAATTTAAGGTCAAATATGCAATTCTATGAGTTTATGGTTTTGCAAATTTTTTTCTTAATTAAACTAGATGTAAAAATTTTTAGGTGCAAACTTTAGATAAAATTATGAATTTAAGTGCACGATTCTACACGTTTTCGATTTTATTAGTTTTACATGATTTTGTATGATTATACTAATTCTATACATTCATCCACTTCGATACTTAAGTTACTTCATATCCTAAAGGTATAAGAGTAAGGATAAATATAGAGGTGTCAAAGTGACATTACCTTCATGATGATGTATAGTAGAGTATATATAGTAAGCACATCCTAGGCTGTTGTGCACGTTGCGGGATCATGGAATAAAGGTCGTTAGCGATAGTTATTAGGGATGTCACATGTTGGGTGGAGCCATTGATCCACTTTTAACCATGCCCTCAAGTGGAACTAGTAGTGGTCAGGAGGAATATGCCTAGTGATCTTAGCTTGGGATCTGCTTGGCTGTAGTACTCGATGGATTGGCTTCCTAAGTTAAAGGAGTTGAGATTCTAACAAAGGCTAAAAAATGAGTTAAAGTGGATTTGGCCTAAGCCTAGCAAGCTGTCTCAAATAAGCAATGGGTTGGATAGGGCCTGAGAAGCTCGTGATTCATATTTGACTATCAACAAAACTAAATTCATTCAAGAGCCAAGATATAGATGACATATCAAATCAAGAGCCAAGATCGAATAGATTTAGTGGTTATAATTGACTCCCATCTACCACTATGGTAGTTACACATCTACCTACTATGATACAATAAATCTAGACATAGTTATATTTACCTAATATAGTACAATGAATCTAGACTTAAGATATTCTTTTGGTACCTTCTAGAATCTTTTTGGTTCCTAAACTAATATTATATGTGGGCCTTAGCTTCTTCTCATTGTTGGGCTTGAGGGAATCTCAAGACTATGTCCATGCCTTGAAGGTATGTGATAAGTACACATATTTAAAAATTAAAAAAAAAAATACATTCATATATTAGAAGTCAATAGCATCTCTTTGCATGTATGCAATAATTTAACCACAAATTTAGTATGTCTCTCAAAGGCTATTTAGATTTCAAACTAAAACTTGTCGTTCAATAATCATGCCATCGCTAATGTCATAATCGATCCTCACTTCTTGGTAACAACTTGTATCTTATCTTCTTAAACCTATTACTATTAACCAACAAATACAAAAACTTTAAAGTTGTATGGAACATGCTAGATATAGGCGCAGGCCAGGTCGGACTTATGAACTAACTCGAACTGCCACAGACAGGCCAGACCCATAGGCTCGACTCGACCGTACGAGTCATGATTCATGTGTCAACTTGGTGGGTAGACGTAGGCTTGTCAACCTATTGACCTATTAACTTGCAAAGTTAGAACACAAAAAAAAAAAAAAAAAAACACCAAATTTGAAACTATCAAATATTGTGTGTGATGTGAATGTGTGTCTTATTGTGTGTGTGTGTGTGTGTTAGGGAAAGAGAAGAGAGATCAATGACAAAAAGACAGAGATAAAACGCAAAGTTAAAAAAACAAATAAAGAAATAAGATTTTTTTTTTCAAGCTAATTTTATATATAAGATGTTTTATCATATTCTTCTTCTTTAATATATATTTTTAAATAAGATGCAGTATAATGTGTTGAAAATATGTGTAAGGCATAGGATTTAAAAAAAATAAAAGAAAACCTACCGGGTTGACTTGTCATGTCATAACATTTGTCAATTTGGATCAATTCCGATCATCATAACCCCAATCCATCAACAAGTGGATCCGAGCCAGTTATGGACCGGGTGACCCGACGCCGATGTCCCGTACGTGCAACTTCTTAAGAGAAAAACTATGTTGGAATATTCCTGGTTTTATCTTTTCAATCATATGTCAAATAAAAGTCTAGTCTTGGCGGATATTGATCTCTAGGAGAAGTTTGCTAGGAATTTCTTGGAAAATACATGGTCACAGCGTTGGAACCACCGCCTCATCTAATCCAAGGCACGTATGCCTTTTATCCATGTTTTTAGATATCATTAATTAATAAAAGTCACTCTTAACTGTTCAGATTGGGAAGTTTGCCCTTTTCCAATTAATTATGTACATCTATATATATATGTATGTAAGTATGCTTCTAGAAAAATTGAATCCACCAAATTAATGCTTCCCTTAAAAGGGGAAAAAATATTGCATAATTAATATTCACCATGTGTATTATACCGAGAGTTACAAAACTTAATGAGTTTTTCATAATTAGAATTAAAAAAAAATCAATAATGAAGTATCTTTGCCTTTTGCTTACGTCCAGTCTTATAGCTTAAATATTGTATAGGAGATCAAAATAACTGCTCCTTCACTTGAGGAGAAATACTATTTATTCTTTTTTTTCTACATAAAACTAATACTACGAGTTTAGTTGACAAAAATAATAATTCATAATAAATTATTATTATGCAAAAATAATGAATATTGTAAACATGAATGCTATTCAATGGCTTATTTTCAATCTTTATTATAAATATTCTTATCTTGAAAATATCACTTTTTGAAATATCATCTTTCTATAATAACGATAAAGAGTATTATAAATATTTTACTTTAATTCCAATAATTCTTGTTTTATTTTATTTTATTTTTTATATCAAGTGAACATTATAATAGTTATTATACCATTATTACATTTCTATTGAATTGAAATTCAATTCTTCCTATATTATATACGCAAAATGAATGGGCATAAATATTTAACTTTTAATCATACATCTATCTTTATACATTGTACACACAGGGTGTTACTCATATGTTATAGCCAAAAGTGGGTACTTAATATATATTTCTTAAATTTATTGGGAGGACTGTATACAGAAGGGCTTTATAAAGTTGAATTACATTGTGATTCATTTGTTGCAATCTATTCATTTTGTGAGCATGCTAATCTGAAATTGAGATATGATAACGTGCTTATGGCTTGCAAGGACCAAATCTCCCAATGCCACCAAATTTTAGCTGAAGTTATGCTAAGAGAGTTAAATGGTGTGGCAGATGCTCTTGGAGGACAAGTTCAACAATCAGATATGGCGGTGATGATGATCTTTTGTTGAAATTTCCCTCCTAGCTGGCTCTTTAAATCTTTGAGGGAAGATATTAGCTGTTTTGGAATCTGTAGACATACAAGGACCCCTATTGCTCAACCTACAATTTTTCATATTGTAGGGATGTTAACAGCGCAAACTGTTATTGTTCACAGCCAAATCATTTAAAGAAAACAGATTGAAGAAATAGTCTGCCAAATATTGATTGGGTACAATATCCTAATTGTCGACTAAAAGTTTTCAAATTTGATATAAAATCATTTTGATATTGATTTTAAAATAGGTGTATTGATAGGCTATTATTTTTGGACATGAGCTAAGCCGATCTATTTTAATCATGGACCAATATGTTTAGACCTCATCCAACTTGCTATGGACTTTGGGCTAACTCCTAGAGTAAGACCAAGCTACCTCAGTTGACAACAGTTTGATCACTCCGTACCTGCTATTGGCCAAGTGTCCTGGCACCAAATTAGTAATTTGATATCTATATTGTTTATACCTCTCTGTTTTAGATTTTTTGTACACTTTTTCAATGTTAATGTTAGATAAAAGTTCAACCGTTTTTAATCGTTTAACTTATAATTTTTTCAAATTGAAAAGTTTTAATAAATGATGAAGAATTTAAAGTTTAGCCATTGGCTGCTAAATATTGATGAAGTTAAGTTTTGCTACTAGTTGTACACATACATAGTTATTAAATCACAAGTTAAATATACGATTATATAAATTTATGATTTTAGATGTTTTTTTAATTAAAATGACTATAAAATTATTTAAGTACAGGTTTTGAATAAAATTATGATTTAAGTGCACGATTTTATACGTTTACGATTTTATTGGTTTTATACGACTATGTATGATTATACTGGTTCTATACATTCTATTGAATAATAAAATTGCAATTCTAACAACAAATGCTTAACAGCTACGATAGATGAGAGATAGAGCCACACTTAATAAGTTTATAATATAGGAATTATAAAGTTGTAATCTATCGTGTCATACAAAGTCAAAATGAATTGAATTGGAACCTGCCTGCATTTTCCTTTCCAATTGCATTTTAATTAGAAGTTAGTCTTGGAAGACAAGGAACTCTATAGAAGTTACTTGGAAGTTGGAAACTATATCCATCATGGCCACAGAATTGGATATTGCCGTATCTATATTATTTAAGGACATTGGAAATTTTTGCATAACAAACATTCATTGTATTGGGACATTTGTATAATAAATTCTTCATAATTAGAAGTTTGCAGGAAAAGAATATGAATTTTCTGATCTAATTTAAAAACATTAAAAATATCTTTTCTCTTATATAATTATTTTATATTTCTATACATTCACATTATGCATGGCATTACCTCCATACGAATAAAAGGACAAAAGAGGGCACCCATTAAATATTTCCTGAAATACGGCACCACTTGATTGGATAGAATACAATGACACAATTGGGGAGACGGGAAAATTTCTATCCAATAGAACAATTTTTTGTTCACAACGATAATATTTGAAGGGGAAAAAAAAAGAGAAAGAAAGGAACAAATATCCTCATTTCCATTTCCATGGATTTGGATATCTAAATCTATATTTTCTCAATTTTGCTGGTTCTACCTTTTAAAATAATATCACAAGTAATTTTTTTTCTTCATTGTAATGGTTAGAAAAAATGATAACATCATAATAATAATGATAATAATTAATAAGACATTTAAAAATTAAATAATCTCAAGCATTAGTCTGTAAATGAAAGAAAATCAAAAGAAATAAATTTAGAGTTCCGTTTCCCATTTTCTTTCCTTGTAGGTTAAATATATTCCAGACAAGAACAGAAAGAGACATCATGGTTTCTTCATAAGCCGACCAATTAATTATTTCTGCTACTAGAAGATGTTAGACTTTTGTTACTTGTTGCATGGCAGCTATATATAGGGACCTCTCCCTTAAATACCTTTTAATTTATTCGGAATCTTTCATTTTAAACGTTTTATATGTTACTTAATATCTTAAATATCATCTATTTATTTTTTTTATAAGTTTACTTTAAAAATTTTCAAAAAGATTATTTTTTTAAAAATAATTCAAGTTCATAAACAATCCTAGATTTGGCAAGGTTCATATTATATTGGTGAAAATTTTAAAAAGTAGGTTTTTAATATAGAGGATTATAGTAAGAACGTCTATTATTGTACATGCTTTTAATATTCTAGGATATGATATTCTATTTTTCTTTTGCTATATCTCTTGACCCTCCACTTCAATTTTTCTATAGTGGAATGAACAGTTGGTATTTTTCTTGATGGTATAGCTTTGAGCCTTTGACATCTTTTTGGTATTAATTTTGAAAGCAAGTGCTTGGATGATAAAATATTATTAGATTATGAATCAAATACACACCCTAGATACCAAAAAAAGTACATAACACACTTAATAGAGATATATACATATATATTAAAGGAAAGAAAAAAAAAAAAAAAGACAAAATGAAAAGACTGCTTTTGGGGAGCTGAACTTCCCTGCCAGAGACTCGATTTTAGAATTACTTATACAAGTAACTCGTCATAGTCTATTGTTCTTTTTCCGTATATTTTCCTATAGAACATAAATATCTATATTGGGCTTTTTTGACTTTACAAGTTAATTTTGATGCAGTTTTAGCGCTTAAATTTTTATTAGAGCATCTATGGCCCTAAGTATCTTTTAAGGTGCTAAATCAACATTTTTAATAATTTTTCTTTTTTAAGGATCTCATTACTTTATCTCTAACATCTTTCATAAAAGCTCTATCATAATTTTTTTTTTTATAATTTTACGAGTCCTACATAACAAAAATTATACATAATATACTTCAAACATAAAAAAAAAAAAAAAAAAAAATTACTTTGTCAGCTTAAGGACCGATCCTTGGTAGAAGACCTTAACTTTTTTAAGGACTGGTTCCCAATGTTGAAGGACCACCAAAAGGTCATTACTCCTATGTTTTCATGTCAAGAACCTGCCATTGTGAGTGCTCTAGTATTTATTAAGCTGTTATGCACTATGCAATCATAACACCAAAATGTAAGTGTTTATATGTTGTCTGATTTTTATATATATCTATATTTATCCTAATCTTTAGAATAAATATAAATGGATTATCTGATTTTTATCTATATCTATATTTATTTATTGTTTTTATATATATATATTTGATTTGTATTTATTCTGTATAATCGGTGTATAACTAACTGTCCTTTTTTCTATTTTTTTTTTTGGAAAAAACTTAGCACCAAACATACACCAAACAAATGCAAATACAAAAAAAAAAAAAAAAAAAAAAAACTAATAAATCAAACACACTCTTAAATCTTCTACTAACTGTAAAGAATCTATAGATTGTGATGTTAGCTAAATCCAATTATCAAAATAGAATTTCTACTAATGATTGTTGCAAATCACATTTGAGAAAGGAGAAGCTAAGTTTCAACTAGATAACTATAATTGAGCAAATCAAAGATCATATATTCTAGCTTTAGCAAATGTTGTATTGAAATGAGAAGGGCTGTTAACTATATTGTTCAATCCAAACTCAAGCAATGCTGTTGGATCACTTGATTTATTTAACTCCTTGTAAACACCTTGATCATATTCATTAACGTTGTTAAAATTGATCCACTTTAACTTATATTATATTCCGAGTTAATTATAAAGCTTACATTTGAAATTAGGTAGAATTTCTAAAGCTTGGTAGTTGAGATGATTCTATGAAATGTTTTAGATGACAGATGCAATCTTCTACACGGTACTTTATAATTGTTGGATTGAAATGATCCCAATCTTTCAAAAGGAATAAGCCTATTAATAGACATTCCTTACTTATTTTTAAATAAGAAAAAAAAATTCAATTCTAAACATTTTCCATCTTAGTCTATTATTTTTCAATTTTAATAACTTTCTATATAAATGCCTTCTCCAGATTCTTCATTCTATTCTAGTTTAGTAACCTTCTACACATTAACAAATATAAAGTGATGACTTTTAAATTTAGATACATATTCTGGCGTAAAAGATATATTTTATTTGAAGCCTCCATTAATTAATTTTTCAAGCCATTAATATGTTTTGGCTTGTTGAGTCAATCAAGATTAACAATATAGTGTACAAAAACATTCCTACAACCTTTGTAACATACTACAAATTGGCAACAAGCATTCAATCTACTTGGTTGATGATCATTCCTTACTCACTTAACAGAGAAGTAAATTTGAAAAGCTTGTTTTTTGTCATCTTAGCATAGATCATAAATTACTGAACATGGACCTTAAAGCAAGGTCGGACTTTTTGAATGCGAACATCTCACTTACAAGTTGAAGTATGAATAGTGTGATAAAGATATTCAGTTAGATGGTTGTTAGACCTTCAGAATAAGCATCTTCAATTTTCTTTAGCTCTTCTACAACTTCAGTCATGGAAGGCTATTGATGTGGAGGAGCACGAATATATTTTAAAAAACTTTACAATTGATCAATTTGGTAAATAAAAGAACTTAGCATAGGTACTATTAGTGTGCACGAATAGTTCTTTAGGTATTAAATTGATTAATTTTAAAGTTTAGGTATCTAATTTTATATTTTGTCAAAGTTTAGCTATCATTTATGACATTTACCCTTTTCAAAATAAATACCATCTCCACATTCTTTATTCTATTCTAGTCTAGCAACCTTCTACATATTAGCAAATATAAAGTGGCAACTTTTAAATTTAGGTACGTATTCTGACATAAAAAGAATATTTTATTTGGAGCTTCCATTAATAAAATTTTCAAGTCATTAATATGATTTGGAAAGTTGAATCAATAAAGAATAACAATATAGAGTACAGAAGCATTACAACTTTTGTAACATACTACAAATAGGCACAAACCTTCAATCTACTAGGTTGATGATTAATTATCATGATAGCTTTATCATCTCATCACATATCATAAATTACATAACTTGGATCTTGAAGCAAAGGTCGGACTTTTCAAACATAGGCATCTCACTTACAAGATGAAGTATGAATAGTGTGATGAAGATATCCAGTTCGAAAGTAGTTGGATCCTTCAGAATAAGCAGCTTCAATTTTCTCTAACTCTTCCACAACTTCTGTCATGGAAGGTCGCTGATGTGGACGAGCACACACATCTTAAAGCAAGTTGGGCTACTTCTATAGCACCTTCTAGTGAATATCTTCCCTTCAATTTAGGGTCCATCATTTGAACTAGGCATTTTCTACAAGGTAAACGTTGTTGGCTCCATGTTACCAAATTTACCTTATTTTTAGGAAGATTCAGGTCGATCACTTGTCGGCCCATTAACAACTCAAGTAACACAACACCAAAGCCATACACATCGCTCTTTATGTAAAGACGCCCTACATGTCAACAATTTAATAGAGTTGATTGCTATGTTTCTTGAAATATTTTCCATAAAAAGAAAAAAGAAGAGACATGAACAAAATTATAAATTTAAATTAGCCATCTAATGGCATCAATATTGATTGATTTACCGGTTTTAACATATTCAGGTGCAGCATAGCCTGGGGTCCCTACCATATTTGTTGAAACATGTGAATGACATTCTGAAGGACCAAACCTTGTCAACCCAAAGTCTGAGAGTTTTGCAACGTATGACTACACAGATGTCAACTTGAAGATCATTAGCTAGATCTCATCAAGAAACTCGAGTAAAATTACTTAAAATGTTGATGTAGTAACTTAACAAACTTTCTAAGTAATTCACCAATAACCCAGTTGACACAAGTAATATGCTTAGAAGCACTGACCATATTGAAACCAAGAGACTTATTATGATATGACAAAACCATGTACAACAGTAAATGGCCAAGTTTACCTCATCAAGTAAGATATTTGCCGGCGTAACATCTCTGTGTATTAGTTTTTGCTCACATGTATGCAAGAAAGCTAGTCCGCGGGCAACCCCTATTGCAATTTTTAACCGTGTTGCCCATGGAAGAGGATGAGCAATTGAACCCCCTTAGCAACAATAACGTGCGACATTCATTAGCAACTGGACCAATTCAAATGCAACAACAACAGACATAAATTTGAGTTTCACAAAACTGATCTTACTTCCAAAAAGGTGGTTATTCAAGCTGCCCTTCGATACGAACTCATATACAAGTAGCAGTTGTTCATCCTCATTACAATATCCTAAAAGCTTGGCGATGTTAGGATGAGATAGCCTCCCCAGAAACATTATCTCTCTCTGTAGAAGACAATTACTCTAAGCACGGCAGACTTCAACCTCTAAACTATCAAATCTATAAAAGTTAAATTTGTCAATACTTTTTACGCGTAGATATATCCTAAAAACTCTCAAGAGCATGACTTCTCACATTCTATAACTTCAAAAAATATGCACATGCTGCCCAATAATCGCTATAACTTAAAAACCATAACCAAGATAACTATATGGAGATACCATTTGGAGTTATCCTTTTTAAATTTATAGGAAGTGAAATGACGCTTTGTTTAAAGTATTATTCACCTTAACCAATAGTTTCAAGCATAATATGGTCAAATGAAAAACATAAAGGCTTTCACTTTGTCCATTCTTATTTTGCATCCAAAAAATGAACCATAAATATAATTTCAGATCCAAAGAACATATGATTGACATGAGCTAAATTTATCAGTATGGTTGTTATCTATGTTAATCATCTTATACGGCCGGAAGATGCTTACCTGCCACTCACGAATCCCTTGATGACTCTCTTGTTTTAATCTTTTCACAGCAATAATAGACTTTCTGCTCCCAGAAACTGCCTCTTTATCAACCGTACCTTTATAAACCATCCCAAAACCTCCTACTCCAAGAACTGAACTGCCGAAACCCTGGGTTGCTGCCGCCAACTGTGTAAAAGTGAAAACCGTCAAGTTTGATTCTTCAGAAACTTGCCCATGGACCGGAAAGTTCGTCTTGGTCGTCTCCGAAGGAGGTGTACTGCTTATGGTCAATGTCATTCCTATACAAACGATACAACATTAATAAGATACACGAAGGACTAACCCAACATCATAAGATTATAAAATAAATAAATAAAAATGTAGACAATACAAAGAATGAATGAACTATCCAACTACAAGTCTCATAAGTCATAAGAGAGTCGGTTGGCGCGGCTTAAGCGTACTGAGAATGGGACAAGTGAAGTCTTGTCTAGTTTACTCGACAGACACTTGCCCATACCAACAAGGGAAAAAACAACACCACCAACACATAAACTGTAACTGTTCAGCAACATTGGTGAAAACTGAAAATTCATGGTGTACTGAAGGGATATACTTGATTTTAGGCAAGCAGTATGGGTAGGAGTCGGATGGTTTGGATCACCCCAGCAAATCCCCATTCCTCCTTCGATTCTATCTAGCCGCGTCGGTTGACTTCTTCTTCTCCTTCTTCTTCTTGATTATGTCTTCTATGGTCGAGAACTGGAAAGTCAATGAGAAACCATGCTCGTGCAGTGCCTTTCCTGGAAGAAGCCTTGCGTTTGCACCATGTATTTATATAGTAAAATAAATAACTGTTCTAAATGTCACCAATTACGGAGCTGGTTGAAGTTTAGCCAGGAGTTGGGGTAAAAATACCGAATGGTTATTACACACAAAATGGATGTACAAATTATATTTTAAGATAGGGATAAAATGACCATCCATATAAATAGTGGTTATATATCATATGTATGTTATACATGAAGTGGAACACCCAAGATATTTTAAAATTAAAAAATAAAATTTATAGAATTTATATGCATATGATCAATAATTGAAAAAAAAAAAAAACTACAATTTATCCCGAGCACTACAAAATTTACTGTATGTATTTGTTCAATAATTTGTGGTCATTAATGATGAACAACTTGTATCTTGACCTCAAATCTATCAATTTATATTGGTCAATACATCTAGAAACGGTGGAGTTGTAAACTTGTAATGCACGTGCATCTCCCAAGTCAAAATTAATTAATAAAAAATAATTATATTCGAACCTTCCTGGTTTCGTTTTCGATCGCATTTCAATTAAAAGTTTTAGTCTTAGCGGAAATTATATTGATATTGAGCAGAAGTTTGATAGGAGTTACTTAGAAGACTATAAGTCTATCTCAGGCTCACAGCCACGGGACCACTAGCGACGAGTAAAAAGTAGGTAGGTTAGGTCTAGAAATCTCACGGCTATGGTTTGGGTCCAGACCGTGATTCGAATCGTTGGGTTCGGTTTCGATTTTTTATGGACCTGGAACCACTCTGTCTACATTACGGGATGGGTACGAACCGTGGACACACTGGTTCGCGGGATAGGTTCCACGGTTTTGGATCAGTCCAAATTTTTATTTTTAAAAGCACCCTACTACAAAATTTTAGTTACCTAATGCAAATACTATGTGTTGAAAAAAAGCTTATTATATTACACTTATTTTTCAAAGAAAAATTTCTTATTTAGTCACTAAAAAAAATATGAATACATTTGAACTTTTTGGGAAAAACAACAATGTAAAATAGGAATTATTTGAATTTTTTTTTATCGCCGGAGGTGCTTACATATCCAAAATTCGGAATCAGACCATCATAGTTTATGTAAATTTATAAAATTTATTTTATAAAAGCTTTAGTGTGTTTGTTGATTTTAATTATTAAAATCTTTAGTGTGTTTGCTGGCTTGTCTTTTTTTTTTTTTTTTTTCGTCCAACGATTTGGATCCACCGATTTTGACAGGTCCTAAATGTGGAACTGGCGAGGACCCACCATCCCCACGGGTCTTGCTTCCTTCCGATGGTTCCACCTCCCAAACCATCAGTGGCGGTCCGCATCGGGTCTCGGTTCGGACCTCCTCCCCTCAGAAGATGTCTAGTTAGGCTTATTTATTTTTAGTAATACTCTCTCTATTAAGGGTGTGGCATATGAAAAAATAAAATCACATGCGATCTCTGCATAAGACCATTATGATCCTACAATCCTGCTCAAAGGGTGTTGTCGGTAATTCGGGAGCTACTATTTCTTTTTTCCCCAATAGAAACAGATTAGGTCATCATCAAAACCAATAGATGCATACAAATTATCAATTTTTTCGTCGATTCCTGTATGTTCTCTGGTGCGCAAACAATGAATCCTTATCCGGTCCAAGTAGATGTTGTAATATATATTTTATTTAACAAATAGATAATTATTGTTAAATTCCTCATAATCGCCTGAAATATTCGTAGAATAGATTGGATTTCTTCCTCCCATTAGTTGTAGTAGTGGTTCGCCAAAAAAAACGAGAGAAAGGGAGAGAGATAAAGAAATTTTTGTATAATATTTGAATTTGCCAAACAGCCATCAGGGTTTTATTGGGATAATTATTTTAATTTTGAAAATAAAAAAGGGTTTGTTTTTGTTCTAATCTAATTTTATAACTTTTCTTCTTTTAATTATATCATTATTTTATATATCTTACACCCATATTATGTATCAATATTGGTACAAATAAAAGAAAAATAAGTAGACACTTGTGACCAATGACATTGTAGTTTTATGACATTAGTACTAAGCTCCTAGATAAGATGTACCGGTTTTGAATTTTTTCTCCTTTTATTGTAACGAAAAAAAAAAAAAAGAAAGGATACTTATGAAATATAATCTCAAATATGATAATGGAGAACGAGGACAAAAATTTCTTTTATAGAATATCTTTTGTTCACAGTTATATTATTTGAAGAAGAAAAAAAAAAAAATAAAAGAAAGGAAGAAATACCCTATTTTTATTGCTTTTAGTTTCAATATATTCAGGATAAAGCGCAAAGAGACATCATTGTTTCTTGATTTCTTCTAGAGCACATCAATTAATTATGCTGCTACAAAAAGTTGTTGACTTTTGTTAACTGTTGCATGGCGGCAGAATTTACACAACGACCAATCAGATCCAACACTAGGATTATCTCTCTTTTTAGATATCTCAGATATGGTTTTAATACCCTTTTGAAATTAATTTGAAAAAAGGTGTTCTGATGATTAAAAAAGAAAACTATTAGATTAAAGATTAAATATACATATCAAAATAAATACATAACAAATTAATTGGATATAGATAAGATAAAATTGAGGGTAGGGGAACAAAAGAACTACTTTTAGAGAGTTAAGCTCCCTTGTCAATGACTCAATTTCGAAATTAAATACGTGAGAAGCCTATCTTAGTCTCACATGGTTTTTCCAAATATTTTCTATGGAACTCAAATATCTAATTCACCTTTCCACTTTATCAGTTAGTTTTTAAAGTAGGTTTTTGAGTTTACCTTTGAAATAGTATATGGCTCTACACAACCATAAAATATTCCATTGATGATACAGTGTACGGTTATCAGTTATATGTTAACTCATGTAAGAGATAGTAGATAGTTTCTTAAATCATTACGATCTATAATTTATAAATATGATTATATGTCAAACTATGATTGTTATTTACTCACCACGTGTATTTTATATAGTGTATATCACCTACTGAAACCTTCTTACATAGCAAACATATCTTATGGTAGGGAGCTTCTACAGTTCTGTCAATGGGATGGGATCATTTTGTCAATAATTTAACCATTAAAATAAATATAGTAAATGGAATGTTAACTATTTTAGAGATTCGATTGTGGTAAGGTATGATGTGAGTCGTTCGATGGTGATGGACCAATCCCGTCACCAATAGCGAGACCATAGAATTTTTTTTTATGGTATTCATTTACCTTCTCGTAAAAACCGTATCGGCAAAAGTTAGGGTAAATTTTGATTAACGAAAAAAGAAAAATAATGGAGATCTCAGACTTCAGAATAAAATGTATATAGGCTATTAATTAATCTTCTACTACCTGTCAGGCATCTATATATTGTAAATCTTTGCTAAATCCAATTATTAGATAGATTTTCTCCAGTGATAGCAACAGATAAGTTTTTGAAGCAATCTAAACTAATAATAGTGTATTGAAGAGGCTAAAGAGGCTCAAATCATGGAAGGAGAAGAAGTAAAAGTTGCTTTGAATAGTGTACAAAATAGTAAAATGTCTTTTAAGCCTCAAATCATGGCCACTAATCCTGTGTAACTCTCTTTATGATCTAATATAATTTATGCAATTAGAAAAAAAAAAAAGTGTGCGAAGCATTTCTACACGTCTTAAACAACGTACAAAATGGAAATAAACCTTCAAGCTATTTGGCCGATAAATGTTCTTTACTCACTCAACTGATAAGTAAATCTAAAAAACTTGTAGTTTATAATAATAGCATTACCATCCCAGCACAAATCATAAAATACCAAACATGGATTAAGTGAATGAATGAGCAAATACGAGCTCCTCACTTGCAAAGATGAAATATGAACGGTGCAAATGTACATATTTTCAATGGTACCTTGATCATTTAGAAACATATTGGATTTTTTCTAGTGCTTCCACAACTTCGGTCATGGAAGGCCGTTGGTCTTGATGAGCTTGGACACATTTTAAAGCAAGCACGGCTACTTTTGTAGCATCTTCTAATATATAATTTCCCTTCAATTTGGGGTCTATCATTGCAACCAAATTTTTTTTACAAGGTAAATGTAGCTGGCTCCATATGACCAAGTTTTGCTTTTCTTTAGGAACATTTGGGACGTATACCGGTCGTCCCGTTAACAATTCAAGCAACAAAACACCAAAGCTATAAACATCGCTCTTTATGTAAAGATGTCCTGCATATTGATAATTTGATGGAGTTAAAAGAAGAGATTATAATCTCTTTTGATTGCTATGCTTTTTCGCATTCTAACTAAAGAAATCATGAACAAACTTAAGAATCAAATTAGCAATCTCTTGGCACCAATATTGGATCTTGGACTTTACCAGTTGTAATATATTCAGGTGCAGCATAGCCAGGGGTACCGGCTACCCTTGTTGAAACATGTGAACCCTCTAAAGGACCAAACCTTGTCAGTCCAAAGTCCGAGAGTTTCGCAATGTACGACTGCACAAATTTCACCTTAGGATCATTAGCTAGTTCTTATTTAAAATATAATTTACCAATCTGATACACATCATGTGTATCAAATCTATTATTGATTTTATAACGTAGCAGGGAGCTTCATCCTTCATAATGATAAGTTTTACTACACTCATTGGTAACCATTCAGTCATTAGGGGCGGGAGAAAGAGGTGCGTCTCACCTCTTTTGTGTTAGAATTGGCAGAATAGAGATAAGAAGTGAGATTCGTTGCTGACTAGCTCACCTCTTTATCCCAATCAGAGGCGAGACTCGTCTCGTTTTGCCAAAAAAAAATGGCAAAACAAGACTGATGAATTCTTAGATGAGAGTGACTCACTTCAATAGGTCAAGAGAGGCAATTTTTTAGCTTACTAAGGTGAAAATTTTCACCGATGGCCAAAATAAGAAAAAAAAAAGGTGAAAATTTTTGCCTATCTTGGCCCCTTTGCTACTAGTGATTATTTTCAAACCTAATAATTATAGAACCTTAAAAATCTGATGGTTTGAATTCATATACACACACATACACACACATATTTATACACATATTGGTTAATAAATACTTCATTTGTGAATTGACATTTTACTTGAAACTTCACAAGTTTATCCTTTAATTAAATAAATGATATAAATAGTGTACAAAGTTTAAAATAAGATTTATTTTGTTGCATTGATATTAGCGATGCAAGTGAATGGCCCTTATTAAGTACCCAATTCATCTAAACTGGATATTTACCCAATGAAATAATATCCTATAAGATTTGAAATAGATTTCAATAAAAATATTAAAATCCAATAGGATTTTGAGTTATATTTCCACACAAAATTGATACTAATAGGGCATGACCTAAACTCGGTGTAATATTTGTTATATTATATAACATTTCAAATGTACAATTCAATAAGGATTATCTAACATATTACTTATTTGATAATAAAGTTGTTAGGAGTTGCCCATAAAATAAATGATATTATTAGTTAGAGTTTACAATATTATTTATATTATAAGTTTTAGTAGTTAAGTTTCTTTTTTGCTTAATTTAACAATAGTTAAAATATAAATTTTAAAGCATTTTAGTAAAATTGTATTAATTGATCAAGTGGGTCAACGGTTCCAAATACCTGATAAAGTATATAAAACTTGTTGGAGATTTACCTTGGTTATACTTTGATATGTTATTATAATAATTTTAAATTCATAACCAATTGACTTATTAAATTTGAAAGAATTTTATATTCAATGATTCATCATATTTCTCTTGAAAAATATCTCCATCATTAAATCCTTCTACATGAATGAATTGTCAAATGGCAAGCAAAAACATATGACCCAATTGCAGATTGACTTTCTACTACTGGAATCCAACGTAAAAGAAGATATAGGATTACCTCATCAAGCAAAATATTTGCAGGTGTAACATCTCTGTGTATAATTTTCTGCTCGCACGTATGCAAGAAAGCTAGTCCGCGGGCAACACCTACCGCAATTTCTAGCCGTTTCTCCCAAGGAAGAGGATGATCAATCGAATCCCCTACGGTAAAAAAGGTTAGTACTACTGGAAGTACTAGCAAGCTGAACAAATTTAAGTCTTACTTCCATATAAGTGGATATTTAAACTGCCTTTTGATGCGAATTCATACACCAGCAGCAATTGTTCATCCTCATGACAATATCCTAGAAGCTTGGTAATGTTGGGATGAGACAGCTTCCCCAGAAACATTATCTCTGTCTGTACAAGACACATAATTCTTAAAAGTATTGATTATGTACAAATAGATCCTAAAAATCCTCAAACCATCATCAGTGAAAACTATAAATTACAACAATTTGGAGCTTTTATGATGATTTAGTGCACAATATTAAAAATTATGGGTGGAAAAGTCACGCTTTAAGAGATTTTTTTTTTTTTTTTTTTTTTTTTTAAGTATATCATCTGCCTAAACTAATGACTGTGAGGGTATTTGTGCAGTTGTCCTATCATATAAATTGAAAAATTTATAGGCTTCATCTTTGTCTAATTATATTTTCCATTCTTTACAAAGTGGTCGTACAAAATATAGGCCTTCTATGCACTTTTAGTAATGACTGGGGTTAGATCCATGAATCAACCTAGTCCAGCACAAGATGAGGCCGGAACCAGGACCTAACTTGTGGCCCCTGGCTTGAGACTCAGCAAGTCCCTAGGTTTAGGATAGGTCACGGCCTAAGACACATTGAGTCCCACGCAGGTCTCCATAAAAAAATTAAAAAAAAAAAAGAAAGTAAAATATGTTTTTTTTAGAAATAATCTTTATAGTGAGAGTATTATATAGTCCCATATTACTAACACTATAACTAAATATGGAGGTATTTATATATATATAAATGCATATGCTTAAAAGTTTTATAAAAAAAGGGTTAAAGATTATAATACTCTTAATTAGTTTTTTTTTTAATTTTTTAAAATAAATTATGAACAGGTCTGAAACCGTTGGTTCCAAGACCCAATTCCAACCTAAGGTCCCATGGGCTGAGCCCATTAGTTCTGGACCACGGAGTAGTGATTTTAAGCTGGGTCGGACACATGTCAAGCTTTTGATAATGAAATTTTTGTAATTTCTCTTTATGTCTACTTTACTTGTTTCATAGCAATGAAAAAAGTCGTTGCAAGATCGTGGTTTTATTTTGTAACAGAACGAGCACAATATCTCGTAATATGCCAATTAATTTGCATGGCATATATTTCTTAAACAATTAAATATAAAAGCATTGACCTGGCTAAAAGATATAAAAGCACTAGTCTTATAGATATTAATATTTATGACTTATAGTCTATTTTGCATCCAACACCTGACAAATAATAGTCATTATATTTAAATTTTTTTAATAAATTATTTGTTAAGAAATACATATAGATAAAAACATATGATAGTTCTTATGAAAATATCAAATAGATCAAATACAAATAAAATAAAGCTGTAAATCAGACACATTGACATATAAAGTTTAGATTCAGATGTGAAATAGACAATCTAAACGGACTCTTAACATTTCCCCTTGCTTATGGACTTGGACATTTAACTAAAATCAGTCTATGTGGACGATTAAATTAAACATGACGAGTGTCTTACTTAATCTTCTAATCATACTTATCAAAATCGTGAGTTAATTATACTATTTTATGAATTTATTATTTTATGTGTTTTTTCTTAATTAAAATGGATGTAAAATTATTTAGATGTAGATTTTAAGAAAAATTACGAATATATGTGTATGATTCTATATATTCATAATTTTATCAATTTTATATGATTTTTTATAATTTTATTATTTTTATACATTTCAACAAATAATAAAATCGCTTATGATTCTCACATGCAAAAAAATGCTTACATACCTGCCATTCTCGAAGCCCTTGAAGACTCTTTTTGTTTAACCTTTTTACAGCAATAACAGACTTTCTGCTCCTCCTAGAAGTTGATGTCTTATCATCAATCAAACCTTTGAAAACAGCCCCAAAACCTCCTTCTCCGAGCACTGTACGGAAATCTCGGGTTGCTGCCTTCAACTGTGTAAAGGTAAAAACTCTCAAGCTTGATTCTTCCAAAACTTGCCCATCGACTGGAAAGGTCTTCTTGTTCGTTTCTGAAGAAGGGGTACTGCTGATGGTCAGTATCATTCCTATTCAAATGATACAACATTAATATGGGATGCACATGATAAGATTCAAAAAATTAACAAAATGTAGATTATACAAAGTACACGCTATTACTTGATCTTCGGCAAGCAGTATGGGTGGGAGTTGGATGATTAGGGTCGCCCCAACAAATCCCCATCTGTCCTCTCTAGCCGCCTCGTGGACTCCTCTTCTTTTTGTTTCTTCTTCCTCTTGCTTCTGGTTTTCTTTCTTATCAGAGAAGGGTGTAAGACGTCGATATGGAGAGTCAATGAGAAACCATTTTCATATGCGTGTACTTTTGTCTCTGAAAATTACAGAGTTCCCTCCATGAAATTTCCTATGGTTCTCCCCTTTTAAGAAAAGATAAATAATGATGCGTCTTTTTTTTTTTTGGGCCGAAAAATAATAATGCGTTTAAACCCTCAGTCTTTGGATTCTGAGTGACTATAAATGGATCGGATGTCGATGGTATAATACTCAACACTCGACTCAAACTCAATTTGAAACTACTCTTTTGGATTATCGGTTTTTTATCAGTATTGATTCGATATTATTTTAGTATCAATTTAGTATTGGTTCAGTTTGATCAGTTTATGAGTAAAACTATCAGTATTTCATCAATATCATACCAGTATTGATTCAATATCTATTTTGCACTAAAATAATACCAAAACAACGAACTAAAAAGGCCAAAGTTTAAAATTGACTCAAATTCGACTGAACTTGAAATTTTAAGCTCAAACCTATTTTAAAATAACACTTAATAAACTTGAGCTTTCAACTTAATTAAACTTGTTTAGACTCGATTTAATAATTTTTTTAATACTAATTAAAGTATTATTAATATTCAAACTCGAGTTGTATTTGAATAGTAAACAACATAAGATAGAGTGTAATTTACCTGTTCTTGAATCAAATTCAAATAAAAAACGAGCCAAGATTGTATAACAATATGTAAATCAACTTGATTCATTTACTCTTAGTGATATTCCCAAATTCGATGGAACAAAAATATAATTCATATCTTATTTAAATATTTTTCTCTTAAATAAAAAAAAACAACTAAAATTAAAAATAATCTATAGATTCATTTTAGAGCCCAAATGAACTTTTTAAGCCGACATTTCTTTTTAAAGATTTAAGATATAAGTGCATAATTTCAAAGATAAAGAATTAAGTACTTATAAAATAAACATAAAAGATATATTAAAATTTTATATCTTCGCTACAATTTTTCTTTTGTTATTTATTGATTAAGAAAAATGGAAAAAGAAAAACAGAATATGGAAAGAAAAGGTCTAAGGAAAATTCAAACTATAAAACACCTATCCTATAATAATCTTATGTTCTAATAGCTTTACTATTGGCTTTCTAATTAGGATACTCTCGAATCAAATCTTTCATTTTTCCTATAATTAAAAAAGAAAAAATAAATAGAAATAAAAGCGCGGCCTCTTCCTTTTATCTTTGCTCTTTGCTTGGAGATGATCCCTTTCCCATCCATGATCCGGTGAGGATGGAGACCACAGGGTATGAAATATATTGATTAAATGTCGAAATAATCAAACTTTACGAGTTTTGTTCACTAATATGCTATTAAACTTTATTTAAAGTAGTGCGGCACGTGCATGAGCTAAGTATTTAGCTACTAGAAGATGTTGACTTTTGTTATCTGCTGCTTAGTGAGAAAATACACCGACCAATGAGATACCACAATAGGATATTTTATTTATGTCTATTTTACCAAGATGATAATGCCAATAAAAGCTCTGAACTTTTATATTGTTTTCACTTTAGTGGCTGTAGCTTTCAATACTTTCATTGTAGTGCTTTATCTTTGAAGGGTGTTTGGGGTTTATTGGTTTGGTATCGATTTAATATTTATTTTAATTAGATTATTTATAAAAATAGATATAAATAAAAAATAAATATTTTTATTTATAAACAAATCTTACAGATTAAATACATATGTAGATCAGATGAAAACTAAATTATCTGATTAAACCATTCAAAATGATTTTAATAAGTTAGGACAAATATTACTTTCAATTTTTTTAATTTAATTTCTAAATTTTTATTTGTTTGATTTATTTTTTGTACATTTAATTTTGTTGTAGTTTAATAAAAAATTAAACACTAAATTATTACTTAAATTAAAAGTACATATACTTAAATTACAACCTCTTACCAGCATAATTTGCCCTTAGAGATTCTTGAGGATTGTGTTTGTGAGACATGACTTACAAAATAAGATATGGTCAAGAGGCACGTGACCATTCTGACAGTTAAATTAGTATATGTATAAGATGATAAAGAGTAAATAGTGTAAGATAGTACGCATTATCAATGTGGTAGTGTTTTTTAGGTGTTTAAAGCCTCCTCTTCAAGCTCCTAGAGGGAGTGTTTATAGAAAACATGGATCTTGATAGTTAGAGACGAATGGAGGAAGTAGATTTCATCATCGTGATTGTGGTGGTTATTGGAGAAGTGACAATTAAGCCACTAAGGCATGTTCTTGATTTCTCCATAGTGATTTTGATGAAGACCTAGTAAGTCAGCATGCTAAGTGAAAGGGACACTTAGTTGGCAAAGGGTGGTTTAACTCAACTAAGGGACATAATAGTTATGCTTTTTGACCTTATGATTAGACCAAAGAGGTTTGCCCAAGTCCTAAAGCACCGTTAGTAGGCATTAAGGACGCAGGCTAGGAGTTTCCCAAAACAAGAATCCCCCTACCCTTTTGGTTTCATAGAGAATTTCTATAGATGATTGATGAATTGTCTTGGTCCAAGTTGAGTCATGCTCACTCCTAGAAAATTGTTAAATCTATCAATTAATGGTTGTTCCAACTCAATTGTAGCTCGTTGAAGGGGATCAACCCTGTACCACGTTTGTCATGCATTAGATCATGTTAATGGCTCTAAGTTGTTGGATTTCCTTTAAGAAGATCTAATCGTTAGGGATGTGTATTTGTTCAATTTTCCATAATTGTCAAATCATTCCCCAAATCTTTATAAATTTTTCTAAAACCCTAAGTTTATCATTTTGAATTGTTTAGATTCTCTTGCTTAAGTTTATAAGCTTTCAAAATTTTTCTAGCATTGATCTTTTTCACATCAAATAACCAAACTAAAAAGCATAGCAAGTGAGATAGATAGTTCTTCTAGAAAAGTTTTTGGAAGAGTTCATAATGAGACAAAGGTTTGCCCCTCCTAATAACATCAATGACAGTTTCAGAGAGAATGGTTGAAGAGACGGCGACGACTATGATGGTAGAACAGATGGAAGCGGTTAGTAGGACTTCATTTCATTGCTTTAATGAATGAGTATACATATACACTATCATTTAATCTATTACCATTTAAATGAACATCATTAGACATTGAGGGGTCAGAATCGGATTATTAAGAAAACCAGGTTAGTGAGGTGGAGTTGGAGTTAGATGTGAAGCATTACTTTTGGAATACTCCTCCAAAAATTGATATTGTTGGACCATCTAAATTATATTTAGCTTGGTTTCGAAGTTATTGGCAGTAACTTTGGGGCAAGCAACGCTAATGTTCTCACCCTTCAAGTTGGGTCTGCTGTAATGCCTTAAACTGAAAGCATTATTAGCCCATCATGTGTCCTTACTAGATATAGACACGTTAAGGCTATCATTACACTAGTCCACAAATGTAAATTTTATATAACATCAATATCTCACATATTGGGGTATTTTTAAAATATTATGAAATTACAAAACTTCTCAACAACTTAGTTGGCATAAACCAAACAATAACTTAATATAAATTTAAAACATCATAAGAAAATGTCTCATAAAATATTTAGATTCATAAAAACTATATAAAACTTCATAGGATCTTCAACTTTGGCTATCTCCAAACTAAAATATCTAAAAATTAGTTGGAAAGTCAGTTTCACTATCATCCTCCCCACAATCTATGAATACATCATAGCATGATAAATCGAACACTATTAGATAATCACCTGTACTTGGAAAACAGAAAAGAATAAGTGTAAAGCCTACTACATCAAACCACAAACACATGTGCATGAACAAATATCATACAAATTCACATGCAACCTAATAACTTATGCAATAACCATAAGTTATTATTTGTAATTACCTAAGCAATCAACTCGGTTTAGAACCATTTGCAACTAGTTCTAAACCTAGAGTAACTCATGATTCCATGAAAACAAGTTTGTATGCAAAATACTTATATATATATATATTTGTGTTGGGTACTCCCCACACAACCATACTCTATCACTCATAAACTATCGGAATCATCTCTGTGCATAACTCCACTTAGGACAACGCCACATACAGATCATTAGGGCACCATATTAGTAACACATTATTCCCGATCTACTAGACCCAGCCAAGCACAAACAATAAACCAATTAAAACCATATAACATTAATTTTTTTTTTTTTACATATGCTAATCTTACAATCACTAACAACAACCAAGGTAAGGACGTACCTGAAATAACTTTTGGAATAGAAAACCTAACTTCATAAAAAACAGTTGAATAACATCAAATACTCATTCAAAAATTGTTTTCACAAGATAAACATAATTCTATTATTATCTAAACCCTAAACTAAAAAGAACTACATTTACCCTAGGTTCATACATACCTTCCTTCTTTTGATTATAGAACCACAAAATCTCTAACCACCAAAATTAGTTTCTCTAAAATTTCTCCAAGAACTTGATTCCCTTCACTACCAATATGAATACCTTAGGAAAGATAACACTTTTAGATCACAAAAGGATTAAAAAGGATCAACTAACTTATTACTTGATTCTTGGTCCTCCTTGAAGCAAGATCACAGAAATCTTAGGGTTTTCTAGAGCTTGGGAGAGGTTTTGAGAAGAAGAAATAGACCAGGGCTATTTATAAAACATGGGAAAACCTTAAAAATTCCATATATGTACGCTGGCACGTCGGCTGCTGGTGTAAAGATATAAGCTGGTGGCCTAGATTTTATGCGGGCGGCTTAAAACTTTGAAAAACGAATCTAGGGCCATGTAGGCTGTCACTTAACACTGACGGCGAGAAGGCAAGGCCGACGGCTTACAGATCAAAGCTGGTATCCTTGAGGTGGCTTAAACGCTACATCCTCAAATCCTTCTTGGACGACTCCCACTTGATCAAATGCATCTGCCATTTATCCATAAATCAATATTCGTATTAGGATGGATCATAAAACCCTCTTATTAATCAATAGATGAAACTTTTGCACTTTATTATAATTTATTTATTTTTATATTACATCTATAATAGTCCATCATGGTGCAAGGGACCATAGGTTGATTAGCCCTAATATTTTGGTTAATAAGCAAGTTATTCCTATCACCCCCATTTAAATTTTCATTCGGTTGTCCATTCCTACCATTTAACTCCTTGTGATTCTCAAATTCCTTCTCATTTGGATTTAGGTTTATGTTCTTATCATGGTTAGCCATTTCAGATGTTTATTGCTGTTCCTCCTTAGTTTTGGAAGGTGAGTTTTGTAAAATCTCTTTTACAGTCTTTCCTTGGTTTTAAAGTGCACTCCTTTCACGCTCTAGATCAAAATCTAGCTGGCCACTCAAACAACTTCTAGTAATGCATTACAAAAGATAAAAAGAAAAACTAAGGTAGATCAATTTTTGCAACGAAAAAATGGCTAAAATAATAAGTAATAGGTGTTCCTAATATTGTCGATCCTCAGCAGCAATACCAAAAACTTGATCGTATTATAATGATTGAGTTATAAAATAATTTAGCTATAATCTCTTTAGTAACTACAGTCAACACTAGACAAGTGCACCTATAAAAGATAGTATAGGAATGAAGTATAGGGTCATCTCCCAGAGAGATCTTCTAGTACTAGTAATTACCCTTTTTCCTATTATCGAGCCCACAAATTCGAATGATTATTATTGTTACTCTATTAATTTACTACCAATCTATTACAAATTTCTATTTAACTTACAAATACAATTCTCTTAAAATAAATACGATGTATAAAACACTTAAACTTCGCTTCACCACTAAACGTTATCATGTAATTCAAGAAGATATCGTATAATGTTACTAGATTCTCAAATTGCATAATTCATTAGGTATGTTAGCATCTTTCTCAAGATCACTAATCTTTAACCCTATGTTTATCCATCGAAATCTCTTCTTAGCCAATAGTAACTTAAGATTACTTAAATCTTAGGAATCCTATCTCTAGGATCATGAGCAATTCTCGTCAATAGCTAAGATCTATTTAAGGAAATGATTTTTAAATCAATCCTAATGAGATCTAACAGAAACTTATATCCTGTACAATATAAATTCAAGATTCAATGAAAACAAATTGTTGAATTTAAAAAAACTAGTAGAACTTCATTAATAACTCATATGGATCACATGAGAAGTCTAGGGTTACATAAAATCTAAGATATAAGACTGATCCCCGTGAATGTAATAATATAACATAGAAATTCAAAAAAGTAGTAAGGAAACATGCAAACCCCCCTTTTCAATGTTATAAGTTTCGTAATCTTTAATGAATCCAAGTACAATGAAACGTCTCCTTTTGCTTCTTTCTTAAGAACTTTAAGAGACATGTCTTTACAGGTTTCAGTGATATAGTATCATATGAAGAATGATGCTTTCTGACTTGATATGATCTTATACATACATATATATATGTATGTTATGAAATGGTATGGTTTGATATGATACATCCTTTGTCTCCATTCACTTCCAATTATACCGTTATATGACATTTGATGTGGTAATAGGTAAAGTAGTAGCAACGTCTTGAAACAACACAACGAGGGTTTCTAGTGCCCTACCTTCATTATGGTTGGGACTTGGGCCGTAATCTCCTATCATACTTATCTCACGCTCATGACAAAGGATAGTGATCTCCATGATTGAAGTTAACCAGCATTAGTCATGGCTGTGATAATGGATCGTGAAATATTCTGTAGAAAATGTTCAATATTGATCACGCCCATAGCCAGCCAGTGATATAAGCAATGAATAAATTCCCAGAGTATATAAGCAGGATTTAGGTCAAATCTTCATTCTTCAGAGCATCGCATGACCATAACCATTACGATCTCCTCAGTATTTCTTTAAGCTCTTCTCACATGGCCATGAATTTGCTAGGTCCAATCTTTAATATAAAATATTTTCGTCAGTACCTTACATATGGTTGTGGGTTACTTCTAGTGTACATTCTTTTACAAGTTTGCTGACTTTTCTTCATTAGATGTTATGAATTGTCAAAATGAAACTCCAATTCACCTGAAATCAACAATTAAACATATTAAGTACCAATTCTTAGGATTATTGACAAATATATCTATGAAATAAACTCAAATAACCCCTTATTGAATAGAGTAAATAGCTCCTATCAACAATAGTGAGAAACATGAGAAGTGAAAAATAGTAGAGGTGGTTGAACTGAAGTGAAGTAAGAAACCAAAGGCTACTAAAGATATTACTAAGATGAGGATGATTCCTACCACTAGCCGTCTTGTCAAAATTGTAGAACCTCTAAGGCTGGTGGGAGGCATGGTTGGCGCTTTACACCCTATGTGTGTGTTGACTAAGTTAAGCAAGCATCGAAAGAAGGTTTTGGTTTCCCATTGTTTGGATTAGGGTCTCATATTACTTGTTTTTGTCATCAAAATTGTTTCCCAAACTAATTAGTTTGCTTGTAGCAGATTAACTTGTGGTAGGATAAAGTCCATAAATTGTTTGTGTAGATGAAGTAAATGGTTTAGGAAGTAGAGAAGAGAGATGAGGAGTCGTCTAAGAACCTTAAAGACGTAAACTTAGTAAGTCCACTTCATAAAAGTATGAATTTCTGCCATAAGTATGAGTCATTGGTTGATACCTAGAGTCATCTTATAATTAAATGTTTTTTTGCTCCAGAAGGCTAAGAGAGCAGAAGGCACAAATGAGAAACTAAAGAACGAGAGGTCCAAACTTGAGAAGTCCTTGAAAAGGACTAAAGAAGACTTTGTTAATCAAGGAGAAGAAATTAGAGGAGGCTCAGGAGGAGATTCTTACACCATGTGAGCATAACTAGAAATAATTTATTGACTCTAATGGCCTTGAGAAGAAGTTGAAGGTAGTAGAGGTGAAAAGTAGGGAGGTTAAACAAGCTACCTCAAAGGTAGAGAAGAAGCTTTACTGTGAACTATTTGTGCTTTAGGTGCAAGTGGATAAGTGTGGATTGAAGCTAAAAGACCATGCGGATGTCATCAACATACTAAATCACCTATCAAGAAGAGTATGTTGGATGCCTTTTTAAAGGAGAGAGGAATGGGAAGATTACTTTGAGCAAATGGATCAAGGAGTAGTTAAGGTTGTTCTGGAAGAATATTTTGTGCACTTGCCCTTCCACAAATTGGTTTAGGTATGAGTATGACCACATTTTGAATAGGGAATCAATCAGACAGGTTCTTATCAAGCACTCGACCACCCAACTCAATATTACCTTATAGGGTTTGGGACGAGTTTTGAATTTTATTTTACAACTTTATAGGGTTTGGATTGTGTTATGGGACTAAATAGCAACTCAATGGGAACCTACGAATTTGTTGTAACACAACAACAACGACAACAACAACAACAACAACAACAACAACAACAATAATAATAATAATAAGGGACTATAGTTTAAGGACCATACACTATGACACATCCTTTCCTCTATTCACTTTACTTCAGTCACAGTATAATACACTCTCTCTTAAAGAAGAAATTTTAAATTGAATATCTAATTAGCCATATCTCATTGGCCACCACTGAACCTCTACAACTCTACCTCGTCTCTAAAGCTCTCACCCTTGCTAGTCACCTTTCACTTTGTTTGTATCCATCCATCATCATTCGTCGTCTTCGTTAGAGCTATGTAAGTGGGTTAAATGGGCAATCCTTCCCCGCCGCCTTTAGTTTACAAGTTATGTGGGCCGACCTGCTTTGGCCCGCATTATAAAAAATTAAAAAATTTTGGCTCACCCCACCTGCGCGGTTGGCAGGTTATGCGGGCCAACCAACAACCTGTTACGTTTTTTTCTTTTTGCAAACTCTTAACATTACATTGTAATCACACTAGAAATAAATGTTATTTTCAATGAAATTATTTATATATGGGATAAAAAATAGATAAAGAATAAATATTATAATATACACAAAAAATTAGAATAAAAATTATTATTTAACATTATGGTTTCACTTTCTTAGTCTTTTAATTTGGTTATTTTCTTAATGCATACTTACATAAAGTTGTTTACAATTACTTGATTTTTTAAAAACTTTCATGGGTTTTACAAAAAAGAAAAAAAAACTTATGCAGGTTTCTGGTCAACTCAACTCGTAAACAGGTTGGCTCACTTTAGTTTGAGGGTTATATGCGTTGGGCTAAAATGGCTTGCATAGTAAACCAGGTTGAAATGGGTCAACCCAACCCACTTCTTTTTTTTTGGTTTTTCGTGGGTTAAAGGGTTGACTCGCATAACTTACCCCACTTGTATAGCTTTAGTCTTCGCTTGTTATCTCTATTCATGTGATTTAAATAGTTATTTGTTGTTGTTGTGTTGTCAGTTAGTAAATGTGAAGCCGTTCGAGGATTCAATTATGATATTAGTCTCAATTCATTTAAAATTCTAATCAAATTGATGTAAAGTTAATGCTCTTAGAGTATTGATTGAGTTCCTGGTGGTTCTTTGGATAGATCCATGTAAAGCTCATAAAACAATATGCATTAATGGGGTTTTTTACCCCCTTTTATTTTCTTTTTTTTTCCTTAAATTGTTGTTTCTTTACACAAGAAAATAAATTTAAGTATATAACTTTGTTAAATTACCATAACAAGAGGAAGCTTTACCCTTCTACTAAATTTAGTTTTAATCATCTACATTTTTCTCTCAAATGGCCTAACCCATTGAACTTTTATTAATTTGAATATGATTTCCTTTTAGTAAATTATGTGACTGGAAGTTAATTGGAGGATGGGAAAGAAGAAGTTTCATATTATATTGTAAGATTGCTTTATAATTCCCTTATGTGAGCATTTGTTAATAGAATTGTAAATTTTTAATGAAAACATCGAGTTATGGGTTTGGGCTTAGGTGCCATATAGGGTTTGTTTGACAGGTTTCAAGTTTAGGGAGAAAAATCCTATTGGGCTTAAGACAGGTTTTGTGAGACTCTGTAAGTTATTGAGGTAGGTTTGGGTTTTGTAAAACCCATCCTAAACTGTTATGCCCAAAGTGTACCCTAAACGCGACAGCCCGCCATACTCAATATTAAGACTTAAGTATGACAACCTTAGTTATCCTGAAAGTCTCCATATCGGGTGTAAGACGTACTTTCACGAACATAGCAGACTAAACTTTGGAATATATCGTTTAAGCAGTTATGGACAATAGCAATTAAGAAAATAAATTATAACAATACAACCAAGGTTTATAGAAACTTATAAGGAGTCTTTACAACATTAAGGGGCATTCCCCTATTAAAGATAACTAAGTTTAATAAAAAGTCTATCATGAAACGATTTACATTTTTGAAACTTCTCTTGGAATTTATATCTACTTCTAGCTTACACTTCTATCCATAAGATCTTAGCTTGAAGGCATTACTTGGGTAAAATAACATCTTGGTTCCAACTAAGGTACGAGAACTGCAAAAGATATCTAAGAGGGTATAAGCTACATGCATAGTGAGATTTATTTCCATAATTAAACACTCGACATTCAATAATCAAAACAAGTTTATTTAAGTAACCATATGAGATGCATAAGTACTTGGGCAAACAATACATATGATTTTCCAGGAATCATATATTGAGTGGATTTACCCCTCCATTCGGGGTTAGGTGTTCCAGACCATGTAGGCTACCATTATAAAACGTATTCCATGCTAGTTCTTATTTTAGCAATTCTCTTGCTTAATATATATATTATATATATATATATAATCCAACTTATTTATGGTTTATTTCTGAGCCACTATATAGTTGCCACTTGCCAAGTATGTTTTAATCAGATGTTTTCCCATCGTTAGTTGATTCAAATGTTGCCTAGTCGCTTTATAGAATTTACAGATTCTATGAATCTCCTTACTAAGTGTTTGTCCCACCAATGATATTGTAATAAATACAATGAACTCACCCGATGACATGCATGAATCAATTTAATTAAGTATTCATGGCATAATTAAATATTTTTGGGTGATCATAGAATTTGCAGACAATCATTCTTACACTAGAACAAACATTCCTTATAAACAATTCCTACCTCGATTTATATTGTTTTTCAACCAAGTATGTAAAGCACATGCATTTTTCCCATTTTATCTTTTTCTAATTCTAATGCCACTAATTTTATAAGCAAATTCATAAGTGCAAATATGTAAGAAATAAACTCACTCGACCATTTGTGTAGATACTTCTAGTCAAGGAAATCCTCGGGACACGAGAACTTGGTCTCCACGTCACCTAAATAAGATAAATATAAAAAATGAGTATTTCTTGGAAGTTCTACTTAAACTTATAATTCTATTTTACTAAGTTCATCAAAATTCATAAAGAGGGAAATTCCAACTTAAAATGGTCATAACTTGCTTATTTTAACTTGGAATTTCACATATTATATACTGATTTTTACCTATTTGAAAAGATCTATTCATTTCTAAGGTAATTTTCTACATAAAAGGTCATTTGGCTTTCTAAAAGTTACGGTACAGAATCAAAACGAGATCCCAGCTTTTGAAAAACAATTTCCCAAACTCATTTCTATTCAAAAATCCTTTTGGGAAAATATAGGTGTGCATATATATATAGTTGAAAAATCCTTTGAGTATTTATATAGACTCATATTATATGTAAGATTCTAATAGGGTTATCTCAATAATTATTTTTCGTAAAACAATTTATCTTAAAGTGTTGAAAACTTGAATTTTAACAATTCCTTTCCTAAAGCATTTTGAAAGAACTTTATAATCTTTCGGGTTATTATGAATATATCCTTATTTGGTTTTCCAATTTTCTTCCTAAAACAAGTTAATTTTTCTTAACTTGAATTTCTATAAAATTTTACTTCTAGTGATAAGAATGAATTTTTCCAAAAATTGTTATTAAGTTATTGATGCCCTATAGTAATTTGTATATGTTTTTAAAAAATTTAGCTTTGATATACAAATCTTTTCCTTCTTATATTTTTATTTCCTAACTTCTTAAAAGAAAATACATTCTATTTTCAAAACTTGGTCTTTCAAGTCTTTTACAAATTTTACTAGGAAGAAAATCATATTTCACTATTTTCTTAAGTTTTTGATAACATCTTTTGTCCTTTTGTAACTTATCATGTTTATATTCTTTTTATTTATTTGAAAATAGGTTGTTCTTTTAGAAACTTGAAAATCATTATTTTTCTAAGTGGGTTTATAAATTAGGAAGTTGATTTTATCTTAACTTTGAAAACTAGTTTATCCTTTGGTTTTTATTATGAAGTTGAAAAGATTCCATGCTTAAGATTTTTATTATAGAGTTGGTAAAAATTCTATAAGTAAGCTTTTTGAGAAAAATTTATTTATCAAAGAATTATTTTCACTAAGCTTTAATAAAATTTATGTGACTTACCGTAATAAGAGAAAATGTTATTTTGTTAGTGAACTTCTTTGAGAAAATTATCTTTATGGTCATTAAAAAAAAATCTTGATGAGTTTGCAAAGAAGTTGGAAAAATAACCTTTTCACATGTTTAATAGGAAAATCTTGATTTTGTGGAAAAACATATTTTAAGAAAGTTTGGTTTCATTTCTTTAATTTTTGTTGAGACAATATCATTATGATTATGCATGTACATGAGCATGTAATATGGAAATGTTGAAATTATAAGAAAAGATAAGAAGCAAGATAATAATAATAATAAGCGAGATAATAATAATATCAAGAATTGAAAACCTTAGCTCCATCAAGATAACCTAGTCAAGTATTGGGAGCCTTAGCTTCATCAAGGTAACCCAGGACTAAGATTAGACTAGTCCAAAAAAGAAAAATAAAAGCAATAGTAAGAGCAAATATAATAATAATCTTGCTAGTTAGTTAGTGAGCATTTAGGCTCTAAAAATATATAGATATATATATATATATATATATATACCTAACAATATATATGGAGTTAGATTAGAAGCATAATAACAATAATAATAACAATATGATATCATAATAACAACAAGATAATAAAATTGGAATTCGTGTGCAAGAACAAAACATGCACATGTTGTTACTTCTACAACTCATGGGAGTTTTAAGAAACAACATCATGGTCATACTAAGTCACATGACATGGGTAAATAAGTAGTGATAGAAGTTTACCTAAAGTGTTTGTGTGGTATGAAGTTGGTAGATGAATGGGGTATTATGTGGGTAGTAAGAAATGGTAGATGGTTTATGTGTAGAGGAGGATTTTTGTGAGAAATTGGTGAAAGAGAGTTTTGGTAGAGAAGAATTTTGTAGAGAGAGTTTGTGGAGTGATTTTGAGAGAGTTTTGTTATATGAAATGAATGTGTGAAAGAAGTGGAGAGAGAGTAGGTATTTATAGTTGAAGATGGAGGGAAATTAAATGTAATAAAATAAACTGAAAAGAAAAAAATATAAATGGTACAAGGGCTACCGGGGAGGGGGCCTGTTCTATATGGAGGAGAGAGAGGGAGAGATAAAATTTGTAATTTTGTAAGAAAATAATTAATATGTAAGATATGATTTGATATAAGATGTATTAGAAAGATAAAAAGTAAGAAAATAGGTGGACAGGTAGTAAGAAAACGTAGAGATAGGTGAATAGTAGAGAAGTACAATGAATAATAAACAAGACTAATAAGTTACCGATAGTAAAGAAAATACGTATATAATTGCGATATCTATTACTTTAGCTACCAAAAAATTATGAAACTGATATTTTTGGATTTTTTATATTATTACGAATCTAACGGTATAAACAAAATATTTTTACAATCCAGTGTTTTCGGACACGATTTTCTAAAACTGATCATGTTCGGATCTGAAAGATGCTAGAAATTAACGAATATAATATTTTTATACTTCCCTATATTATTATGAACTATTATAGATCAGTAACTTAATTTTGTTGTCTAGGATTTGAGAGCACGAGATTGTCGAATCTAAACTCTAGGGTTTTGGCATAGGTTTTTGTTGATTAGGATTTCTGGTTGACTTTCGGTTCTAGGGTTTGAACTTAAGAATCACTGTAAAATCTGGGGTTTTACATAAACTCACCCTAGTTGCAACCTTAATTTTGAACCCCAAGAAGGAGAAGGATTAGGAGGAGAAAATCATAAGTGAAGAGCAGTAGAGTAAAGAGGGAAAGGAGTGTGAAGATGATCTTCTTCCCAAGGCTAGAGATTCCTTTTACCCTATTAAGCTTCAAAAGTTTAAACTAACTAGTGGCATGGTCGAGTAGGGTGACTTATAACCTAATGTTGCTTCCTCCATGAGGTTTAATGGCACTCTTGCTAGGGTCGAGGAGGCAATGCCCAAGTCTACTGAGGTTGGTCTTTGTAAAGGTAATGGAGGAGATGGGAGAAAGAGCTTCAAATAAGGTGTTTCTACAGGTGATGTACATATGGTTGAGGTCGCTGAGTATGCTGGTATTCCCACTAATCCACCTAGAATTGTTCAAGTAGGCTCACTTTGGCCCATGGTTTAAATGCCTGCAGACCAAAATGGGTTGGGTTATGGAGAAGAAATTCTTGTTTGTTTGTCAAACAAACTAGAATTTCTTAACTTAATTTAGGTTAAATGGGCTAAGAACTTTTGGGTTGTTTGACAATAATACAATAATTTCTTGGTTGTAACCTAATTAACTTTGGCCTGTAGGTTAAACAAGCTAGCCTACTAACTTGGGCTTAACTCATTTGTATTCTTTGCAGATTAAATAGACCTTATGGCATTTAACCCACTTGTACTAATTGGAGAAAATGTACATAATAATCAAAGAATGAAGCTTTATATGTATTGACAATTAATTTTATTACTATTTTAATTATTATATATGAGAATAAGTTTTTTTAAATAATTTATTAGATATTTTCTCTTAAAGTAATAAACATATACTTAAAAAATGTTATAATGCATGTGCATTTATTCATCCTCCTCCCTTACCATAACATATAAGCTTAAGCTCAAATATGAAAGTCCTAAGAATAATACTACATTAATAGTCATTTTCTCTTACACCTTTTTCTTTTTTTCTTTTTATGAGTTTGCTAGAGGGCCGCCCTGTTTAAACCATGAGCCCATCCACTTTAACTCACATGCTAAATGGGATAGGTATAATTGGCTTGTGTTGAGCCCAGATTTTCATTTTTTGGTGTAATTTCTTTTAATTCGATTCGTGCCAAACCATAGCACATCTGATACAAACCCTTGACTAAGAATTTTAAAAACTATAATTATTAAAAACTTTAAGGAGTTTCTACCAATTGAAACTAGGGAAAAAAAATGTAAGTTAGGATTAGTGGGTTGGTTAATCCTAACTTAGCCACTAGTTTGCGAAAAAATTGATTTAAGACTAATTTTGATAAAGCCGAGATTTTTCTTTTTGGAGGGCTATCTTATAAAAATCATATGATTACCTCTTTCTAATTCTTTAATTAAAATTCATTCCTTTGATTCCATAAAAATGTGTTGATATTTTTGCAATATTTATAAAGTGGCAAAATGATAATCTATTACGAGACAACATTTACATTATAATTAATAATTACATTTATTTTACAAAGTGATAGTAGTTATGAGCTAATTACTAATTAATATTTACAATTGTCAAACTGAAATTTACAAAGATGCAATTATCAATATTTACAACTAATTGCCAATCAAACTAATATTTATAAGATAAGGAAAAAGAAGCTTATTTATAATCTAAGTAACCTTGTTGGTGCTTATATACCCACAAATTGAGATCAAATGCGATGTAGTTATTTGTGAAAATGTTAGTGGATTGGTCCATTTTAATTTTTGAACTCTTTCACTATAAGTTTTTTAAATTTTCAATTTTTTGGCAAAAAATAAGTTTCAAAATGAGATCATATAAACTACCAATTTCACTTTAGTTTAGAGTATAGAATTTTCTATGTGTAACAGAAAAATCATCATTTTAACATATTTTAATTACATACATATTTTCATTTATTTATATATATTTATTGTTTATTTATTTATTCATTGATGAAACTATTTTATTCTGTATTAATTTCTTTTGTTATTCTTTTATTTATTTTATTGTTATCTTTTTAATTGCTTAAGTTATATAATTAAATAAATAATAAAAAAATAAAGTTACCTTGATTGGAATTGAGCATGTGTGCTGGAGTTAGGATGGATCAAGTTATGCACATGGGTTGGGTTTAGGTCAAGTAGTAGGGAGCAGTCGATAAAGTGGGAAACGATGGTTTTGGGGTTTGTTAGCAGTGGTGAACCTATTGGACAAGTCGAGTTGGAGATGCTCGTCACTTCAGTGGTAGTTATTTAGCTCGAAAATGGTCGAAAGTGGTGGTTGTGAGATCCACAAGGGTGGTCGGTAGTGGCTTACCTGGTGATTGGGGATTCCAGTATCCTTAGAGTTACTTCAAGCTACCAATCTAAAGCTTTCAACACCCTGAAGATTCCTATAACCTCCAATTACTTCACAAATGCCAAGAAAAACTTTACTGTCGAAGAAATTTCTTCGAGAGCCAAGCTTCTTAAACTACCTTAGATTCGAACTTCTTAAGTAGAATTTGTGTTATTACTTGATAGATGTTGGCATGTTTGAGCACCTATTTATAGGATTGGAGCTCAAACCAATTTAGAAAGGAGTTCAATTGCTTTAATTCAGATTGGCTAGAAATTAGGGTTTCTGAACCAATTAATCTTGATTTCATGATTTTATAAATAAAGATTGAATGTCCCAAGCATATTCCACGCTTTAATTTCTTTAGGAAGATTTATTTAGCTTCAATTCGTTCAATATCACTGTTAATAGTAATGGAGCTTCATCCATCATAGTGATTTTTCTTAAACTTTAAGACTCATTTTGACAAATAAAAACTATAAATCAAGACCACTTTTTGGTCTTGATTCATGGCACTCCATGTGTACTTCATCATTTCACAAAATTTAGTGAAATAATGAAGAAAAAATGACAAAGAAAAATTAGTCAAAAATGGCTAAGAAAATAACCTTATGAGCTTGGTCGTGTGCTAATTTGGGTTTATGGAGGTCGAGGATGGGATGATATTAGCATGACGTCAACAAACGTGGCCAATAAGATTCCACCATGTGTCCCATGTGTTGCTTCTGAAAGTAAAAAGCATTTCTACCTTCATCTAATATTGAACCCATGACCTTTTACTTGTGATGTGTGTGTCTAACCACACATGCTATTAGCCCATGCTTTGACAGAGGTTGTAATCAATTTACCTTTAAGGCTTCAACTTGGGCCCAATTAATATGCCAATCATTGTGAGCCATTAAACTAGGTCGAAGACTTATATATAATTAAATTTATACTATATTAAACCAAAATTATTTATTGTTATCTATATTTTTATTTTATTTTATTTTATTGTTAATTTAATTTTTATTAAAAAATTAAAATTTGAGCTTAATATAATATTTATTTTTATTATATATTTAAAGCTTCAACGGGCAAAAAATAGTGTGTCTACAACTTACTTTTAAACAGGTTGAAAAAAAGTTGGCTAAACTTGTTTTTAAAATAGGTTAAACAGGCTGATCTGGGCCAATCGCTTTAAGGATGTAAACTGGTTAGATTTTAGACGGATCATATAAACTTGAAACTCGACCCACTCTCCTATAAGGTATACCAAACTCAACTCTATAACTTTGTAGGTTTTCATACTATATCCAAACCCACCTTATAAGGTGTGCTCAATAACCTGAAACCTGCCTGAAAACCTACTTGATTTTTTTTTTTATATTCTCTCTTTTTCTTTCCCAACTTGTTTTCAAATTGTAATAATATTTGATAAATTTAAGAGGCTTACACAATAACAATACAAATGATTTAAAGAGAACTATAAAGTTACAAACTAAATGACTTCATACATTATAACGCCCTAAATTGAAGGCGCTATTAGCCCACCACGTGTCTTCACTAGACATGGACACGCTAAGGCTCGGATTCTACTAAACCACAAATTGAAGCATAATATAACTTCAATGTCTCACATAAAAGAATACTTTTAAAACATTTATGACATAAATGAAACTTCTAAACAACTCAGTTGACAAAGACCAAACGCCACTTACATCAAACTTATAACATCGAAGGAAAAGGTTTAAGAATATAAAAAATCATAAAAACTTCTTAAAACTTATTAAAGTCTTCAATGATAACTATCTCCGATCCGAAATCTCTAATAGTCAGCTGGGAAATCGGCTCCATTCTCATCCTCTCCATAGTCCACGAATATATCATAGCCTGATACATTGAACACTATAGGTTCTTCACTTGATCTTAAAAAACAGAAGGAGTGAGTGCAAGGCCTAGTACGCCAAACCACAATCACATATGCATGAACAAACATCATACAATTCCATATGCAACCTAGTAACATATGCATCAATTATAAGTTATTATCTTTAATTAGCCGGGCAATCAACACAGTTTAAAACCATTTGCAACTAGTCCTAAACCCGAAGTAACTCATGACTCAATGAAAACAAATACATATACATAAAATACATATATACATATATACTGGTGTTGGTTACTCCCCACATGAGTACCGTACTCTTACCACTCCCAAACTATCGGAATCATTTTTGTGCATAACTCCACTCGAGACAATGCCATACACAGATTATCATGGCACCGTCTTGGTAGCATCGCTACTCCCCGATCTACTAGAACCAGCCAAACATAAGTAACAACTAATTTACAACCACATATCATTAAGTTCATTTGTAGATACTAAGCCTAAAATCTCAAACAACAACCGAGGTAAGGATGCACCTAAAATGACGTTTGAAACAACTAACTTAACTTCACCAGAAACACTTGATCACATAAAGTAAAGATAATTCAAAACTTGATTTAAAAAATAAAGATACCTCTAAGGTTATTTAATTTCCTAAACAAGCATGAACTATAACTATTCTACACATTCTAGCTTAGATTTAGGTATACTAAAGGTTAGGTTAAGGGTTAAGGAGATATAGAAGGTAAGAAACATGGAAAGAAGAAAAGTACACAATCCCTTGTCAATCATACCTGTGATAGTGGCGTGCTAGCCTAGGATCACAAAACACACTCATGTCATACCCTTTATGGGGGGCATGAGTTCCATTACGGCCTTTGTCATAGCCGTGATCGGCATGGAATCAACACACCCGAGGAGATCACGACCATTATCTCTGTCCGTATTCCTGCTCGATCAAAACACGAAAAAAATCAGAAGAAAAACCCTTTTCTTGATTTTTAACCCAAATCAAACTCCTAAAACCTATATGTTAACAGAAAACATCATTATAATCACATTACCTGAATATAAAAGATGTTCTTTCCTCCTTTGATAGCAAAAACATCAAAATCACTAAAGATGAAATTTAGGGTTTTCCTAATTCTCTCCCCAATATTGTATCCCTTCAACACCACAGACAAAACTGAAGAGGATAAACTTTCTAAGTCTTTAAAAGAACCAAAGGGAAGGAAACTCACCTATTTTTTTTTGACTTTTGTGCTTCCTTGAAGCAAACACTCCCTTGAAAGAGTTTAAGGGTTATGCCTTTTGTGAAATTGTTGTAAAAGAAACGTATTTCTTTCAGGTGAGGGAGGGGAAAAGGTTATTTTTAGCATTATTATTCATTTTTTGGGGGAACCATTAAACATCTTATTTATCAACATATGACAATTTTGCACTTCACTATGACTTATTTATTTTTGTATTACATCTCTCCCCTCCTAAAAGAAGCTTTTGTCCTCGAAAGTTACCTAGATCATTGAAAAGCTTGGGGTACTTTGTTCTCATCTCCTCCTCTACCTCTTAATCCCATCCTGATTGATTCATCCATTGAACTTTGACATATTCATCACATATCTTCTTAAATTATGTTCTTTAGCATCTACAATCCTTAATGGCTTTTCAACTGTAGTGAGATTTGGTTGCACTTCCTATGGTTCTAAGGCTACTATCTATTTAGGATCCTTTACATACTTTCTCAACATAGAAATGTGGAACACATTGTGTACTCCATCTAAATTAAGTGGTAAAGCTAGTCTATAAGCAACATCGCCTATTCGCTCTAAGACTTCAAAGGGTCCTATATATATGGGTTGCCTCTTAAAACAAACCTAACAACACCTTTAGTTGGTGAGATCTTAAGCAGATATGTTCTCCTACTTGAAAATCCAAAGGTCTCCTCCTATTGTTTGCATAGCTTTTCTAATGGCTTTGAGCTATTTGCAACCTCCGTCTGATTGCTTTAACCATATCAATAGCATTATGAACCTGCTTTGGTCCCATTATATCTCTATCACCTACTTCATCCTAAAGAATTAGCGACATCCCAAGTGATGCCTAATAGCTATTGTTATAAGCAAATTCCACCAAAGGTAAGTGCTTATCTTAGCTTCCTTCAAAATCTAAAGCACATCCTCTCAACATGTCTTCGAGAATCTAGATGGTCTATTCAGATTGTCCCTCTGTCTAAGGGTGATACTGTACTAAAAACTACTTTAGTACCTCAAGATTTATGCAAGCTTTTCCAGAATCTCCCAGCAAATCTAGTATCTCTTTCTGACATGATAGTCATTGGTCTCTCATGCAATCTCATTATCTCTTTTATGTATAAGTTTGCCAACTGTTCCATGGTATACCTAATTTTAATGGGTGTAAAGTAGGCTATTTTGGTAAGTCTATCAACAATCACCCATACTGAGTCACACCTTTCCCTTATTCTAGGTAGAGCTAAAATGAATTCCATAGTTATATGCTCCCACTTTCACTAAGGTATACGTAGAGGCTTTAATTCACTTGCTAAGCTATCTTTTATACTCAATGTTTATCAACTAGCATGTATAACACTTGAATACATATTCTGCAATCTCTTTCTTTATATTATTCCACCAATACAGCTTTTTCAAATCATGATACATCCTGTTACCTCTGAATGGATAGAACAACCTAAGGAATGCACCTCTTTTAATAACTCCTTCTTGAGCTCTCCCTGTTCTGGTACACGTAACCTTTCTTTATATCTCATGATAGCCTCACTATCTATGTGAAACTCAGCTGCTCTGCCTACTTCCATTCTTTTCTTTACCTCATATATTTAAATCATCCACTTATGCTGCTTTGATCCTTTCTATAATAGTAGGCTGAATTTGCAAGTTAGCAAGTCTTGCTCCTACTTGTCTGGTCACTATTTCTAATTTAAGCTTTCTCATATCATTTACTAGACGACATTCAGAAGTAATCAAAGCTACTAGATTCTCAATTCACTTTCTACTCAAGGCATCTGCTACTACATTTACCTCCAAAATGGTACTAGATATCTATGTTATAGTCCTTTATCAGTTCCAACCATCTCCTTTATCTCATATTTAGCTCCCTTTAGGTAAAGATGTACTTTAAACTTTTATGGTCAGTATATACTTTGCATCTCTCTCCATATAAAATAGTGTCTCCATAGCTTTAAGGCTTATACTACTGCTGTCAGTTCCAGATCATGTGTAGGGTAATTCTTTTCATAAGGCTTTAACTATCTAGAAGCATATGCTATCACCTTAGCTCCGTACATCAACACACAACCTAACCCTTGTATGGATTCATCACTATAGATATATTCTTCACCCCTCACTGGCAAGGCTAGAATAAGTTCTAATACTAGTTTTTTCTTCAGCTACTAGAAACTATTCTCATAGTTCTCATCCCATTCATTCCTTACTCCTTTCTGAGTCAGTCTAGTTAAAGGACTTCCAATCTTAGAAAAATCCTCCAAAAATCTTTTGTAGTGTCTTGTCATTCCCAAAAGACTTCTAATTTCCGATACATTTTTAGGAATTGGTGATTCTACCACTGCCTTTACTTTCTTAGATTTACTGCCATTCCATTTCCATCGATGATATTCTCTAAGAAAGATACTTGCTTTAACTAGAACTCACATTTTGAACTTAGCATATAACTTCTCATCCTGTAATATGCTTATAATTAATCTCAGATGCTCTTCATGTTCTTCCTTGGTCTTAGAGTACACCAAAAATCATCTACAAAAACCACTACAAAACAATCTAGATAGTCTTTGAAGACTCTGTTCATAAGGTCAATAAAGACGACTGGTGCATTTGTAAAACCAAATGGCATGACCACAAACTCATAATACTCGTATCTAGTCCAGAAGGCTATCTTCTATATGTCCTTTGCTTTAATTCATAGTTGGTGATATCTTGATTTGAGATCAATCTTTAAAAATACTTTTGCTCTTGCCAATTGGTCAAACTGATCATCTATCCTTGGCAAAGGGTACATTTTCTTGATAGTCCCCCAATTTAGCTCTCTGTAATCTATACATAACCTCATACCATCATCCTTCTTCTTGACAAACAAAACTAGAGCTCCCTAAGATGACATACTAGGTCTAATGTACTTCTTCTTAAGTAAATCTTCTAACTGAACTCTGAGCTCTGCAACATACAATATGGTGTTTTAGATATAGGCAAGGTACTTGACACCAAATCAATACAGAACTCTATTTCTTTTTTTTGGAGGTAACCCTAGTAGATATTCCAGAAAAACATTGGGGTATTCACATGTTACTGGTACTTGAGTAAGGTTTGCCTTTAGTTTACCTTCTATCATCAAGGATGCCATGGATAAGGTTCACCTTCCCCACAACTCATATGTAGGCAGAGCTGGAGGTCTTTGCATTTCAAGCTTACATACAAATCGATCCCCACCTAGTAGACTAAACTCCACTATTGGTTTATGACAATCAATCACAACTTGATACTTTGCCAACCGATCTACTCCCAAGATTATATCAAAGTTCACTATGTCCAATACCACTAGGTTTGGAGGTAAATGCCTACCTTATATCTCTACATCCACATTTCTACAAATCCGGTTTATGGTTCCACTCTTTGAAGGAGTGTTTATAAACAAGCATTTAGTCATATTCTCAACACACACCACATACAAACATAAAGGATTCAGAAATGCATGAAACAATCGCACCAGTATCAAATAGCACATACGTACTATGTAGGAGTATAGGGAACATACTTGCAATATTGTCCACACTGGATGTATCCTTATACTAGAGGGCATAAAGTTTAGTTGGTGCACTTTGTTCTTGACTGCTATGTTGAGGTCGACCTATTTAAACCCTTGGAGCCATTAGCCTGCTAAGCTCCTTATAGTTTATTGCCCTATATCCATGTTGCCCACACTTGAAATAGAACATTTATGGGATAACTTTCTTTGTGAAGAACCTATGGTTGTGCCTAATCTTGCCACATGAGAAGCAAGCATTCTCTGACCATTCGCAATCTTTGATATCATGTGGTCCATAGTACCTAGTGCACTTCCTATCAGTTCATTGAACTGCTGACCTAAACTGTTATGTGATAGGCCTTTTCCCCCCTATCCTAGGTAAAGACATTAGTAGCTGGTCGCTTTCCCAAATAAACTTGACTCTTTCTTGCTTCTTGGCCCTTTATTTTTTCCAAGCCCTGCTCAACTATCTTTGCTTTATTGACCATAATAGAATAATTGGTCAAATCCATTAGGTTCACATGGTGTTGAATCTCAGGCTTTGACCTTGTGATAAATCTGCTCACCTTGGCATCCTCACTCTCCTTTAGAGGATTTGGCAGAAACCTCATCAGCCTGTTCAACTCATCTTCATATTCCTTAACATTCATTCAACCCTACTATAGGTATAGTACTCTTGAATCATCTGATGTTTGGTGCTTTCAGGGGAAAACTCCTTATGGAATGCCTGCTAGAATCTATCTCGGGGGATCACTCCAGCCATGTGTCTCTTGGTGCTCAACTACCAATTAGACTTAAACACATTAGCTTACTTGGTACCATCGCCACCATTACTATTTCGTCTTTCAGTTTCTTGCCTCCAAGCCTCAACATTGGCTTGTATTACCTGCACATCCTGATGTATGGTCTGATGTTGCTGCATAACTACCCCTATTCACTGTCTGCATAAGTTAAGCAGCATTAATTGGTACCTATTGACCTGCAGGTAAAGGTGGTAGGTCTTGAGGTAACTAATTCAAGGGTGTCTAGTTCAAAAGTGGCTGTCCACCATTAACTTCTTCCTCACTAGCCCTAGAGAAACCAGCATTAGGGACTCTTCTTCTCGGTGGCATTCTAACAAAGATAAACATACATAACGTAAGAAAGGAGATAGAATAGGTTAAAGGAACAAACATTATAGGAGCTAGCTGGATAACACATATACTAATTTAGATAAGTAACACCAACTATTTACTACTCTAGTCATCATTGCTCACTATCCTAAGGAGTTTATAACTTAGATTTAGTAAGATTTATAACTTGTGCTTTGATACCACTTAAACTGTAATGCCTTAAATTGAAGGCGTTATCAGCCCGCCACGTGTTCTCACTAGATATGAACATGCTAAGGCTCAGATTGTACTAAACCACAAATTGAAATACAATATATCTTCAATGATTCACATAAAATGATACTTTTAAAACATTTATGACATAAATGAAACTTCTGAACAACTCAGTTGGCAAAGACCAAGTGCTAACTTACATCAAACTTATAACATCACAAGAAAAGGTCTAAGAATATAAAAAATCATAAAAACTACTTAAAACTTATTAAGGTTTTCAATGATAACTATCTCCAATTCCAAATTTCTAATAGTCAGCTAGGAAATCGGCTCCACTATTATCCTTTCCATAGTCCACGAATACATCATAGCCTATAGATCAAACACTATAGGTTCTTCACTTGATCCTGAAAAACAGAAGGAGTGAGTGCAATGCCTAGTATGCCAAACCACACATGAATAAACATCATACAATTCCACATGCAACATAGTAATATATGCATCAATCACTAGTTATTATCTTTAATTAGTTACGCAACTAATACAGTTTAGAACCACTTATAACTAGTCCTAAATCTGAAGTAACTCATGACCCCGTAAAAACAAATATGTATACATAAAATACTTATATATATTGGTGTTTGGTACTTCCAACATACCCTGGGTACCATACTTGTACCATTCCTAAACTACCATAATCATTTATGTTCACAACTCCACTCGGGACAACACCACACACAGATTATTAGGGTGTCATCCTAGTAGTACCGATACTCCCGATCTACTAAACCTAGCTAAACACTAGCAACAACCAATTTAAAGCCAGATATCATTAAGTTCATTTGTAGATACTAAGCCTATAATTACAAACAACAACCAAGATAATGACATACTTGAAATGATGTTTAGAGAAAATAACTTAGCTTCGCTAGAAACACTTGATCACATAAAGTAAACACTAATTCAAAACTTGATTTGAAAAATAAAGATACTTCCAAAAGTCGTCTAATTTCCTAAACTATCACGAACTACAACTATTCTAGGTCTAAGCATACCTTCTAACTTAGATTTAGGTATACTAAAGATTAGACTTAGGGTTAAGGAGATATAAAAGGTCAAAAACATGGAAAAAGGGAAGCTACATAATCCCCTTGCCAATCACGCCTATGATAGTGGGTGTGATAGCTTCTAATCACAAAACACACTCAAGTTACGCCTATTATGGGAGATATGACCACCATTATGGCCTTTTTCATGGTCGTGATCGACGTGGAATCAACATGCCTGAGGAAATCATGGCCGTTATCTCCGTCTATACTTATACTCTATCAAAACACGAAAAACGTAAAAAGGAAAACCTTTTTTCTTGATTTTTAACCTTTATCAATGTCAACACAAAATATCATTATAATCACATTTCCTGAACACAAATGATGTTCCTTGCTCCTTTGATTGCAAAAACACCAAAATCACTAAAGATGAAATTTAATATTTCCCTAATTCTCTCCCAAATATTGAATCCCTTCAACACCATAGACAAAACTCAAGAGGATAAACTTTCTAAGTATTTAAATGAACCAAAGGGAAGGTAACTCACCTAAATTTTCTAACTTCCACTCTTCCTTAAAGCAGATACTTCCTTGAGAGAGTTTAAGGATTAGACCTTTTGTGAAACTGTTGTAAAAGAAATGTATTTCTTTTTAGGTGAGGGAGGGGAAAAGTTTATTTTTATCATTATTATTTATTTTATGGTGGATCATAAAACCCTCTTATTTATCAAAATATGCAACTTTGCCCTTTGATATGACTTATTTAATTTTGTATTGCATACATTATATGTAAAATTGAAAATTAAATGAAGAAAAAAACACCAAAGTTGGCGTGTTAATAAAAAAAAAAAAAAAACAAATGACTGAGATGGGTCCAGCCTTGAAATGCTCATGTATGTGTTTTTCCTTTTTTTTTTTTTTTTTTTTAAATTTTCCCCATCAAATTATAAATTTACGATATCATTGCATATATGCTTATTCCACGATTCAAATTCGTGTAGCTTTAAACAAACAGTAAATAAACAAATGAGATTATTCTCATTCACGCATCAATTCAACTCTTAAATACTACCTAAAGTCATCATCGAGAGAGCTATCACCTAAAGCTATCACTTTTAAAAATGTTTTTATTTTCTATTTTTTAAATTTTATTATTAGGTCGGGTATCAATTGATTATTCTATAATATCTAAACCTGACCTCATAACCCTATAGAATTTTTATTCCATATCCAAATTTTATAGGGTTTTTATCAAATTGGGTAAGTTGGAAACCCTATAACGGCCGATCCGATTACATCCCTAGATCCATGGGCTATGACACATTGGTATAGCCATATCCACCAACTCTTCCAATAAAGATGAATGCAACGGTCAGGAGGAAACTGATGATTTGTTAGATGAGTTGACCAAGCATTCTGAGGTTAACTATCAATTTATTATCAATTTTATCTGTTGTATTCTTCTGTTTGCAACCTTCTTGCTTTGCACTGACTGAAGTAATTTGGTCAGAATACTAAGTTGGTCCGATGTTTGTCTTCGAGTTGGCTTCAAGACTTCTTCCACTCTTTTCTTCTTTCTGATTTCCTTTTATTTTTCCTATATTGTGCGCATTCTGGTCAGGGTCAATCCACTTCAAACCTTGAAGAATTCTTGATAGTCTTTTTGAGATCGAAGTGCATTTCATCTTAGCCATCAGCCTAGTCGGTTCAATGGACTGCGCTTAATTCTCGAAATCTCGAGATTTGTATCCCATATCTTTTAAAGGACCGAGTTTTTGCCATGCCAACATCTTTTTCATACAACGGTGGAGTTGTTACTTATTCTAAACTGTCAAATTAAACGGTCAGAAATCTAAGGGCTAGGGTTACTTGGCAGATTAAATTCCAAAAATTTGATGTTATCCTAACAAATTTCAATGTTTTTTTTTTATATTTTCCGTACAAATAGGGAACTGGAGACCCTTTCCGTCAACACCATTTGCAAGTCTTCTATTTTTCACAAACATGTCTTTTGCAAATGCTTTGTGGCCGAAGATGCAAGTCTGTGGGGCGACAAAAAGGATTGCCTGGGAGCCCATGACTAACTTAGATTCGAATATTCCCATAAAACCAATTGGACTTTTCTACACTGTGGCAATGAGCGAGGGTTTAAAGCCTTAATTAAAAAATGTCACGTCAAGACCTTGAATGGCAGGAGACCAATCATCGTCGGCATCTTCTAGGCATTTACAGCTGGTGGAGCGACCATTTTTTATGGCTCCACCAAGAGCTTTTATTTAATAACCTCATGAGAAGTGTAATCAGCGGAGAAGGCTTCTTTTTGCGTATAATTTCAAGAGTTGCATCAATCATGTAAAGGTCTTGTTAGCCTATCATGAGCTCTGTATAGTGAGTGTATAGGGACATGGAAGTTCTTTGGTACTAGTGATAGGACGATTCTAGATGTTGCAACAATTGCAGCAGCATGACATCTACATATGTGACTGGTGGCAATTGTTACATCATAATGGATGCGGTTGACATCTTAGAGTTAGAATAGCAGGAACCAACTTACTCGATATGTAGGCTAATATCTACAGATCTAGCACTACTTACCTCAGATCTAGGCTTTTATTTTTTATTTTTTTTCACCATTGTCGATTTATGGGTATTACGTTTTCACTATATGTTTATGTTGCAAATCTGATTCATGGAAGATCGTAGAATTTGAGTTGAAATTTCAGTTTAGAATAGGTGCTTGTTTATGTGTTTTTTTTTTTTAATTTTTCTTTTATTGTTTTCGTCGCAAATATGGATATTGTTATCCTTTTCATAGGATCACTTTCGCTACTAGTTGGGTGGGTATATTTTGTTCTCTCATGGGAAATTATCGTATACCCTTTGTGAGACATATTGATTCTATAAGGAGACCTTGGCATCGAGCCGACCTATCCTAGACCCACAAATCATGAGTCAAGGCTACCTTAACTTGGAACCAACCCGAGTTTTAGGCGGGCTAATTTGGTTCAAACAACCTGTTGGTTCATAGGCTGGGTTGCGGCTCGTCGAATCATAAAAATCCTTTTCTTTTAAAATAATCTCACCAAAATAAGAATGAAAAAAATATGTAAGATATAAATAAATAATTTATAATGAAGGGAAAAAGTGTCAATTGTTGAAAAATAAGAGGGTTTTATAATCCACCAAAATAAGAATGATTTGTTGATGTATGACATATATATGATTGAACTAGTGAGAATCATCTAAGAAGGACAAGTGGAGAAACCTCAAAGCTGGCCCCATAGGCCACTGGCCTTCAAAGGTACGTCGTCGGCCTTTATCCTATATGTCGCTAGCATTGGTGACGGCCTACATGGCCATAGTTTCGTCCTTTGAGATTTAGGCCACTAGCTTTTGTATCTAGGCAGCCAACTTTTGTACCAGCCTTCATGTACAGGATTTATAAAGATTTCTAAGTTTTCTTTATAACCTGGCCTTCTTCTTTCTTCTCTAAACCCTTCCTGAACAATAGGAAACCCCAAGAAAACCTCTCTAATTGTGATCCTTGCATCAAGGGAGATCCAGGACCAAAATCTAGGTGAGTTGATCCTTTTCAATGCAATAGCTATCTAAAAGAATGACCTCTCTCGAAAGTCTTCTTTTGGTTTTGAAAGGAGTTAATTTGTAGGAGTTTTAGAGAAAATCCTAAATTTCTTATTGTAGACTTCTTGTTATGCAATCAAGGAGGAAAAAGAATCAAGAAATAAGTAAGTAGATCCTTTTAATCCTTTTAGTGGTCTAGAAGAGTCATCTTTTTTGAATTTCTTGTTGATGTTGAAGGGAATCATTTTATTTGGAGGAATTTGTGAAGAAACCCTATTTTTTTAGAGATTTTGTGGTTTTACAATCAAAAGGAGAAATGTGTGTATGAACATAGGGTTGTGATTCTTTTGGAGTTTAGGGTTTAGATGATAATAGGAGTATGACTATTTTGTGAAAAAACATTTTGATTGAGTATTTGATGATTCAAGTTCTTTTTTTGTTTTGTGTGAAGTTAGGGTTTCTGTTCCTAAAGTTATTTTAGGTATGACCTTACCTTGTTTGTTGTTTATGATTGTAGGCTTAGTATTTGTAAATTGATATAATACCATCCAGCTTTAATTGAATTTGTTGCTTGTCTCTTGCTGGATCTGGTAGATCGGGAGCACGGTAGCTACTAGGATGACGCTCTGATGATCTGTGTGTATCGTTATCCCGAGTGGAATCATGTACAAAGATGATTTCGATAGTCTAGGAGTGGTACGAGTATGGTACCTTGGGTGTGTGGGTAGTACCCAACACCAATATATATGTATCAAAGTATTTTGTATGTAAAACATGCTTTCATGGAGTCATGAGTTACTCCAAGTTTAGGACTCGTTGCAAATGGTTCTAAATTATGTTGTTTGCTTGACTAATCAAAGATAATAATCTATGGATGTTACATATATTATTAGGTTGCATGTGAAATTTGTGTGCTGCTTATTCATGCGCATTTGTCTGTGGTATGTCGTACTAGGCCTTACGCTCATTCCTTCTATTTTTCAAGAACATGTGATGATCCAATAGTATTCAACTTATTTGGATATGATGTGTTCATAGATTATGGGGAGGACAATAGTTGACCTAACTTTTGTACTGATTTCTAGATATTTTAGATTAGGGGTAACTAGGGTTGAAGACTGTATTCATATTTTAAATGGTTTATGATATTAAAATAATCTTATAAGACCTTTTCTTTTGATGTTTTGAATTTGATAGAAGTTGGATTTTGGTTTATTCCAACTAAGTTGTTATGAAGTACTTGGTTGGTGCATGATGTTTTTAAAAGTACCATTATATGTGAGATGTTGATGATATATGGTACTCAAATTTGTGGATTAGTGAAATAATACCTTAGCTTATCCATATCTAGTGAGGACACATAGCGGGCTGATAACGCTTTCAGTTTAAGGCGTTATAAAATATAAAAAATAAACATCAGGTAAATAATTGTAAAAATAAATAAATTTCAAGATCCAAATAAATGCGACAACTACGGATTGCAATGTGATACATTAGAAGAAATAGCACATAATTATTTGGAGAAGTGGCATAGGATGGAGAAGAGGAACAAGTGTTGAAGATCCTATACTGGCTACCTACACCGCCGGCTTTGAAACATAAGCCATTGACCTTTAAGAAGCAATGATAGAATTTACAATATCGGCTTTCAACTTTACGTCGCCAGCATGGAATTATACACCGCTAGTTTATAAACCGATGTATCTTGTTCGAATTTTCCAATTTTTGTAATTTTGGAGTTTTTCCTTATTTCCTTTATAATGTAAGCACTAGGACAAAACAAAGTAGCTTTTGACATTTTGATTTATATTTCTCTAAGCATATGCTCTATTATCCTAAATATCAATCTTCTTGTGTAGAATTTCGAATTTGATGCCAATCGCCTAGGTATTCTCATAATTCAATAGGCTTTTGAAGATCATAAGATGACATTCGTAAGTAGATCAACGTCCTAAGATAAACCCTAGATTGGTTTCAAGCTATATGCTGTGTCATATTGGTATCAAAGCCATGTTCGCTCTTCGTAGCAATGGCACCCCATAAACAAGTTAATCAGCGACGTGTAGATGAGACCTATGAGTGTGAAATCAGTGATGTATAGATGAGACCTATGAGTGTGAAGACTTAGGTCAGAGGATTAGAAACATGATTGATGAGAGACTGGATTAGAGGATTGGACATATAATCGATCGGTGATTAGGGGTTGTGGTAAATTAGGTTACAGAAAGAATGGTTGCATTGATAAGAACCTAAAGGAATGGAAACCCTAGATGCGCAAGAAACCTTAATCGGAAACCTGGTGTAGATTTTAAAGAAGCAAATGACGATTCCTCATTTGTTGATGAGGACTATTATGAGGAATATGATGCTGTGTTTGAAGCTATAGGTGATGGAGGACCTGTCTTTGACATTGAGTATAATGAGGATGATGATGAGGATTTCTTTGAAGCAAGAGGCAATGGTAAACCGATTTATGATGAGGAACATGTTGAAGAAGAACTCTTGACTAGGGGTGGTAAGGAAAATCGGTGGTTAGGAGGTTGTGTATGACTCCTAGGGCAATTGAGGAAGAGTAACTTAGAAATAACATATTCCGATCCACCTGTATCATTTTAGGAAAGGTATGCCGATTTGTGATTGATTCAGGGAGCTGTGAGAATATTGTTTCAACTAAAGTAATACAAAAGCTGGGCATACAGTTGGAACAACATCCTAAACCTTATAAATTGGCTTGGTTAAAGAAAGGAGGTGGGGTAAGTGTTTCCAAACGAGCATTGGTAACGTTTTCCATTGGTTCCAAATATATGACTTAGTTTGGTGTGATGTAGTTACGTATCACTTGCTATTTGCCTTAGCAGTTTGATAGGAGTGTGAATCACCATGGGAGAGGCAATACTTATAGTTTTATATATAAGTGTATAAAAATTGTGTTGGTACCAAACATGGGTACTGTTGAGCCCAAACCTATGAAGGCAAGTACGAGTGCCAATATGTTATCTCTAGCGAAATTTGAAGAGGAGATGCAGGAGATTAAGGTGATATTTGCTCTAATGGGCAAGGAGGTTATTGAGGAGATGATAATACATTAATTAGCAGCTGTGGTTATAGAGGAGTGTCGGGAAGTATTTTCTAAAGAGTCGTCTGATGGGTTACCTCTATTGAGAGACATTCAGCACCAGATTGATCTAGAGTCTGGTGTATCCCTTCCAAACAGGCCACATAATTGAATGAGCCTTTAAGAGCATGAAGAATTGAGGATACAGGTAGAAGAGCTGCTTACGAAAGGTTTTATTAGGGAGAGTTTGAGCCCATGTGCAATTTCGGTTCTTCTAAACCCCAGGAAGGATAGCTCCTGGCACATGTATGTAGACAGCTGAGCCATTGACAAAAGTACTGTTAGGTATCGTTTTCCTATTCCTCGCTCAGATGATTTGTTGGACTAATTAAGTGGTGTTAAGGTGTTCTCAAAGCTAGACTTGAAAAGTAGTTACCACCAGATTTGAATTCGGGTTGATGATGAGTGGAAGATTGCCCTTAAGATGAGAGAGGGGTTGTATGAGTGCCGTTCGAATTGTCTAATGCACCTAGTACATTTATGTAGGTCATGAACCAAGTTTTGAGGCCTTTCATCGGCAAGTGTGTTGTTGTATACCTTGATGATATACTGATATATAGGACTGATCTAGAGCAGTACCTCCAACACTCGAGGGAGATCGTTATTGTTTTGCGTAGAGAGAAGCTCTTTAGTTCCAAAAAGATGTGTGACTTCATGACTTCAGAGGTACTCTTTCTCAGTTATGTAATTTCTGCTGAGAGTTTGCAGTTGATGAATCCAAAGTAGAATCAGTTAAATAGTGGCCCAAACCTACTACATTAATTGAGGTTATAAGTTTCCATGGTCTTACATTATTCTACAAAAGGTTCGTTCCACATTTCAACAATATTATGGCTCCTATCATTGATTGTATGAAAGGTGGGAAGTTTATGTAGACCGAAGAAGTAGTTTAGCATTTCACGACAACCCTAGTTTTAGTGCTGCTTGATTTCCACTAACCATTTGAGCTACATACCGATGCATCGAAGGTAGGAATTGGAGCATTTCAGAGTCGAAATAGCAAGCTAATTGCTCTTTTTAGTAAAAAGTTGACGGAGGCAAAGTTAAGGTATAGCACATATGATGTTGAATTTTATGCCATAGTGTAAGCTATGAAACATTGGCGTCACTATTTGTTTCACAAAGAATTCATCATGTATATTGACTACGAAGCTCTAAAGCATTTACATAGCTAGGATAAAGTGTCATCTTGTCATGCATCATGAGTGGCATATCTAAAGCATTTCACTTTTGTGGTGAAGCATAAGAGTGGAATCACCAATAGGGTTACTAATGCACTGAGTTGGCATAGGAGTTTGTTGAACAGAATGACTATTGAGGTAATCAGTCTAACTCTTTCTTTGAGTTGCTTGAAGATGATCCTTTCTTTTCTAATATACTTGTAGGACTTAGAGATGGTAAGAGAACATAATACGTACTACAAGAAGATTTTCTCTTTACAGGCAATCAGTTGTGCATCCCAAATTGTAGTTTAAGGGATAGAATCATTAAAGAATTGCATGGTGAAGGGAATGAGGGAAGAGATAGGACCTTATAGTTGATATAATCATCTTACTTCTAGCCAACTATTCGCAAAGAAGTTGAGCGTTATGTGCAGCATTGTAGAATTTGCCAAGTGTCTAAAGGGGCAGCTACAAATGTTGGGTTATACATGCCACTTCCAATTCCTTTGCAACCTTGGGTTGATGTGAGCATGAACTTTATGATGGGATTACCAAGGACTCAATGAGGTACTGACTCCATCTTTGTAATTATTGACATATTTTCTAAAATGGTTCACTTCATTCCTTATAAGAAGACTACAGACGCTGTGCCTGTGGCACAATTATACTTTCAAGAGATGTACCAGTTACATGGATTCCGTTCCATCATTGTTTCTGACAGAGATACCAGATTCCTTAGCCACTTTTGGCATAGCTTATGAAAGATGGTCAATACCCAATTGAACCTTAGTAATGCCTATCATCCTCAGACTGATGGGTAAATTGAAGTGGTGAGCAGGTCCTTGGATAATATGTTGAGAAGTCTAGTAGGTGATCATGTGAAGAGTTGGGACCAGAAGTTGAGTCGGGCAGAGTTTGCACATAACCATGCAATCATTTGCAACACATGTTTCAGTCCTTTTTAGGTGGTGTATTCTATCATTCCCCATGGTCCACTTGATCTACTACCTTTACCAGATAAAACCAGAATTCATGGTAAGGTAGAGGACTTCATTCACAATCTATAAGAGATTCACAAAGTTGTCCATGAAAACTTAGAGAGGCTTGCAGGCAGGTATAAAGTGGTTGTTGACAAAAAGAAGAGACATATAGAATTCGCTATAGGAAATTATGTGTGCGCTATCCTCACTAAAGATAGATTCCCTGTGAGTGAGTATAACAAATTATCAGCTAGAAAATTTGGTCAAATGGAGATCATTGTGAAGATCAACCCCAATGCCTATCAGTTGAAGTTATCTAACCATGTCAGAACTGCAAACGTATTTAATGTTAAACACCTCATCCCTTACATTGGTGATGATTCCAACGAAGTCAATTTAAGGGTGAATTTTGTTCACCCTAGGGAGGATGATGCAGTAGAAGAAATAGCACATAAGTATTTAGAGAAGTGACATAGGCTGGAGAGGATGAACAAGTGTTGAAGATCTTACACTAGTCACCTACACTACCGGCCTTAAAATGTAAGCCGTCGACCTTCATTTTTACACCACCAGCCTTTGAGAAGCAATGATTGAATTTACATTGCTAGCTTTCAACTTTACACTGATAGCATAGAATTATACACTGCTAGCTTACAAACCGATATATCTTGTTTGAAAATTTTCAATTTTTGTAATTTTAGAGTTTTTCCTTGTTTCCTTTATAATGTAAGCCCTAGGGCAAGACAAAGTAGCTTTTGACATTTTGAATGATATTTCTCCCAGCATTTTGCTCTGTTATCCCAAATATCGATCTTCTTGCATAGAATTTCGAATTTGATGTCAATCACTTAGGTATTCTTAGAATTTAATAGGCTTTTAAAGATCATAAGACGACATTCATGAGTGGATCAACGTCTTGAGATAAACCCTAGATTGGTTTCACGTTATACGCTGTTTCATGTTTCGAATTTGTCCATGTTATTTTCAATATTGGAATTATTATTACTTTAGCTTTTGTAAGGACCTAACATGTCCTACATAAAAAATCCAGACATGCCAACTTTCCAGCCATGTATAATATCATAAATATTATATGCTCAGGTTTCCCTAAAGGATTTATTTATCATGAACATTTGCTAGTCAGTTTTAGATTTTAAAACCATTTAATTAGTAACTAGAGATAACTGGATTTAATAGTGGTAAAAACATATTTTATAAAAGAAAACCATACCATTAGGTATTACCTATACCTTTTATGATGGTAAGCAAAGCTTTAAGAACTTATTACAAAACATATGAGCTCCATTGGGCCCTTAAAGAAAACAACAGTCTTAGAAAGATATAAATCTAGTTTTTTTAAACAAAATAAAAAAAAATACAAATAATCCAATAGCCCTACTCACTTGACTCCTCCATCATCTGTAGAATCACCCATACTCGAGTCAAACATCATCATTATCTAAACCATCATCATCATCATCTAATCAACACTTGGAAAGAAAGAATAATGAGTCGAAACTCAGTGCAACAGTAATACAACACACATGAGATAACACACAAGCTTAAACTAGTGCAATGCAACAACAAGTTATTATCTTTAAATTAGAATAAAATAAACTACACGAGAGCACTTACACTCCAGAATAAGCCTCTAGGAATCTGGGGGTCCTGAGTAACAATAGCTACTCAGGGGGTCAATATAAGCAACCTGGATACTTATATCTTCTATATTTAATCGAGAAAGAGAAAATAGCTTCATCTAGGGTTCATAGCTATTACATATCTCTACTTATCTCAATCGATAATATAATATGGCTCAATCGGTCCTCTAAACGTAAGCCATACTATACTACATCCCTCCGAGCCTAAGTATACATTATTCCAACACTGTTTACCCTATCATTTATCCATGGAGCCTCCTATGAATTGCCATTGCATCATGGTAAGGGAGTGGCCTAAGTACCCAACTACCATGCTTGGCCATGGACAAGGTTGTCATTCCTCGGACAAGATTAAACTACACAAGCACAAGCAACACTAAATTATGAAGGCCATCTTTAAGTTTTAATTCATTTTAAAAAAGATAAAAGAGTGAGCACAAAAGCCTAGTATGCCATACAACATGCACATGCACATGAACAAACATAATACAATTTCACATGAAACTTAATAACTAATGCAACAAACACAAATTATTATCTTTAATTAGCCAACAAACAACTCAAGTTAGAACAATATGCATTTAGTCTTAAACCTGGAGTAACTCATGACCCCATAAAAACATCCATATAGAAAATAGGTAATATATACATATATTGGTGTTGTGAACATCTCACACACCTGGAGTACCATAATTGTACCACTTATAAACTACCTGAATCATTTCTATGCACGACTCCACTCAGGACAATGACACACACAGATCATCAGAGTGCGTCGACACATCAAATTTGCATACTATATAGCATTAGATTCATTTGTAATTTCTAATCCTACAATCACAAGCAGTAAATAAGGTAAGGTCATACTTGAAATAATTTTAAGAATAGGATAAGTAATTTCACCAACAACACCTGATGACATAATCAAAACTAATATTAAAATGTGTCTTCATAAGATAACTCTAATCCCATCATTATCTAAAACCCTAAAAAGAATAACAAATCTTAAATCTCTAAATTCCACAAATTAGGGTTTCCTCCAAATTTTCTCTCAAATTTGATTTCCTTCAAAATCCACTAAGAAATTTTAAAAAGATTGCTTTTATATTATCATAAGGATAGAAAAGATTCATACTTGCCTAGAACTTTGAATCTTGATTCTCTTTAATTGTAGAATACAAAAACTTCCAGACTCCCTTCGAAAATCCAAAAGAAAACTTTAGAGAAAGATTATTTCCTTAAATTTTTTCTAAAGAATTGAAGAGGATTAACTCACCTTGATCTCCTTTGATGTTAAGATTACAAACAGAGAGATTTTTTTTGGGAGATTTTCAAGCTTAAAAATAATTTTGGAGAAGAAGGAAGCCGAAGTTATAAAGAAAATTCGGAAAAACCCTTTAATTTTCGAATAGGAAAGGCTGGTGGTTTCGGAAAGAAGGCTGGTAGCCTGGAGCTCCCGAACTTAATTTTTGTTCATGTAAGCCGGCTATATGTTGACAATGTACAAAGGCAAGGCTGGCAGCCTTTGGCCGGCTTTGAACTGCGCTACTTCATGTTCCATCACGTGTCTACTATTTGGAAAAACATATAATTATACTTGAGTGTCGACCATAAAACCCTCTTAATTTTAATTAAATGACACTTTTGCCCTTCATTATAAAATATTTATTTATATATTACCAAACACTTGGAATACAGATGTTTATACAAATCTAAGTTTTAACAAATATGTTTATATATCTTTAACCTATCAATATTATTATAAATTCTACATATATCTAGCTCTAATTTAGCATACTCATACATAAACAATAAACAATAATAAATTATAGAAAATACTCAACTTACATGTTTAACAGACTTGGGCTGAAAGGACTTCACTACTGCTCCTCCTTAATGTTGATGTAGCTTCTACATAGTCAATTCCTACTTCAATATTGTTTTATATCTTCAATTTCTCTTATGATCTTGTTGGATTTGAGATTTAGGGTTAGCTTTTTAAGAGAAAGAAAAGAGAGGAGGAGGAGGAGGAGGAGAAGAAGAAGAAGGGCAGCTAAGACAAAGAAGAAGAAAACAAAAGGAAAGGAAAGGAAAAGTGGGTTAGGGCTTTCTAAAGGGAAAATATATATAGGGTTTATGGGTTTGGGCTTGATTTTGGGCATGAGCCTTTAAATTGAATTTGGGCCACTATTCTAAAGTTTCGACAGTTAAATTTTAGCAAGAGAAATTAAGGTATTGAAATTGGTAATTTGAACTAGAAATTTACTTTAATAAATTCAATTAATAGGAATTTATTATTTATGCTAAGTTTGAGAATTTAGGGCTTAGGAATTGATATTTGGATAAAAATGGCTTAATGAGGCATTTTGGAAATTTAGGTAATTGAAGAAAATAGATAAATGAAATGGAATATTTGAAATCTCAAATTTCAATTAACCTATTTACTAATTGTTCATGTCAAATTATCTAGTCTTACTCTATTGTTTGTTTGTTTTATTTAATTAAACTATCCAATTTCGATTTCTAAACTGAGTTCAAATTTAACTATCGATTTTACTATTCCATTAAAATATTTTTTAATTAGATAGGTGAAAGTTTGGGGTATTTCAGCTTTATTAATATAAGAAAAAACAATTTTATTGGAAAAAAAAAAATTTCACAAGGATTTTTCTTATATTTTAAGAAAATGTAAGAGCTGGACATATTAAACGTCTGATGCCTCCCGTGATAAGGCAATTGTTCTCAGGAGGGATGTCCGTGCACTTTCTTTATCAAAGCGACCACATTTCTAAAAATAGCTAATACTGCGAACCATCCATAGCCAGCAGTGGTAGGAAATTTATTTTCTATGAACAACTTTCACAGGGAATCTTTTCCTTCCGTAGGAATTTCATTCTTGATCAATGTCAAATATTACACTAAAGCATGCACATGTTATATAAGTCAAAATATGAATAGAGTTTCCAAATTGATCCTTAGTATGGATATATCTTGAATTTTTAATACTATAAATTACTTCTATAAATTTTGATAAATTAATAAAAAAGACTTTAAAATTGAAAATGATCCATAGATATCCGTCAAACTTATTAAAATGGTACTTTACCATTCCTAAGCTTTGATCTTAACGTGTTTTTATTGAACCTAAAAAATCAAATAATAATCTTTATAACACTAATTTATCAAAGTTTAGGAGAGTTCTTTATAACATTTAATTTGAAAGTTCAATACTTCTACACTAAAATCAAAGTTCCATGAATTTATTTGTAATTCCCTATTCATATAAATTTGTATAATATAACAATAGTGTGTACTCCACAATCATTTCAAATTCCAGTTAATTATTGATGCGACTCAAGTAACCAAGAGCAAGGGTCCCATGGCATTACCTCTAGGACCAATCATAAGGGTAAGGGCAAAAAGGTCCAAGGAAGCTATGCAAGACTTAATGCAAGGCATGTAGAATAATCTATCCACGATAAAAGATTACAAGGATAAGTCCAATCTTAATCTTGGCTTATAAGACTCAAATCATAGTTTGATCAATTTAATTCAATTGCTAGAAGAGAAAGCATGAAGGTCGAAGCTTCAAGAAAGGATGCAAATTAAATAAAAGATCTTTGTATTAAGTTGGACTAATTTTTTATTTTTTGTTTTGGGATATGTCTTGGATAGTTTATTGTGTTTTTGAGCTCCTTATGATATATTATAAACCCATACTAAATTTTATTAAGTTATCTTATGAATTTGGGAAGTGTGGGCCTCTTTTTGTTGCTCACTTAAGCTCATTATGAATTTTTCTTGATTTGAGGATAAGTGAGTAGGTAGGTGAGCATATTATATGTCTATAAATACTTGGCATACATCAATGGAAGACAAACAGACTTTTTTATTCACCAATAGTGATCTTGAGAGGATTTTTTCTCACTTTGATTCTTTCTTAAATCATCTTGAAAAATTGTAACGCCCTAAATTGAGAGCATTCATAGCCCACCACGTGTCCTCACTAGAGATGAATATGCTAAGGCCGGGAATCTACTAAACCACAATTACAACACAATATAACTTTAATTTCTTACATTAAATGAAACTTCTAAAATGTTTATGTCATAATAAAAACTTCCGAACAAGTCAGTTGGCATAAACCAAGTGTCAACTCAAAAGAAACTTAAAATGTCATATGAAAAGTCTTAAAACATCATTAAAAAAAATGATATCCAAACTCCAAGAGTCATAACAACTAATTAAAAGTTCATATGGTCTTCAGCTCTAGTTATCTCCAATATAAAATATCTAATAATCAGCTAGAAAATCGACTCTACTATCATCTTCTCCATAGTATATGAAAACATCATAACCAGACAAATCAAAGACTACTGGATCATCACTTGCTCCTAAAAAATAAAATGAGTGAGTGCAAGACCCAGTACATCAAACCATAATCACATGCGCATGAGCAATCATCATGTAAATCCACACACAATATGCAACATATACAATAATCACAATTTGTTATCTTTTAATTCACCAGACAACTAAAATGATTTGTAACTAGTCCTAAACCCAGAGTAATTTAGAACTCCATGAAAAACAAATACATATGCATAAATACTTATATATATATATTGGTGTTTGGTACTCTTCACATACCCGGGGTACTGCGTACAACTTCTAAACTATCGAAATCATCTCTGTGCACAGCTCCACTAAAGACAACGCCACACACAGATCATTAAGGTGCATCTTAGTGGCACCAGTACTCCTGATTCACTAAACCCAACTAAACACAAGCAAAACCAATTTAAAGCCAGATATCATTAAGTTCAATTGCAGTTTCTAAGCCTACATTCGCAAACAATAATCAAGATAAAGGACATACCTGAAACGATGTTTGGAACAAATAGCTTAGCTTCACCAAAAACACCTGAACACAAGTAAATGATAACTTAAAACTTGGATTTAGAAACATATGTCTAAGGTCATTTAGCCTTCTAAACTATTAAGAACTACAACTACTATTAGTTTTAGATAGGTCTTACTACTTGGATTTAGGTATACTAAAGGTTAGGTTAGGAGTTAACGAGTTTAAGAAGGTTACAAACATGGACTGAAGAAGACCACAACATCTCCCTGTTAGTTATGCTCGTAATTGTTGGGGGGGGGGGGGGGTCGGCGCTCCGTGTGATAGCCTTAATAAGAAAAGAAAACACAAAAAGCTCTTATCATGCCTATTATGGGGGGTGTAACCTCCATCACAGTCGAAATGGGGGTGGTGATGGCCATTACGGCCTTTGTTACTTCCATCATCGGTCTTAATTCACTAACCCAAGGGAATCATAGCCTTGTCATGAATGTGACCCTTAGTTTGTACTTCATTCGCTCCAAATCACCCAAAGAAAAAAACACCAAAAGAAAACCTTTTTCTTGATTTTAAACCATTCAACTCCAAAAGAAAATGTCTTTTCTTATATAAAGAAATGTTATAAGCGTGATACATGAAATTTTCCTTGTTCCTTTCGAAATCAACAACCACAACCACCAACAAGACAACGTAGGGTTTTCCGAAACTCCTCCAATGCCTTAATCCCTTTAATATCAACAATGTAACTCAATAAAGACAACTACTCCTTATCAATGAAGGATTGAAAAGGAGAAAACTTACCTATTGATTTGCCTACACGATTTCTTGGAACAAGATACAAGCTTGAGAGAAAGAGTCCTAGGGTTTAGCTCCTTGTGAAACTGTTTAGAGAGAGAGATACGTTTCTTTTAGGTGAGGGTTAACAACACTTATTTTATTAAGAAAGACTTCTTTACCCTCTTATTTAACAGTATATGATATCTTTGCCATTCACTATAATTTATTTATTATTATATTACATCTCTCTCCTCCTAAAAGAAACTTTTGTCTCGAAAGTTACCTGAATCATTGAAAAGCTCGAGATACTTTGTCCTCATCTCCCTCTTTAGTTCCCAAGTAGCTTCCCATTCAGATTGATTTGTCCATTGCACTTTCACATACTTGATCACACGTCTTTTTAAGATTTGTTATTTTATGTCAACAATCCTTACTGGCTTTTCAATTGTGGTAAGATTTGGTTGTACTTCCAATGGTTCCAATGCTACTATCTGTTTAGGATCATTCACATATTTCCTCAACATAGAAACATGGAATACATTGTGTACCCCATCCAAACTAGGCGGTAAAGCTAACCTATAAGCCAGATCACCTATTTGTTCCAAGAATTCAAAGGGTCCTACATACCTAGGGTTTAACTTGCCTTTTAAACAAAACTTGATGACACCTTTAGCTATGAAAATCTTGAGCAAGACATGTTCTCCTACTTGAAACTTCAAAGGTCTCCTACTCTTGTCTACATAACTTTTTTGATGGCTTTAAGCTGTTTGGAACTTCTGTTTGATTACTTTGACCTTATTAATTGCATCGTGTAGCAGCTCTAGTCCCATTATTTGTCTATCACCTACTTCATCCTAATGAATCGATGACTACCATTTTTTTACCATACATGACTCCATACATGTCTTCTAGAATTTGGATGGTCCATTAGATTGCCTGTCTATTTGAGGATAATAGGCGATACAAAAAACCACTTTAGCACCTAAAGCTAGGTGTAGACTTTTCCAAAATCTAGCAGCAAACCTGGTATCTCTATCTGACACGATAGTCATTGCTATCTCATGCAATCTCACAATTTCTTTGATGTACAACTTTTCCAATTATTCCATGGTATACCCTATTTTAATAGGTATAAAGTGGGCTACCTTGGTAAGCCTATCTACAATTACCTATACTGATAAAAACTTTCCCATGTTCTAGGTAGAGTCAGAACGAAATCCATGGTTATGTGCCCCCACTTCTACTGAGGTATAGGTAAAGGCTTGAATTCACCTGCTAGTCTTCTATGCTCAATATTGATCAATTGGCACATATAACAGTTAGATATGTATTCTGCTATTTCTTTCTTCATATTATTCCACCAATACATCTTTTCAAATCATGATACATCTTGCTACCTCCCGGGTAGATAGAATAACCGGAGGAATGTTCCTCTTTTAGTAACTCCTTCTTAAGTTCTCCCTATTCCGGCACACATAACCTCCCTTCATGTCTCATGACTCCTTCACTATCTGTATGAAACTTAGCTGCCCTACCTACTTCTAATCTCTTCTTTAGCTGTTGGATACTTGGATCATCCACTTATGCTACTTTGATTCTTTCTATAATAGTAAGCTGAATCTGCAAGTTGGTCAGTCTTGCACCTGCTAGTCTGGTTACTATTTCTAATTCCAATTTTCTCATATCATTTATCAGATCATGTTTAGAAGTAATCAAAGTTGTTAGAATCTCAACTCACTTTCAAATCATGGTGTTTTCTACTACATTCACCTTTCTAGGATGGTACTAAATATCCATGTCTTAGTCATTTATCAGCTCCAACCATCTCCTTTGCCTCATATTTAGCTCCCTCTGGGAAAGATGTATTTTAAGCTTTTATGGTTAGTATATATTTCACATTTCTCTCCATATATCGTGCCTCCATAGTTTTATGGCATGTACCATTGCTGTCAGTTCTAGGTCATGTGTGGGATAATTCTTTTCATAAGGCTTCAACTGTCTAGAAGTATATGATATCACCTTGCCTCCCTGCATCAACACACAACCTAACCTTTGTATGGATACATTACTATAGATGGTATACTCTTCACCACTCACTGCCAAGGTTAGAATTGTTGCAAACACTAGCTTTTCCTTCAGCTGTTGGAAGTTATCCTCACAGTTCTTATCCCATTCATACCTTACTCGTTTTTGAGTTATTCTGGTTAAAGGACTTACAATCTTAGAAAATCCTCTACAAACCTTCTGTAGTAACATGCCATTCCTAAAAAACTTCTAGTTTCTAACATACTCTTAGGAATTGGCAATTTTACCACTTCTTTTACTTTCTCAGGATCCATTGCTATCCCATTTCCATCAATGATATGCCCCATCGATGACATGCTAAGTTCACATTTTGTGAACTTAGCAACAACTTCTCATCCTTTAATCTATTTAGAACTAATCTTAGATGCTCTTCATGCTCTTCTTTGGTTTAAGAGTACACCAAAATATCATTTATAAAGATCACTACGAACAGAGCTAGATAATCTCTGATGACTCTATTCATAAGGTCCATAAAGACGGTTGGTGCATTTGTAAGACCAAATGGCATAACCACAAACTTATGAGGATGTATCTGGTCTTGAAGGCTATCTTCTATATGTCGTTTGCCTTAATTCGCACCTAGTGATACCTTGATCTAAGATCGATCTTTGAGAACACTTATACCCATGCCAACTAGTCAAATAAATCATCTATCCTTGGTAAAGGGTATTTATTAGTTACTTGGTTTAGTTCTCTGTAATCTATACATAATCGCATACTTTACAAACAAAATTAAAGCTCCCCAAGCAACACATTAGGTCTAATGAACTTCTTCTTAAACAATTCTTCCAACTAAACCTTTAGCTCTGCAAGTACTGTTGGTGCCATGCGATATGGTGTCTTAGATATGGGTGTAGTGCTTGGCACCAAATCAATATAGAACTTTATTTCTATTTCTAGTTGTAACCTTAGTAGGTCTTTTAGAAAAACATCGAGGTATTCACATGTTATTGGTACTTGACCAATGGTTGCCTCTTGTTTATTTTCTATCATCAAGGCTGCAATGGATACTTTACTAACCAATCTACTTCCAAAAAAAAAAAAAAAAACACCAAAAGAAAACCTTTTTCTTGATTCTAGACCATGCAACACCAAAAGAAAACGTTTTTTCTTATACAAGGAAAGGTCATAAGCATGATACCTAAAATTTTCCTTATTCCTTTAAAAATCAACAACCACAACCACCAACAAGACAACTTAGGGTTTTCCAAAACTCATCCAATGCTTTAATCCCTTTAACACCAACAACGTAACTCAAAAAAGACAACTCCTTCTTATTAATAAAGGATTGAAAAGGGGAAAAATTACCAATTGATTTGCTTACATGATTTTTTGTAATAATATACAAGCTTGAGAGAGAGAGAGTCCAAGGGTTTGGCTCATTGTGAAATTGTTCACAGAGAGAGAGACTTTTCTTTTAGGTGAGGGTTAATAACACTTATTTTATTAGGAAAGACTTATTTACCCTCTTATTTAAGAACATATGACATCCTTACCCTTCATTATAATTTATTTATTTTTATATTACAACAATTAAAGCTAATTACTTGAGTTGTTCACAACATACCAAGGTTCTCTAACACAGGTTTGCCATTAGGTTGAGGTTTTTGCCTAATCAACTTGATCAAACTATCTGGGGTAGTTTTTTCCAAGCGTAGAGGCATTGGGTCTCAAGGCAGGTCGCATATGGTTCGCATCGGTTGTGTATTAGAGCTTAGGCTCTAAATTAGGTTTGTCCATTAACTGAAAAAAAAAAATCTATTATATTGTTTATGTTGTGTTTTCTCTTCTTCTTCTTCCTAAAAAAAAATAGTGTCTTTAATTTTCTTTTATTGCTTGAGATACAATTTCTTAATTGTCATAAAAAAGGGAAAAGAGGCATTGGGGGGAAAAAAAAAAGCTGGAGCAAGGAGATAGGAAAAAAAATCAATCAAGCCTGTTGTTATCCTCAATAGCTATCATCCAAATCTATAGTATTTTCTATGTTATTTTGTATTGTTTGTTTTGTCTAATCCATTCAGAAGTCTTTATTGTCCTTGATCCCAAAACACTTGTTAATTAGGTTTTAATATTATTAAAAATTGCTAGTGCAAAAAAAAAAAAAATCATACTTCTTGGTTGTTTGTGAACCTATTTTAAGAGGTGGTTCTAAAGTGTTAGATTTGATTCTTGTAATAATCATAAGCAAGGAAAGAGAAGTAAAAGGTGAAAGGGTGAGCTCATCTAGAGAAAAGCCAATATAAATTGAGGTCAACACGAGAAGTTGGAGTGACAACAGAATTGAGTGAAACATGTGAGGGAGTGAAGTGTGGTTCTTTACTTAATCTATTTCTGTGTGTGTGTGTGCGTGCTTAACTTTGTTTTATAGCACAGTAGCATGAAGGAACAACAAGATCTTGCAAAAAATGCGATTGACTTGAACAGTACTTTTATTGCCATGCAAGGTATGTTCCAAGTCATTAATAGAACTCATGGTGATGTTATTGATTCATTGGAGCGGTTAGAGACTTTAAGAGATCAAAATCAAAATGCACAAAGATAGCGAAGACATGCATAAAGAAGAACTCATGATGATGCTGATGATGTTGAGTCACTTGGTGATAATGAAGAGGAGGAGGAGGTTAGGGCAAAGCCAAGACGTGAGAGTAATTCGTGAGGTATTAAACTCAAGATTCCATCTTTTCTTGGGCTCTTGGATCCAGAAGACTATTTGGATTGGTAGAACAAGAATGAACTAGTGTATGAGTGCCATGATTATTCCAAATCCAAGAAGATGAAGCTAGCTGTTGTTGCATTTGAAGGCTATGCACCAACATGATGGGATGACAACAAGAAGAATAGGAGAAGAAATCGTGAACATTCCATTGAAGAAAGGCACGAGCTCAAAACAATCATGAGAAGGCAATTTGTTCCTAGTCACTACTGTCAGAAGCAATACAATTGACTTCAAGGGCATAAGAAAGGTTCTATGGGTGTTGAGGAGTGCTATAAGGAAATGGAGGTAGCCATGAGAGGAGCCAATATTGAAGAAGATATTGAAGCTACAATGGCAAGGTTTCTCAATGGTTTACAAAAGAACATAGCTGATGTAGTGGAGTTGCAACCTTACATGGAGATAGAGGATTTTGATCATAATGCATTGAATGTGGAAAAGCAACTTAAGAGAAAAGGTAACAACAATAGGTTTTATGCTAGCGCTTCTTCAACATACAAATTGACATGGATGAAAGATGAGAGGACTGTATCATCCAAGCCTAAAGCTGATTTCAAGGAAGGAGTTTCTTCATCCTCCTAAAGCAAGGTAAACCTACTCCTAGCATTTCTTCAAGTAAAATTAAATGCTTCAAATGCCATATTAGAGAGAGTGCCCAAATAAAAGGACTATGGTCTTAAAGGGAGGAGATGACTATTTAGCCAGTGAAGCTGAAGATAAAGATAATGAGGCCATGCCATCTTTAGAAGATGCAATAGATAAAGAGGGATGAGAAAATGCAATTGAAGGAGAATGTCTTGTGACAATGAGAGCGTTAAGGACTTAAATAAAAGAAGAGGAAGATATCAATCAGTAAAGACAAACTTGTTTCACACTAAGTGCTTTATCAATAATAAAGTTTGTCATATAATAATTGATGGTGGTAGTTGTATTAATGTCGCTAGCTATTACATGATAGAAAAGCTTAGTTTAACAACTGTTAAACATCACATGCCCTACAAACTCAAATGGTTAAATGATAGTGGAGAAGTGAGGGTTAACAAACAAGTTTTGGTTTCTTTTGCTATTGGAAGGTACAAAGATGAAATTCTGTGTGATGTGGTTCCCATGCAAGCTGGACATTTCCTTCTGGGAAGGCCTTGGCAATTTGATAGGAAGGCCAAGCATGATAGCTTCATGAGCCAATATACTCTTGAGAGGGAAGGCAGGGAGATTACCTTAAATCCTTCATCACCAAAGGAAGTATACGAAGACGATCTTAAGAGGCTTAAACAAATTTAGGAATGGGAGAATCAAAAGGCAGTCGAGTCCAAGAAGTGAAGAGCGGATGAATGTGAGTTGAAAAGAAAAGAGGGGAAGAGTGAAGCAAAGGAAAAACTGATTAAAAAAAAGAAAGAGAGTGGGGAATTAAGTTTAAACTTAAAAGAGTTAGTGGAGAGTAGAGACAAACCCAAGTCAGTGGAATGTAGAGAGAAACACATGAGTTTTTATGCTAAGAGAAGTGATATTAAAGAGGCATTGTATTGCAATAGGACCATACTTGTATTGATATACAAGGAATCTTATTTTTCTACTAATGAACTTGATGACATTTTGGCTTGTGAGTTTGTTTCTCTTTTACAAGCAAATGAGGACATCTTTCTTAAGGAGATACCCAAAGGATTACCACCAATTAGGAGTATTGAACATCATATTGATTTCATACCCAGTGCACGAATTCCAAATAGACTAACTTATAGAAGTAATACAGAGGAAACTAAGGAGCTTCAAAGGCAAATTGAGGAGTTGATGGCTAAGGGCTATGTGTGAGAGAGCATGAGTCATGTGTGATTCTTGTCTTACTTATGCCTAAAAAGGATGGAACTTGGGGGATGTGTATTGATGGTCGTGCAATCAATAACATAACAGTAAAGTAAAGACATCCTTTTCTTAAGCCAGATGACATGTTGGATGAATTGCATGGGTCTTGTGTCTTTAACAAAATTAATTTGAAAAGTCAAATTCGAATGAGAGAAGGTGATGAGTGGAAAGCTGCATTTAAAGCAAAGCATGGTTTATATGAATGGTTAGTTATGCCTTTTAGTATAACTAATGCACCTAGCACTTTCATGAGGTTAATGAATCATGCTTTGAGACCTTGCATTGGAAAATTTGTTGTTGTTTGCTTTAATGATGTCCTTGTCTATTCAAAAAAATTGAATGATCATCTTGAACATTTGAGATTAGTGCTTGATGTTTTGAGAAGGAAAAAGTTGTATACTAATTTTAATAAGCGTTCTTTCTGCTTAGGTCGAATTATGTTTTGATAGTGCAAAGGGTGTTGAAGCTGATGATGAAAAGGTAAATGCTATAAAAAATTGGCCAACACCTAAATTGGTAAGTGAGGTAAGATCTTTTCATGGCTTAATAAGTTTTTATAGATGTTTTGTCAAGGACTTTAGCACTACTGCTGCACCTCTCACTGGGATTACGAAAAAAGAATGCTGGTTTTAAGTGGAGTAATGAACAGTAATAAGCATTCAATTTACTTAAAGAGAAGTTAAGTAAAAAAACTATTTTAACTTTGCCTGACTTTTCTAAAACGGTTGAAATTGAGTGTGATGCCTTAGGTTTAGGAAGTGGAGCTGTTTTGATGCAAGAAAAGAAACCCATTGCATACTTTAGTGAGAAGCTTAGTGGAGCTGCCCTAAATTACCCAACTTATGATAAGAATCTATATGCATTAGTGAGGGCATTGGAAAATTGGCAACACAACTTATGGCCGAAGGAGTTTGTAATTGAAATAGATCATCAATCCTTGAATCATCTCAAAGGGCAAAGTAAGTTGAATAAGAGGCATGTCAAGTGGAGTGAATTCATTGAAACATTCCTATATGTGATCAGGTACAAGTAAGGTAAAGAGAACGTGGTAGCCGATGCCTTATCTAGAAGGTATTCTCTCACAAACAAAATGAATTCAAAGATGTTGGAATTTGAATACATCAAATGTTTGCATGGTGAGGATTTTAACTTTTCTTCTATTTATGATGCTTATGAAAAAGGGGTTGTTTGTAAGTCTTATAGAATGGATGGTTATTTATTTAAAGAAAACAAATTGTGTATACCTATGTGTTCCATGTGTGAACTGCTTTTAAAAGAAGCTCATGGGGGTTAATTGATGGTACACTTTGGAATTGCTAAAACTTTAGACACATTGAATGAACACTTCTACTAGGCTAATATGAGGAAAGATGTGATTCAAATTTGTAACAGATGTGTTACTTGCAAACAAGCTAAGTCTAAAGTTTTACAACAAGGTTTATATACTCCTTTACCTATACCTAGTGAACCATGGGTTGATATTTTTATGGACTTTATGTTGGGTTTGCCTAGATCAAAGAAAAGAAAGGATTCAGTTTTTGTTGTTGTTGATCAGTTTTCTAAAATGACACATTTCATAGCATGTAAAAAGATTGATGATGCAACATGTTTATTCTTTAGGGAGATAGTGCGGTTGCATGGCATTCCTAAATCTATAGTAAGTGATAGAGATGTAAAGTTCTTAAGCTACTTTTGGAAAGTTTTGTGGAGTAAATTAAGCACTAGATTGTTGATTTCTATTACTTGTCATCCACAAATTGATGAACAAATCGAGGTAGTAAATAGAACCTTAAGCACTTTATTGCGTGCTATCATTCAAAAGAACTTATCATCTGTTGAGTTCGCTTATAATCATGTGGTGCATTCTACTATAGGTTTTTCACCATTTGGGATTATATATGGATTCAATTTAGTAACTCCATTAGATTTAATTCCTCTACTATGTGATGAAAGGCATAGTCTTGATGGGAAAAGGAAGGCTGATTTGGTGAAGACATTGCATGAAAATGTGCACAAAAATATTGAAAATAGGAACCAACAAACCACACGACACATCAACAAGGGAAGAAGGAAAGTGATCTTTGAACCTAGTGATTGGGTTTGGGTGCATATGAGGAAAGAATGGTTTCCACACCAAAGAAAATCCAAATTGCATGTAAGAGGAGATGGACCCTTTCAAGTTATGGAAAGAATCAATGATAATGCTTACAAATTGGATTTACCTAGTGAATATAATGTTAAAGGTACAATTAATGTTAGTGATCTGTCTCCTTTTAATGTAGGTGATGAGTTTGATTCGAAGACGAATCATCTTAAGGAGGGAGGGAATGATGTGACTCAGGTAACTAAGAGCAAAGATCCCATGACATTACTTCTAGGGCCAATCATAAGGGCAAGAGCAAAAAGGTTCAAAGAAGCTATGCAAGGACTGATGCAAGGCTTGTGAAATAATCTATCAACAATAGAAGATTGTAAGGATGAGTCTAGTCTTAAGCTTGGCTTACAAGACTCAAATCATACTTTTGATCAATTTAATCCAACTACTAGAAAAGAAGGCATGAAGGTCGAAGCTTCAAGAAGGGATGCAAATTAAATAAAAGATCTTCGTATTAAGTTGGACTAATTTTTTTATTTGTTTTTGTTTTAGGCTTTTAAAAGTTTCGTCTTGGATAGTTTATAGTGTTTCTGGGCTCCTTGTGATATATTATAAGCCCATCTAAGTTTTATTGAGATATCTTATATATTTGGGAAGTGCGGTCCACTTTTTATTGATTACTTAAGCTCATTACGAATTTTAGTTAATTTAAGGATAGAGGAATAAGCAGATGAGCATGTTAAATATCTAGAAATACTTAGCATACATCAATGGAAGACAAACAGTCATGTTTATTCACAAATAGTGATCTTGAGATGATTTTTTCTCAGTTTGATTCTTGCTTGAATCATCTTGAACAATCAAAGCTAATTGCTTGAGTTGTTCACAAGATACTAGGGTTCTTTCGCACAATTTCGCCATTGGGTTGAGGTTTTTCTTTTATCAACTTGATTAGACTATTTGGGATAGTTGTTTCTAAGCATAAAGGTGTCAGGTCTCAAGGCAGGTTGCTTGTGGTTTGTATCACTTATGTATACTACTCTTTTAAACCGTGTGATAATTGACACCTGATATTATCAAATATTATACTTGTTCCGCTGTCATCCAAGGAGACAAGAGTAACTTAGTAATAAAACCTAGTTATGCCTCTGTTCAAAGGTTAATAGTGTCTGCATCCTTTTTAATAGGTAGGTAGATACTTTGAGAGTCAAAACGGTTAATGCAAGTTCAATGGAAAATTTTTACCTCATTCGTAGCGCAGACAAAAACATATGGGGCCAGCATCTTCAGAAACTTCACAACGTGTGCATGGCTTTTTCATTTGACTTTCCTATTCCTGACTTTTGGCTATGATTAGATCCTTTTCCATTAAGAAACATATTCAGGAAGAAAACCAGAAGCAGAGAAAACATCCTAATTAAGACGCGTCTAAAGGAAGAAGGGATGGGGATTGGTCTGGGGATCCTCACTTTCCCACTCCTTTCCAGACTGTCTGCCCGAAAGGGAGATGACTTCCCTTATCCCGCTCGCATATAAGGGTCAAAGCATAAATGAATGTGTTAACCATTAAAGTACAACAAAGGCTTCAACGGTACTATTATTGAAAAAGATGATGTAATGAATGATAATTAAATTTTGATAAAATATACGATTAGGTATTTCAATTTTGAAATTAATCAATTTAGTATCTGAAAAACTTTGTAATTTATCAATTTAATACCTGAATGCATATTTTATCAAAATTCAAGTACTATTCCTCACATTAACTCTTATAAAAGTATCTATGTTTAATGACATTTGCAAATTTTATAGAAGTTACTAATTCCTATTTGTTTTTAATATTATGCAAAATATATATTATTAGCGACCTTTATTGTTAAAGTTAAAAGATATAAATATAAAAACTTGATTTGCGACTTTTTCTAGTGAAATAAACGTCACCATAAAACTTTAAAATTTTCTTCATTTTGTTCCTTTCAATTTAAGATTTAGGAATTGTATTTCTAAGACAAGGATGAAAAATTGGAGCATGCTTTGCTATGATGCTATTGTATGTCCTCACTACACTTTGGATTTAAACTTGAGTTAGAGAATGGAATGAATGCAATATTCTCTTTAGATTTAAAATATGTAAACAAATGTAGTAAAAATGTGTTAATATATTTATTAACACGTTATGTGAAATGATTGGTAGCATATAAATATTAATAAAATTTTAATATGTTTATAATTTTTATAGAACCTTTATGCTATTGCTACTAAGGTTAGGAAAAAAAAAAGCCGAACTAGACCGAATCGACTCAAAATTTTGGTTATTTTTTAAATGATCTATTATGCGGTTCAGTTTAGTTAAAGGTTAACGATTTGCGATTCAGGATCCCAAGCCAAATTGAATCGAACCATTTTTTACATATTTAAAATAGTAAAAAATCAAACATATATATATATATATTTATTTTCGATTGGTATATTAAAAGTTTTAATTATTTCTTTAAATTTTTATTTAGATGTGCATCATTCATGAGAACGAAATTATATTGATCATATCATGTTTCGATTATTGAAGTGTGTCTACAAATAAGTTTGTTTAGATTTTAATCTTTAGTATTTTGAACTTTCTTTTTTTTTTTTTTTCTTTATCTTACTAACAAGTCCACTTCTACGACCTAGATATTTATTGGTTTATTTAATTGATAATGTATCCATTAGAAGCACAACAAATTGAAATTTACACCTCATTATTGAGATAGCATATTTTCATTTTATTGAATCTAGTATATCATTATAGTTAAAAATAATTCAAGAGAATAAAATTAGTATAGGATTATGGTTCTATGATGGATAAAATCTCTCCCCGCTATGAGTTCTACATATTTATTTAAATAAATAAATAATTTTAAATATTATTGCTTGTATTTGCATTAGTGATAAAAAAAAATATAATTTAAGTCTTTCAAAAGAATGTGTTTTATTTAAAAAAAAAAAAAAGTTTCGAACCTTAATCTGAATCGTTTCTTTTCTATTTAAAAAATTATGAACCAAATCATATGGCAAACTTGTGTTGGTTTCCTCTATCTGCTTATCATTGTCCTATTGAACAATCTTCATTAATCCACAATAAAAATGTTAATTTTCTAAAAGAAAAAAAAAAAAAGAGAATTTGCATCCGCCTCCTCAACTTTTAAATTGAGCTTTTGACCCCTTAAACTTTCAGAAATTGACACGGTTAAAGATAATTAATATTTTCCATTAATTTGGGGAATTGATAAATTTGCACATAGATGACAGTTTAAAGGATGAATCTGCACATAGATGAAAGTTTAATGAGGTATTTTGCAACTTCTCTCATTTTTTTTTAACAGAAAGCGTTAAGTGTCTTTAACTATGCCTAGTTTTGAAAGTGTAAGGAGTTAAAAAGCTTATTTTGAAAGTTTAGGAGGTGAATTCACATCTAGGTAAAAGTTTAGGAGGTTAATCAATATGGTAAAATCATATATTAGATGTAAATTCTTATGTTAGTGCTGCAAAGGACATGCATAAGAGATCTCACCACTTTGTCTACCAACTCCATGGCTGCTTATGCAACCAAAGTTGATCAATGCTTGACTTTATGGTGTCATAACTACATGAATTCCCTACATTAATCGTTTGGGTAACCAAACTCATTGAACTAGACATGTGCATTAAGCAATTTGAAAAGGTAAAGTACATATACATAAGAGAGTGCTCACCAAATGTACTTTAAAGTAACTAGTGGCCTTCACTTTCCTCATGAGTTTCCTCTTTATCTTCCAATACCCATACTCCACAACTTGGAATTTCTTGTTGAATGACTTAAGGAACTACATTGTCCATCAGCACTTTTTCATAGTACGGTACCTATGATTGAAGTTCAACATGACCAACAAAAAACAACAAGGGTTTGAATTGAAGAATTACACCTTTTGCATTAATGAAGACAACAATTACCTACTACATTTGTAAGCATTGCTCAAAGTATGAAGGAGTAACCAATGCATACCTCTAATAATGTGACACATCCATTGACATAAAATTTCCCACTAGTTGTCCAACAAAGAATTCCATCACAAAGTAGATTTAGTAGATTTTTGGCCTAATTCAAATTACAAATGTTATTGACACCTCTTACTAAACTCAAATAATTTCTAGGTACTTCAATGTCTGATGTAGGACTAATGAAAATGCCTACAATATATAGCATTGTAGTAGCCTTAAATTGCTCAAGTGACTCTACCTCCTCATGAAGTAGTAACTCCCATACCTCTACCAGTTCATCCCATCTTTGGCTTAAAAAATTTTTAGATGGGCCTCCACTTCTCCATCTAATTCATGATAGTTGACATCTAATCATGTAAACCTCAAGCCAAGGATTTGCATTACATTTTTTGGACTTATGGTTACAACCCATTCTCCCTTGTTCAATATGCATGTACCTCCAAAGTTACATAACCAGACTTTCAATAGCCATCTGTTTATATAGGTAAGCATCATGCTAAACAATCCACTAAACTCAAGTTCTGCAATCTTTCCCATTTGTCACTCCCACAGGTGAATGCCTTTGAGTGTAAATAATGTATTCGATCTGCATGTATACCTAAGGACCTATATGGAAAAGACATAAAATGTTATGTCAATCTTTAGCAAAATGAATGTAGCACCTTCAACAACAACCTCAACTATCAATTGGCCCTTACCCCTTATAATTGTCCATTAACACCTTAATTTTGATAGCTAATGTTAAGGTTGACCATAACCTTTTGCTTTGCCATGGTGGGAGATGCTGCAACTTCTTCATCCATTTTCAAAGCGATTCTATAAAGGTTTGCATGATAGAAAGTAGTATAAAATATACCACCAATCTTATAAGCACAACCAACATACAAGAGATAATGGGTAGTGAGAAGGAAATGTTGCCTATCTCTCCTTCAACATTTTGTTTTCACATTCTTTATAGATAGGAATGACAAAGGATAATAATCCAAATTATTAAGACACTGATGTCCTCTACTTTGCATTTGAACTTTTTTCATACACGTGCAATGATAATGTTCCATAAATGACATTGTTATTTTTTTTTTGTTGGTATTTAAACTTTTCACATTGTTCTTTTTTTTCACATATATATGCAATGGAATCGAATCTATTCTACAAAAGATCATGCTTTCAATTTGATGAACATCAATTTCCATAGACAATCATCAACAACCAATAGAGACTCTTCAATTCTATTTTTTCTAAATACATAAGCAATGAAATCAAATATATTTCATAATGGGCAAGTTTTCTATTATTCTTATATCAATTTTCACAAACAATCATCAATCACACTTAGATTTCTTTGCACGTTTATTTTCGTTACATACTTATCCCATCAAATCGAATGCATTCAACAAATTTTGCAACCTCCCAATCGGTTTAACATCAATATTCATCAACTTCAACCATAAACTAACTCTTTTCATCTAAATCCATAACATCTTTAAATAAATTCTTATGAAGCTACCAAAAATTGTTTTCTTTTTTGTCCTTTTTTTTCCTTTTTTCCCTGATGCAAGACACATCACTTCATAATGATCAGATAATCAAAGGAAGCCCTCTCCCTCTAATTCTATTCGAAGAGATCACATTCTATCTCATTAAATCCATCCACATTATTGAAACATAACAAAACTAGTTAGCCAGTTATGGGTTTTCCAGTGTCACCACATACCAAAGATTAAGCACAACTACACATAAACCCTAACTTAAATCCATTTGCGTTCAAAATTTCTTTTCCTTTGATTTCATAGGTCAAAAAAATACACTTAAGCATACAGAAATTTTACAAGATTCTACAGCTTCCACCAACATAAGCAAGGAGATAAATATCTAACAATAGCTTATTACTAAATCATAAAAGAACCCATGGCATGTAAGGTTACAATATAACAAATCCCTATCTAAGGAAGTGTGCACACATCTTGCAAGGAAAAAACAAATATCACACATACGGTTAAAGAAAATGATTCTAACTTACTAACGAGACATAAATTTAATGCTCGAAAGTCCAAGGACAATAAGCAAGGATCAATTCCTCAAGGGTATGATGAAATTTAGAGGTTAGGGTTTCTATTTATGTGTAGAGGGTGAAACATGTGCTTTATTAGATAAGGAGGAAGGGGGGCAGGGCGCAAGGGGGAGAGAAAGAGAGAGAGGTAAGGTGATATGTTTGAGGGAGTGTGCTTTCTAACTTCATCTTTTGTTCAAACCTAAACTTTGATCAGACGACCAATATTTTTTAGCAAGATCTAACGATCCTTATTGCAACTTAACCCAATAATAAATCTTAGATTCAAAGCTGGTGGGTTCTTTCACTTCTATCCTTTTTTTATTGCTTTTATTCCTTTTTATTTTGTTCTCAATATATGAGTTCAATAGGTTAGAGGATTAAAAAACTCAATATATATATTATTAATAATATGTTCTCATTACTAACATAGTTTTCCATTTTTCAGGTCATAATGATTTAGATATTAGTATAGTGGGTTGCATATCTATTAGCATACTATTTTGCATATATAATGGAATTTATCTAGTTATCCGTGATTATTGGTGATTGCTAATTAATTACGTCTTGCACATTGTATGTTCTATGAGCATGACTTGTGCAAAATCGATCAAATTTCATAAAGTCACTAAATTCACTCTTATTTTGTGAGTTTATGTAATTGTATCACTATTTTTGCATAGTTTGATTATCTATACTATTATTAATGCCGCGTTTGTTATGCGGGAATGAACCCAGAATGAAATCATAATTCCGAATTTCATTGCAAGAATGAACCCATAATGGAATCACGATTTCAAATTCCATTTCTACTTTTATGTTTGGATGTAATTTTAAAAATCGTAATCGTGATTCATAAGAGTTAATGTTTCTAGTATTAAGAGAGGAATTCAATTCCACTTTTAAAAAGGCGGAATCATGATCCAATTCCATCCTCATTAGTATATTTTTATCCTCTTACACATTTATTACTAATGATATTTTTAACAAATACCATACCAATTCAATACATTCCATGATGTATTCAAATAAAAGAATTGATTTGTCATTCCCCCTCCCAATCTATTCCTCCCATCCCAACCCATTCTATTTCGAACTATTTGCACGTACCAAACATGACATGAGAGAATATTTCATCATTTGGTTAAAAAAATTTATATTATGTTTTAAATTTTCTTTTCAACTGCTTTTCGTTCTCTCTCTTCCATTTTCTTCTCTCATTATCTAATAACTATTTCCTTCTCCTCCTCTATTTTTTCCCCATTATCCAATAATTGCTTCCTACTTTTTTCTCCATTTCTCTATCCCAATATTTGCTGTTTTGCACACTTTCTCCTTGTTTAAAACTAGAGATTTCTAGTTTGATGTTCTTAATATTTTCCAAGAATATCTATATTTATTAGTTTATTTCTTTTTTAAGTTTCCATGAGATTAAAAAGAAGAAGAAGAAGAAGAAGAGAAGAAGAAGAGAAGAAGAAGAAGGTAATCATGAGACTTTACTTTATTTAGACACTATAAGAAAACTGACATTTAAAGACAAAACTTCTACAGTGAAAAATTGATTAAAAAATTTATATTTTTACAAAGTGAATCAACAATGATGGCTCTTACCACATAATTTTACATTTGGAGATATGATTTTTATTTCTAAAACCCAGTTTATAGTGGAGATATTTGTTTCTTAATTTTTTAGCACATACATAATGGGTGCACTATCTACTAGTGTGTGTGTGTGTGTGTACTAAGTAAATATTGGAGCTTGACATAAATTTGGCAATGGTAACGAAATTACTTTCTGTGAATAAATTTTGTATTGAATTTTTTCCTTTTCGACATTCTTGATTAATGTCTTTTGAGCCTTTTAAATTTAACTTTAGTGTATATTTCTCTTGAACTTTTAATATTGTAAATTATCTTCCATAAACTTTAATAAACTAGTAAATAACCACTAAAAGTTGATAATAACCCTTTTAAATTTATTAAAATATACTTTAGTAGCTCCTAAGTCTTAATTTTGATTTGTTTTTGTTAAACTAAATAACCAAATGTTCTTTATATTAATAATTTACCAAAATTTAAGAGAGTTTTTATAACATTTCTCTTTTTCTTTTTCTTTTTTTTTTCCATTGATTTTTTTATAATATTTGAAAAGTTTAAGGATAAATCTATACCAGATCGATTATTTGCAATTTCCTTATTATATATTATTGTATGTACTGTATAATATAAAGGTAATATAGAATATGTCTTTCTATATATTTCAAGATTACAAATCCTAATTACTTATATATATCGAGAATATTAAATTTATAACATACGTTAAAAAAATTTACACAAAAATTATAGAAAAAATACGACATGAATATTATCACTATATTGCATAAGAGACATGCGATATAGAATTTTATATGTGTTGCACCTACATGATGCGATGCACGTATTATTATGGAGGAGGTGGTTTCGGTTAAAGGGGGCAGCAACAATGGTGTTGGTGTTCTGGGTTTGTTTCAGTGGACATTGATGGCTTGTGATTTTAGAGCGGCGACATTTAGAGAGAAGAAGGTCAGTAGATTTCTAGGTTTATGTTGGTGCTCATATTCCAGAAGAAGGTTAGTAGATTGTTGGAGCTACCGCATTTACGTTGATGGTTTGTGTTGGTGTTCTGGGTTTGTTTTGGTTTGTTTCAATGCATTTGTTGGTTGTGGCGGAGGTACGAGGAGAAGAAGGTTAGTTTTTAGAGAGAGAGAGATAAAGAGAAAGCAAGAGAGATAAAGAGAAAGGGAACAGAGATAGAGATCTGCATAGAGAGAAGAGAGAGAGAGAGAGAGAGAGAGAGAGAGAGAGACTAGATTAGTGAGGGATGTTGAGCCAGAGGTAGAAGATGGATATTGGGTTTAATTTCTTAAAATATCGCCTAGAAAAAACACGATACAGAAACTGTATGGCCTATAGTAACTGTAATACATTGACTTCTCAATGTTTTGGATGGATAGGTCACTGTATAGCTGGTGGTACGTGCGATACAAGTAAAATTAATGCTATTTCCACTTCAACATGTGACATAACGACTCTAATTTAGTATTTTCTTTTACAATTTGTATTTATGTATTTTAAAAAAAAAATTAGACACGTGTTTCACCCTATATACATCACTCTCTTATATAATATGATAATTTAGCTCTTATCTTATCAGATGTTATACTTGTTCAGCTTCCATCCAATGAGATAATAGTGCCAAAACAAAGTAATGTCTTTGATCAAAGTTAAAGGTTTATAGTGTCTACTTCTATAAAATAAAGAAAAAATAATTATATGGAAGGGTAAAAGTGTCATATGATATAAAATAAGAGGATTTTATGGTCCATCCTAATATATAATTAAATGCTTTGTTATTTGGTAGAGACGTGATTAAAGATCAAGAGACATTATTAAATATGAAAAAACGATGTTAAAGATGAAGAGACGCTGGTAAAGATGAAGAGACGGTATTAAAGAGAAAGAGATGTTGTTAAAGACGAAGAGACATTATTAAAGATAAAGAGTTATTTATCTCCTATATAAACTAGGCTTCCTCCTATACCAAAATCATTCCTAAACATAGAATTCTATCAAAATCCTCTCTAATAGTGAATTTTGCATCAAGGAAAATCAAGAAGCAAGATCAAGATGAGTTACTTATAATCAAGTCTTTAACAATCTAAGGAGTGATCTATTCCTAAGGTTTTCTTTTAATTTTGAAGGGAGTTTCGAAGAAAAACCCTAAGTCTATTGGAGAATTAGTGTTTTGCAATCAAGGAGGAACAAGAATAAAAGAATAGGTAAGATTTATCTTTACTTTTCCTTTGTTGATTTAAATGTATCACCTTTTTCCTAAGTTTTCTTAGCAGATTTTGAAAGGGAATTAAATGTTACGAATTTAAGATCAAAGAGCAGCGAAAATATATATTTTTTTAAATAAAACAAACCCTAAATCCCTAATTTCGAATCCATGCGATTCAATCAAATTAGAGCGGATGGAATTACCTTTTGATGCTTTAAAATTTGGAAATTTGAATCTAAGATGTTGTAAACGCAAATACCCTCTACTGTATCTACACGAACGAATTTCCAATGTGATCTCTATGCGTGTGCTAACAAGTTGGAACAATTTCGAATTTTTGGGAATCTCTCTCAAAAAGGTCTCTCGCATTTTGAGTTATAGAGTTTCTATATAATTCTAATGTGACAGCAAGCGTTTGTAAACACTAGAGGTGACCATCACTTTCTATTTATAAGAAGATGTGTCCGTTGGTTACCTACTCTAATCTTATTAGGGTTTTCGACACGTGTCCTATAAAATAATAATTTTATTTAATAATTATTTATTATTCTTAATTTGATTAAGAATAATATATAATTATATAATTTCCGATATGGTTATCTAAAATAACTCATAATTCGATTGATTCATTCTTTGTGTGTGACCATATAGGTTCACTTAATGTTGGCAGTAGCTCTAAAACACCTTTTAGGCCTACAAGACATAATTGGTCTCTAGTAAGATGCCTATCCAAATTAAGTGAAGAACGGTAATCCGACTCTACCTATTAATAGTCAGTTATTTAGTTCTTTTGTTACACAATATCTTATAATTAAACATAAGGTGTGGATCAATACACTTTTATATTGTTTAATCACATAATTTTTTGAATTCAGAGTATGACTGACTTAAGAAAATTATATTGATAACTCCTTATCAATTCTTAATTTATTCGAGCATAGCCATGCATTTCTCAATCTTACTTACCAAGAGGCCTAAAAGATATCTCTCTCAAATTGATGAGAGGAACAAATTCCTTGACGAACACTCACATTCCTCTACATGACTTATTCCATGTCCAATTACAGTCTTATAATTATCCGATTAAAGATAATGAAGACCTGAATCAAAACATGGAACGTGCTATATAGGAATTAATGGTGTCATCAAGTCAAATGACTAAAATAACACTACAATGAGAAATAGTTATTGCATTGACCCATATAGCATTCCCGTATTTGGTCATTCCAATATAATATACCCTTACATGTATCCATATGCTGAATCGATATCTCATATCCATGATCTATAAAACACGATCATCACTCAGCCAACATACTAGTCTTAGTTCATTAGTATTTCATATAATGAACGACTAGGGATGATTTAGAATAAAGTTATTTCTTGCCTTATGGTTTTACTATTAAAGTCACATACTTTAATAACATAAGGAATAATAATTTTATTCAAGGAATAATTTTCATCAAAGCAAAAAGGCCAATAACAACTTTGATAAAGAAAATGATTTGTATTATTAAACAATAAACATTCAAATGATATAGAATCCATATGGCCTATGGCACATCACTAACATCAAATTCTTGGAGATTTGGACGAAACCCTAATTTGTGGAGTTTAAGAATTTCATAGTTTTACGAATCAAAGAAGAATGTGGTATTGATCTAAGAGTTGTTATTCTTTTTAGGGTTTTGGATGATGATGAAATTAGGGTTAACTTATGCAGATATGTTTTGATATTAGTTTTGATTATATGATCATGTGTCGTTGGTGGAAATAGGATTCCTATTCCTAAAATTATTTCAGGTATGATCTTACCTTGCTTGTTATTTGTGCTTGTGGGCTTAGAATTATAAGTTGGCCTAACTTTTATCTAGTTTAAAATTGAATTGTTGCTGCTTGTGCTTGGCTATGGTTAGTATAAACCAAGTAGTACTGTGATACTAACGCGATGCTTTGATGATTTGTGTGTGATGTTACCCTGAGTGGAGTTATGCACAGGGATGATTTTAGTAGTTTAGGAGTGATGCGAAAATGGTACCCAAGGTGTGTGGGAGTTCTCAACACTAATATATGTATATATTACCTATTTTCAAAGTTGGTTATTTTTACAGAATTATGAGTTACTCCAGGTTTAGGAATAGATTTCAAATAGTTCTAAACTATGTTGTTTGCCGGCTAATTGAAGATAATAAACTATAGTTGCTGCATTAGTTCTTAGGTTGTATATGAAATTGTTTATTATCTGTTCATGTGCATGTGTTTATGGTATGGTATACTAAGCTTTTGTACTCATTCCTTCATTTTTCAAGGATAGAAGATGATCAAGTAGTGTTTGAATTATCTAGCCTTGAGGTATATGTGGATTATAGGGAAAGCAATAGTGGATATGACATTCCTGCTGATTGTTAGGTATGTTGGACTAATGATAGACAAGTGAAGATCCTATGAGGTTTTATTTGTTCTTATAATTTTAAAAATATTTATGAGAACTTTCCTTAGGATGTTTTTAATATTTTATTAAGCTGGATTTTGGTTTATGCCAACTAGGTTGTTAAGAAGTTTTATCGAAATTTCTTAATATTTCTAAAGATACTTTATATGAGAGATATTGATGTTATATGCATTATATAATTGTAGATTAGTGAAATAATAGCCTTAACGTATCCATCTTAAGTGAGGACACATGGCGGGTTGTAATTAACTTTAGTTTAAGACGTTACAACTTAAGTAGTATCAGACCATAGGTTTATGATCTTTAAGGAATTTAGGTTATGAACTCCTTAGGATGGTGAGATAAAGAGAGGGGGTAGATCATGGGATCGCTAATAGCTATGGAAAGCTTAGAATTGTTACCTTGAATAAAAATTTTTTAGGTTAAACTCTTTATTATGATTTCATTATTATTTCTTTCTTTGCAGCTTATTGTTTATACGTGTTATATTTATTTCATTTATGTCAAATATGTTTTCATAATTATTTTCATATATCTTTTTTGAAATATTTGTTATTTTATTTATTTTTTTTGTTATTGTCATCTAAAATACATAGAAAAGTGATCAGTAAAACAAATAAAACTCAACAAAAATCTAGAAATGATAATTTATAAAATAAAAAATATGCCTTTACTTAACATATAACCTTTTATACTCTTACCATAATACATGTATATGTTTACACTAGAAGTTAATGGCATCTAATGAAGTGTAACTGATAAAATAATAATCAATAGAGTAAGCAAAAGAGAATATATAAATACACACATAAAGGAATTACTAATCATAACTTACATGAAGAAATTTAGAACTTGTCACAATTTTAATGACTACAAATTCTAAAATTAATTGAATGAAATAAATGATTGAAACCTCCTCTTAAGTTAACCAAGACAACCTACAATAGTGAACAAATCTTTAATGATTGTCAATTATGAATTTCAAAGAAAAGTTTAAAAAGAACCATAAGTTGAATTAAATGATGCAAATTCAAAAGGCATAAGGATTAATACAAAAATTTTATAAGCATATCCAAAGATTGTAAATAACAAATAACAGAGGTAAAATATTAGAGCTATAAATAAAAGAGAATAAAAATGAGAACTACCATACCAAATTTCCATAGTGGTAGTGACGATTATATAATGATAACTTATAAAATTCAAGAACTAAGTATAATCATAATAACTTGAATCTTTGATTAGTATACAACTATGTAATAATAATGAAACCAATATAAGAAAATGTGAGGTAGAATTGATGAGTTCAATGCTTGTCTTGTTCATTAATGTCATGTTGAAGGTAGTCTGCAATTCTACCGTATTGCGTCAAGTCTTGTCACCTCCATTCTTGTTGTGTCTAGCATTTTATTTTGAGTCAAGTTATTTTGAGTCCGTCTCAAGAGTCAAGTCGTATGTCAGCTTAGTATTGGTTAGTTCAACTAGTCTTAATACTTTTCAGCCATCTCATTATTATATTTATGATGGAATAAAAGAATTAAAAAAATTTCTTGATCACAAGCAAAACAACAAAATATATGTAAATATATATATTTATAACATGACTAAATGAGTGAAGACAAATAAACTAGAGACAAAATAAAATCATAGTTATGAAAGAAAAATAAGAAAGGACCCTAACACAAAACAAAGTATGAAAATCGTTAAACCTCATAATTGTAACGTTGACATTAATAGCAAATATAATAAAAAGTTGTTAATTATGACAAAAGCCAAAATTGTTAATAGTAAACTCATAAAATCAACTAAAATGAAAAGCATAATGTAAAATAATTCCCAGCAAAATTGAGAATCAAAACAACAAAAGTATAAATAATGATCATACAAGCAAGTGAAATATAAAAATAAATAACTCATCTATTAATCGTTAATTAGGGAGTGCAACAACCAAATTAATACAATTATATGTATTTATGATTTTCTTTCTTTTTTCTTTTCTATGTTGAAGAGGGATAAGATGGTGTTTAAAGGAATGTGACTTATAGTGAAATTTGAGATGATAAGCATCAATATGATGAGAGGTAGTAAGAATTGTCAGGAAATAGATGGTAATATGAGAGAAGAGTAAAGAATGCTATTGGGACAAGATGACAATACTAAATATGTTAAGTAAATAGAAGTTGAGGTGAAAGAAGGAAGACTAAAGTTGATTAGAAGGAACGAAGGTATAAAGAACATCCTAATAGGTGGTTGGCATGGTGAAATACGATTACTGGCTTAATAAACACAAAACCATATATATGAAGACAAGTGAGATGAATCATTATTGAAGAGTAGATAGTAAGAATTAGGAGATAACCAAAATAATTTGGAGAATAATTAGATATTATTATGGATGTTGAGGTCCATGTAGAAGAGTAATTCCAAGAATGCAATGTGATCCTAGGTAATTGCAGGGTATGGCAAATCCAATGATGACAGGAGAAATGATGATTAGACTTGGTTATGATTATGGATTATTGAGGAGTATCCTAAAAGAATCTATATGAAACAAAAAATATCACTTATTATAGAAGATATCATTATAAGCATGGGAGACTTAATAGAAGGATGATAATGAAAGGTTTAGAATTAAAGAATGGAAATAACAAAAGAATTGTGTGGGTCGGAATTTGAAAAAAAAAAAAAAACAAAAGAAAGTAACATGAATTATTTGAGAAGAACTGAGAACAACATGGAGAGAGTAGAAATTGTAATGAGGTGAATGTAAAAAGTGATGAAGTATGGCTGTTGCCTTACTGAATAAGAAATGAAAGAGCACAGCCAAAAGAAGTGTTGTTGGACGAATTAAATAACCCTTAGGAAATTTGAAATATTTGATAGAGAAAGAGTTATAGATAGATAAAAGAACGTAAAAATCTGAAGTGATATATATATATATATATATATGTAGCAATGAAATAGTAATTTCAGGAGATATGATGAAAAGTTTTAAGGTAAAGAGTTATAACAAATGAATTTAATATTTAGAAGGTTGAAAGATAAAAGAAGAATGAAGTAGGATGATTAAGAAGGATCGGTGGTAAAATTAAAGAAGTATAAAGATCACAATGCTATAAATTCGAATTAAACAGTGTGTCAGTTGGTCTAGTAGCTAAAGTAATATAAATGTTCAATCAAAGGCAATCTTTTGCTGAAAAACAATTTAAATAAGAGTAGAAGAATGCCTAATTCAAGTATAGGATAATCATATAATTTAAGAACATCATGGATAGACTTATAGAATAATGATTGTGGAGATAATATGCAGTTGAGAAGTTGATTATCAAGAAAATATTGGAATGTTAGAAGTAATAACATTAAAGGAAGGGTTGGAAGTCATCTGTTGACTTTAAAAGATTTACTAAATTCCATAAGTGTCAATCTTTAATTCTCATCTATATATTGAAGACAGATATCAAGGAAGGATACTAGGAATTGAGAAAGTATGTTGAATCAGTATAGTTAGTTGATGAATGCTTCGGGATTCGAGGAATGATATACGAATAATAAATGAACTTCAATATAGAATAATGGTAGTAAAAATAAGTTGAATTAATAGAAGTGCATATGATATAGTAACATTTAAAGTTTCAGGTCAATGTAAGGTTTGAACCTCTATAATTTAAGATGTAATATTTTTCAACCATCTAAATATCGAATGAGGAATTGATTGGGAGTTTATGTGCAAGAAAGGTTTTCAATAAGGAAGATAATAAATAGAGGTAAAATTTATGCTAGACATTTCCAATCAGTTTAACTAATATTCTTGAAGCATAGATGTGAATGAAGTGTAACAAATCTGCACATTTAAAGTATGAGTTATGAAGACATTGACTGAATTGTATAATAATCGACAAATGTAATCATTTGAGAAAGCAAGGAAAGTAGTTTTAGAAATAGGTGAATTTGGTGTAACAAATCAGTAATTGAGTAGAAAGTGATTTAAATGCTGAAAAGCAAATAGAAGCAAGGACTACAGAATTGGAAACAAGTATTTTAAAAGAGTTACAATAATCTAGATAACTTTTGAAGACGAAAGTTTCTTTTAAGGGGGAAGAGAGGTAAAATAAAGAAAAATAATTTTTATTGAAGGCAAAAGTGTCATATGATCTAAAATAAGAGGGTTTTATTATCCGCCCTAATGTATAATTAAATGCTACAGAGACATGATTAAAGACGAAGAGACGTTGTTAAAGATGAAGAGATGGTCTTAAGGATGAAAAGACGTGCTTAAGATGAAAAGTTATTTGTCTCCTATACCAAAATCATTCATAAATATAGAATTCTTTCAAAATCCCCTATAATAGTGATTTTTGTGTCAAGGAAGATCAAAAAGCAAGATCAAGGTGAGTTAGTTATCATCTAGTCCTTAACAATCTAAGGAGTGATCTATTCTTAAGGTTCTCTTTTAATTTTGAAGGGAGTTTTGGAGAAAAACCCTAGGTCTATTGGAGATTTTAGTGTTCTGCAATCAAGAAGAAATAAGAATAAAAAGATAGGTAAGATTTATCTTTTCTTTTCCTTTGTTGACTTAAATGTATCATTTTTTTCCCTAAGTTTTCTTAGTAGATTTTGATAGCGAATCAAATTCTTGGAGATTTGGAGGAAACCCTAATTTTTGGAGTTTAGAAATTTTGTGGTTTTACAAATTAAAGAAGAAGGTATGTATTCATTTAAGATTTGTTATTCTTTTTAGGGTTTTAGATGATGATGGAACTAGGGTTAACTTATGAAGATATGTTTTGATATTAGTTTTGATTATGTGATCAGGTGCTGTTGGTGGAATTAGGGTTCTTATTCCTAAAATTATTTCAGATACAACCTTACCTTACTTGTTGTTTGTACTTGTAAGTTTAGAATTATAAGTTGACCTAACTTTTATCTGGTTTAAAATTGAATTTTTGCTGTTTGTGCTTGGCTATGGTTAGTATAGACCAAGCAGTACTGTGATATTAACATGGCACCCCAATGATCTATGTATGACGTTATCCCCAATGGAGTTGTGTACATAGATGATTCTGGTAGTCTAGGAGTATGCAAAACGGTACCCAGGGTGCATGAGAGTTTCCAACACCAATATATGCATATATTATCTATTTTCAAAGTTGGTTGTTTTTACGGAGTCATGAGTTACTCCAGGTTTAGGATTATATTTCAAATAGTTTTAAATTGTGTTGTTTGCTAGCTAATTAAAGATAATAAACTGTGGTTGCTGCATTAGTTCTTAGGTTGTATGTGAAATTGTTTATTGCCTGTTTATGTGCATATGTTTATGGTATGGCGTATTCGGCCTTTGTGCTCATTTCTTCATTTTTCAGGGACAGAAGATGATTAAGTAGTGTTCGGATTATCTAGCCTTGAGGTATATGTGGATTATGAGGAGAACGATAGTAGAGATGACCTTTCTACTGATTATTAGGTATATTGGACTAACGATAGTCAAGTGAAGATCCTATGAGGTTTTATCTGTTTTTATGATTCTCAAAATATTTATGAGACCTTTCTTTAGGATGTTTTTAAGATTTTATTAAATTAGTTTTTGGTTTATGCCAACTAGGTTGTTAAGAAGTTTTATCAATATTTTTATATGTTTCTAAAGGTACTTTATATGGGAGATATTAATATTATATATATTATATAATTGTAGGTTAATAAAATAATAGTCGTAATATGTTCATCTTAAGTGAGAACATATAATAAATTATAATGTCTCCGGTTTAGGCATTATAACTTTTTTTTTTTTTCTTTTTAAACTTAGTAGGTAGTTTCCTGGAGAGTCAAAATTGTGAACGCAAGTTCTTTGGGTATTTTTTAACCTCACTCCCAGTGCTGAAAAAGACATATGGCCCAGCTTCTTTACGAAACCTTACCACGCGTTTTCTCATTTGTCTTTTCTATTCTTGACTTTTGCCTATCAATCTATCATGACATCCTTTTCTATTAAGAAACATATCTAGGAAGAAAACCAGAAGCAGAAAAAACAGTCAAAGACTCGGCTAGAGAGAAGGAGAGATGGGGATTTGTTGGGGCGATCCTCACAATCCAACCCCCTCCGATGTTGCCTGCCGAAAATCAAGTATATTGAACATATAACAAAATTTTAGTTTTCATTATGCAGCTGGATAGTTTTTCCTTTTCTTTTGTTAGTTAGGACGTTGGCTGGGTGAGTCCATACTCAACTTAGGAAATTGGAGATGACTTCCCCTATCCTCCTCCCAAGCAAGGGTGGAAACTAGATTGCTTAAGCCATTTGAATCACTGTTTTAAACAGAGACATAGTCAATGGCCTTGTAGTTTGATGACGTTATTCCTGATCTCCAAGTGGCATGTGTTACGTTGTTATTCAAATTCTCTTTCTGTTATAATGACAAGATATTTGGGGGGGAGGCCACTCTCATGAGTCATATTGTTGCATAGTTTGCTCTTTGTATATTTCATTAATTAATTAATTTTTAATGATGTTTAATAATCCCTTTGTGCATATATCAATACTGTATCATAACAACAGGAATGACACTGACCATCAGCAGCAGTGCACCTTCTTCTGAGACCAACTTGACCTTTGCAGCTCGTGGGCAAATTTTGGAAGGATCAGGCTTGACGGTTTTCACTTTGACACAGTTGACGGCAGCAACCCAAAATTTCGGAGACAGTGCGTTTCTTGGAGAGGGAGGTTTTGGGCAGGTTTTTATAGGTACGATTGATGAAAAGGCAACTTCTGGGAGCAGAGAGTCTTTCATCGCTGTGAAAAAATTAAAGCAGGGAAGTCTACAAGGGCATCGTGAATGGCAGGTAAGCATCATCTGCTGTTAGATCTTTAGCTACATAGTGATGATATTGATGAACTGAGTTCTATATCGGTTGTGTTCAGGTTAAACCCGTAATCATCTCATCTAAAAGTGTAAAATTATAGATATGATAATAGCTATCATATGACATACCTGATGTAAAAGTTTAAATCGTTTGGGCGTGGGAGCTCAATCGTTTAAATTTGTGCACCATTGTTTCATACCTATTTAATCAAATCATCCATTTGATTGGCTTTCAGCAAAAGTTCCAACACAAAGTCACACCATGTATATATATATTTTTAAGGTTTTAGATCAATCAGTCTAATATAGTGGTTAATGTTGAGGTTAGTATTATAACTATGACCTGATTTAAAAATTTCAGCTTGTCAATATGGTATGAACAATATATTTATTATTAACCTTTTTCTCACTTGTGTGGCGAGAATTTGGCTGAAACCCATCAATGGGTTGTAATGAGTGCACAGTGATTCGTATGCTGAACCATGTTTAAAAGTTTTTAATAGATGATATTAATATAATGCAGGTCATTTTAAGATGACTCAGGGTATTGTGTTTTGTGCAGACAGAGATCATGTTTCTAAGCAGTTTATCTCATCCCAACATTGTGAAGCTGTTAGGATACTGTTATGAGGATAAACAACTACTGCTCGTATATGAATTTGCATCAAGAGGCAGCTTAGATAACCACTTATATGGAAGTAAGAGCTCTCCCTGAAATTCAGATGTATGCCCAAAATAGAAAGTCAGCTCACTGGTGTTGCATGTAAATTGATCAGCTTTCTAATAGTGCATAACCTTACCGCAGGGAATTCAAAAGCTCTTCCTCTTCCTCTTCCATGGGATAACAGGTTAAAAATTGCAGTAGGGGTTGCCCGCGCACTAGATTTCTTGCATACCAGTGAGCAGAAAATAATTTATAGAGATGTTACGCCTGCAAATATCTTGCTTGATGAGGTACTCTCTTGCATTTTCCTTTTACATCAGACTTGATTAGTGGAAAAGTGCATATCAATTTGGGTCATATGTTTTGCTGCTCAACAAATTTCTTCTATGAATTCATTAATGTAAAGAATATAAATGAAAATGTCAAATTTGGTATATGAACTTTACATAAAAACTCAATTTGTATCTAAATTTTAAAGTGGTTAATTTAATATTCAATCAAAATTTGGCATCTAAATGTTTGCTCTATTTCTTGATGTAGAAAAAAGCAATTTATCTGTGTTAGACAATGTTAGAAGTATTTGTAGAAATTTAATGATACGTTGTTCTTTCAACATATGCAAACAGGACAAAATTTTGTAAAAGAGTTAATAAAAATAGTCACAAAAAGTTTGAATAAGTATTAAATTAACCGCTTTAAAGTTAAATACTAAACTGAACTTTTGTTACTAAATTTGATATTTATGCAAGAGCTGAGATATTTTTTATAGGGAATTGATGCTTGTATTAATCAGTAAATACAAAATCATACAAAACCTAATAGGTTTGAACTTTAAATCAAACGGTTGTAAATTTTAAATTAGTAGGATACCATGCAGGAAACTCTGATTTCCGACCTCTGTGCATTAGTTTCGCTCTATTTTATAAAGTAATACACTTGAGGGTATGTCCTTCTGCCATGTTACAAAATCAATAATAAATTCGGTATATAAACAAGCTGTGGCATGACAGGGTTTTTCATAGCATCATAAGATTCTAGATTTTCAATATATTCAGCTGTGGTGACAAATAAACAAAATAATATGTTGCCTATTCTCTAGTTGCTCAATGCTTTGTGCACTTGATTTGTGTCAGATTGGTAATTCATGTTTCAAATGACAACTGGCTAATGATCTTAAAGTGAAATATATGCAGTCATACAATGCAAAACTCTCTGACTTTGGATTTGCAAGGTTTAGTCCTTCAGAGGTTTCACATCTTACAACAACTATAATGGTGTTATCCGGCTATGCTGCACCTGAATATCTAGAAGGCGGTAAATCAGTCAGTTTTGGTGCCAAAAGATGAAAATTTTAAATTAAAATCTTAAGTTCATTCACGCCTTTATCTAGATAGTATTTAAAGAAACTTAGCAATCATATCAAATATTAGTTACATCTAACACAATCAGATTGTTGACATGCAGGTCGTCTTTCCATAAAGAGTGATGTTTACAGTTTTGGTGTTGTATTGCTTCAATTGTTGACGGGCCGACCGGTGTTCAAAAAAGATCATCTTGAAGATTTGCAGAACCTGGTGATATGGAGCCAGCAACGCTTACTCTGTATGGAAAACTTGCTTGCAATGATGGACCCTAAATTGGAAGGTAAATATTCATTACGAGGTGCTATACGTGTAGCCAAACTTGCTTTGAGATGTGTAGGTGCTCATCCAAATCAACGGCCTTCCATGACTGAAGTTGTGGAAGAGCTAGAGGAAGCTGCTGATGAAGAATTAAGTCAACATTCAATTGAATATGCTTGTTTCTTGAAAGGTTAAATGATTGGCTATGTCTATAAAGATTTTGGATTTGCTCATTATGATCAAATTATATCAGGCCTTATATATTTTTTGTCACAAATAGTATATGCACTTTGACAAAATATACAATTTAGTATCTAAACTTTGAAATTGATTAATTTAATACTTAAATAAACTTTTTATACACGTCAATAGTACCTTGGTGAAGAACGCCACATTAAATGATGGTGTTAGTCAATTTGATGAAGATACTATTGATGCACCTGAAAAGTTCTGAGGCTTCGTTATTGCACATATTTTCATCTTGCTTAGCAAATATTAAATTTAATTAGTTCATCTTGTTCTATCTGGTTTCTATCAATATAAACTGATATGCTATGTGAATCTGATCTTTAATTTATGTGTATTCCTTTCTTCCCATCCACTTTCCTGTTTTCAACTCAAAGCCAAAGTACTTTGCTCGTTGGAATAGATTATAGTTAAAAAGGAATAATTATTTTAATATTATATTCTTTTATGATTGGAAGTGTTTTAAATATAAATTACATTTTATAAGGAATAGTTGATCTCTGGTTAATTGAAAGAATAAGTACTTTTTATTCCATTTTACAAATCAAATAAAAGAATAGTTACGCAACAGTGAACTAAATGCAACGTTGGTATAAGATAACAAAAAAGAAAAAAGGGAAAGAAAATATAGTTTTTTTTCCTTTCATTTTATTTAAATAATATTACCGTGAACAAAGTGTTTTATTTTCGATAATGGGCAATATAACTTGTATTCTATCAAATTACATTGTGAAGAAATATTTATTAGTATACACTTTTTGCCCTTTTATTCCTAGCAGAAGTAACGCGCCCGCAATACAAGTATATAAAACAATAATATAATTATATATTCGAAAGTTAAAGATTTATTGCTTTTTTTCTATAATATTCTAAGTCATAAAATTGGATAAAGACAAAAAAAAAAAAAAACTCAATTGGTGTTTTTTTTTCAAAATTCTACTTATGAAGAAGCGATCGTTTTCTAGACGCCCCTAATATAATCTCACTTTTAGGGAAAGTATTAATTTTTTGTATATTCAAATGTAGTACTAAAATCTTCTATATCTTTAAATAATATAGATATGACAATATTTAATTGGACAGGTACTAAGGGGATAAGAAAATTTCATTGTGTCGTGAAGAGTTAGTAGTTGTGACTCGTTAGTAACATTTATTTAAGTGGAGACTTTGAAGTGCCAAAAACAAATAATAATAATAATAATAATAATAATAATAATAATATATGTGGGGAAAAGGAAAAATCATAATAATTTGAAAAAAGAAATACAAAAAAGCCAATAAGGTAATAATAATCCAAATAAATAGATAACTTAAACAAAACTCGTCCGTTAAAGAGACGAGTTTATTGAAGTTGTTTTTAAGAGACAAGTTTATTATAGTTACACTAAGAAATGAGTTTATTATAATTTAAAATATTATTATTTTGGAGATTATCATTCAAGAGATGAGTATATTAAACTTGTCTATTTTTGAATTATTTTTGCTCTATCTGCAATTTTTGTAATTTTTTTTTCAAAATATTATTATTTTAATGCATGCATGTGTTGGAGCTAATGAGGTGGCTTTTATCCTGTGACTCTGACAGAGTTAGCTTCCGTGTAACTCCTATCAAACTTCACCTAAGGATCAGTATCTGTCAAGACAGAGAAGTTTGGTTGAAATATGAATCGAAAAAGAAAATCCAGGATCATTCCAACTTAGTTAGTTTTGAACTAAAACTATAGTTTCCGTGTCTTTTGATTAACACTAGTAGGCTTGAGGATAAGATAAAAGTCATTGCTATGCTGGTTGATCCTAACATCAGCAATGTCATGTTTGAACACACACAGCATAAACGGGTCTACAAACTTATAAAATATGAATTCATCTTATATAACTTTTAAAAATATATGTACTCAAATAATGACAATCTTAAAATTAAGAATGTAATTGGATGGCTCATTATAGGTTTCCCGACCCACTAAAAATCTTATAGGATTTAATAAGTTGGTTTAGGAACTTCTTAATCATCATATAGGATTTATGCACAAAACAATAATGAAAATGATGACAAAAGATAAAATGAATCTATGGTTGTCCTCTTTGCCATCACCTAAAAGAGCACAAAACTGAGCATTTAGCAAATCAAGGTTGCACCAAGTAATCCATCTATGTGATTTGGATGCCATCCCAATTGTGTGTGATTTATGTGTCATCCCAATTGTACATGAAGGACCATGGAGGAGGAAAGGTGCACTGGAATTGGAAGGGGTTCAACTTGTATGAGCTCGATTGCCTGAGCATATAAATTCAACTCAATTATTCTTAATTCAAACTTGAGAAAACATTGTGGCAAAAAAAAAAAAAAAAAAAAAGAAAGAAAACTTGATTAAACGATAATTTTAAGGTTGTTATTGTATTAAATATTGAAGCTAGCCAGTGAGACTCGACATTGATTACAGTAACAGTATTGCCTAACGTTCCTAGAATTCAAGCTACTCATGGATTTGCAAATGAAGTTAAAATGTCAGAGCATGGAAAGAGACGACTAACAACAAATTAAGTGAAGCCAAGCCAGAGCATGAAATGGAAGCATCAAAGCTTTGGTAAGAGCATGAAATCAGATACATGATTTCATTAAATCAATGGATGTGTGTAAAGAGCTGGTCAGCAGAAAATGCATTAAGCATATTTCACTAAATATGCATATACCTCTAACTGTTATTATTGTCACTGTCTTAGGCTTTTCGCTAGTACAATGGAACCGTGCGGTACTCACTGTCCTACCTTAGCAGTAGTAAGCAAGCCTAATGCAATATTATTCGGTTAACGATCGATCTTAATATCTGTAAGCAACACACGTAGGCAACAGTAAATAACTAACAATAAGTAAAAAGGGACCTATGCAAGAATCAATCTGAAAAGTATCACACTTTATTAATATCTCATGTACAGGCAACAGTAAAATGCATGTGGGGGTTTGTGTAAAATGGAATATCATTGACTGTGAGCAGTCAACTGGTGAGTAAGAGCTTCTATCCAGAAGAGTACTCACACCTCCACAAAGAGCTTTATTAGCTTTTGTGGTTTCAGCAGGAGGAGACATTAAAATTGGTGAGAAGGTAACACCAAAAATAAAAAAATAAAAATAAAAATATTTACAGTGATCCCTTCATATACTCCTAATAGACAAGAGATTGTCACACCTTCCCCCCTTAATCTATTGACGTCCTCGGCAAGGTGTGTTGGAGCTTGACCTTGATGCTTGAATTTTCCTTGCTTTGACTGCTCTCCTCTCAGCTTGAGGCATAAGATCTTCTTTTATCTCTCAGCTATTATCTTCTTCTTCACGATCTTTCCACTTCACTAAGCATTCAGTATGTACTGCTCAAGTGGTTGGATCTTTGACACATCGTTCAACAAGGATGTCTTCGACGGCTTTTCTAATATTAAAGTTGAAGTTGAACTTGATATGCGGCCGCTTTGACTCCTTGCGCTTTGAGTCTTCCATGTCAGGGTAATATGGCTTTAAAACACTTACATGAAAGACATGATGGAATTTCAACCATTTAGGTGGCTCCACTTTGTAGAGCTTGACAATAATGGGAACTGGACCAATACACTTCTGCATAAGTCTTTTGTCTTTATGCTTCAATGGTCTGATCTGGTCTGGAAAAAGCCTAATGAGGAATTGATCTTCAACATTGAATTCTCTGGGTCTATGCTTCTCACCTACCAATTTCTTCATGTGTTTAGAAACCTTTTCAAGATAGGCCTTAGCAACTTCAGATTTCTGCTTCCAATCTTTTGCAAACATATAAGCCTTTGGGCATTTCTCAATATATGTTGCTGCCACTGTGTGGGGCAACAGTGGTTACTAACCCATAACAATTTCCATAGGGCTCTTGTTGGAAGAAGAGCTCCGCTGGATGTTGAAACAAAACTAGGCAATATCTAGCAAATCCACCCAATTCGTTTGGTTAGCATTAACAAAGAACCGCAAAGACTCCTCCAGCATCCCATTAAACCGCTCTGTCCGTCCGTCACGCTGAGGATGGTGGCTAGAGGACATACTGAGTTTGGACCCTAAAATGTTGAACAATTCAGTCCAAAACTTCCCTGTGAATCTGGCATCCCGATCACTCACAATGTTTTGAGGCACAACCCAAAACTTCACAACATGCTTGAAGAAAAGCTGAGCAGTCTCTGTAACATTCGAACTTTTTGTGGACGGAATGAAGGTGGTATACTTTGAAAATCTGTCTACTACAATCAAGATGGATGAGAGTTTGCCTATTTTAGGTAGGCAAGTGATGAGATCCATGAGGACACTCTCCTATGGGTGGGAAGGCACTAGAAGGGGCTCTAACAGCTCTGTAGGTTTCTACCTCTCGATCTTGTCCTATTGACAAGTTAAGCACGTTCTGGTATAGTTCATCACATCTTCCTTTATATCCGGCCAGTAATAACCCTGCTTCAATAAGCTCATCATCATCTGCCATCCGGGATGACCAGCCCACAATGTATCATGGCACTCCTTCATGAGCACTTTCCTCAAGTTCCTTGCCTTGGGAACATACAGGTGTCGACCTTTGGTGTAGATCAGATCACCTTCAACTCAAAATTTGCGAGTCTTACCCTCATCAATCAACTGCTTCAAGTTCTTGGCTAACAGGTCTTGGCCTAAGTGTTCTTTGATCTGTTATTAGATAGTACCAGCAACTTGACTAGCAGACTGTTGGGCTAGCTTAGCCAAATAGGCCAAATCTGCTCTTCTACTCAAAGCATCTGCCACCTAATTTGTACACCCACTACGATACACAATCTCCATATCAAACTCCGCAAGGAATTCCTGTCATCTCGCTTGCTTGGCTGATAGTTTCGGTTGAGTAAGAATATGGTTGGCAGCAGAATTATTAATTCTCACAAGGAACTTCGACCCCAATAAGTAATGCTTCCATGTTCTGAGGCAGTGTACAATAGCTAGCAACTCCTTCTCCTGTGTTGACTATTTGCGCTCAGTGGGGTTTTGCTTTCGACTCTCATATGCCACTGGATGGCTCTCCTGGATCAATACCCCACCTAAGGCGATATCAGAGGCATCTGTGTGGACTTCAAAAGGTTTGGAGACATCAGGTAGGGTAAGGACTGGCTCCTCTGTCACAAACTGCTTCAACTCTTCGAAGGCAGCTTGACATTCCTCATTCCAAAACCATACTCAATCCTTCTTCAAAAGATCTGTAAGGGGAGAAACCCTCCTAGAATACCCCTCTACAAACCGTCGGTAATAATTGGCAAGTCTAAGAAACGAGCGTAACTTGGTGACACTTCTTAGAACAGGCCACTCTCGAATAGCATCCACCTTAGCCCCATCTATCCTGATCTGCCCTTCTTCAATCACATGGCCAAGAAAGTTGATGCACTTCTGGACAAAGGCACATTTTTCACGCTTCACGTACAATGGTTTTCCCTCAACTTCTGAAATACCATCTGCAAGTGTTTCACATGGTCCTCCAACATCCCATTATACACAACAATGTCATCTAGATAGACAACAACAAATTTATCCTGATAATCATGAAAAACATTATTCATTAAAGTACAAAAAGTTACAGGAGCATTAGTGAGACCGAATGGCATCATTAGGAATTTGTAAGCCCCATAGCAAGTTACACAAATAGTTTTAGGCTCATCACCTTTAGCAATGTGGACTTGATGATAGCCTGAGCAAAGATCTAATTTGGTGAAGTATTTAGCACCACTCAGTTGATCAAACAAATCAGCAATAAGAGGAATGGGATAATGATTTCTCACTATAAGTTTGTTGAGAGCCTGATAATCAATACACAATCTCAAACTCCCATTATACTTCTTCTGAAATAAAACAGGAGCCCCGTATGGTTTTTTGATGGACGAATGAAATCCGCCTCTAACAACTCATCAAGCTGCTTTCTCAATTTTGCTAGTTCTGGAAGCGACATTCTATATGGAGCCTTGGCAGATAGCTTGGTCCCTACAATTAGCTCAATTTCATGATCCACGGGCCTTCTTGGAGGTAACTCCTTCGGGAGCTTGTCAGGCATAATGGAACCGTACTTCTTCAGAACATTCTGAATTACCCCCGGAATCTCAGTATTCCCTCCATCTTCATTCTTTGTCAAGACGGCAAGGAATGTTGGCTCCTGGTGCTAGAGCCCTTGCTTCAATTGGAGCGTTGAAAGCATCATTGCCCCAATGTTCTTACTGCTACTACTCCTATTACTAGCTTTCGTCTTCTGAACGGGCACATAACATGGCTTCTCACCCATAAAAACTAGGCACTTAGCTGCTGGCAAGGAAGCAACTCGAGTACTTCTTAGAAGTTCTATCCCCATGACTATTCTGAAGTCATCTAAAGGGACAGCTGTGAAGTTGAGATTCTTGCTCCAATCTCTAACCTTCACCTTCACACTCTTTGCAACTCCTGGAACCGGCCAGGCTTTGAAGTTTACAACTTTAATTTGGTTAGAATCATCAGATAACACTAGCCTCAATCTCTATGCTTCGGGCACATAAATAAAATTGTGTATGGCTCCCGAATCAATCATTGCACTAACATTCTTACCGTTGATGTGTAACTGGACAAACATCAGTTTATTGTCAGTCTTGGCTTTGTTAGGCACTGTGCAGGCCTTCCTAACGGCTGACAACATGTGTAAAGCTCCCATCCTGGGCTGCTCTTCATAATCTTCCTCCGACTCCTCATTCGGACAAGTATCCTCTGCTTTTTTCGTTAGGGCATTGAGTGTAGCCTTAGTTGGACATTCTGCTACCCTATGAGGTCTGTTACACAGGAAATAAGCGAATGTTGGCTTTTTGCCACTACTTGATGCATCATTTTTCCCCATCTATCAAGAGCCATAAAATTTCTTCCAGCCCCCTCCATTACTGTGATTGTTAGAACTTGAGGCTCCCCCACTTTTGGGTTTACTCAACTTACCATACTTTCCACCATTATGCCCAATGACACACCCTTCCCTCTGGAAACATTGGTGTAATCTATCAAGCGCTCAGCGGCTGTTTACGCCCGAGTCAAATTCTCTACTCATTACCTCTACAATTCATTCCTGGCATATGTCTTCAATCCCTCCAGGAAATAGAACAACTTGTCATCTTCACTCATACTCTTGACATTAAGCATAAGTGTCGAAAAGTCTTTGACATACAACCAGATGTCATCGCCATGGCGAAGCTCATGTAGCTTCTTCCTGGCATTATACTCAACATTCTCAGGGAAGAATTGAGTTCGCAACTCAATTCTCAACTGTACCCATGTATCTACATGTGCCATACCATTCTAGATCTGCGCATATTTGGTGCGTCGCTTGGCATCACCTATTAAGAACAAAGTGGCCATGGAGATCTTTATGCCCTCATCAGTATGTCCCATAGCTGTGAAATACTGTTCCATGTCGAAGATGAAATTCTCTAACATTTTGGCATCCCTTACGCTAATGAATTGTTTTGGCTCAGGCACTTTAGGCCGAGTAGCAGAAGCTTGAGCTTGGGCGGAAGCATTTGTAACAACTCGCGTCACAAATTGTGACTTGCCACCTCAACTCTTCTACTGTCTCTACAGTGGCATATCTCACCAACTCGTTTATCACCCCTTCAACAACTACCTGAGATTCATCCCGAAGAGTGGTAATAACAATCTTGAATTCTTCAGCCATCTCACCAACCCTCATGGTGATTTCTTGACTTGATGTCTCAACATCAATCATCCTCTTATTAAGCGACAGTAAGGCATTAATATGCTGGGAAACATCCGTTACCTGCACATCCAAAGCATCTAGTCTTCGAGCAAACTCTTCTTGTCATGCTATGGTTGTTCCCACTGGAATAACCTAAGCTTTGATACCCACTGTCATGATCCTAGGCTTTTCGCTAGCACAATGGAACTGTACAGCGCTTACTGTCCTACCTTAGTAGTAGTAAGCAAGCCTAACGCAGCACTATTCGGTTAACGATCGATCTTAATATTTGTAAGCAACACACGTAGGCAACAGTAAATAACCAACAATAAGTAAAAAGGGACGTAGGTAAAAATCAATCTGAAAGTTTCACACTGTATTAATATCTCATTTACAAGCAATAGTAAAATATGTGTGTGGGTTTGTGTAAAATGAGATATCATTGACCGTAAGCAGTCAACTGGTGAGTAAGAGCTTCTATCTAGAAGAGTACTCAAACCACCGCAAAGAGCTTTATTAGATTTTGTGGTTCCAACAGGAGGAGGCGTTAAAATTGGTGAGGAGGCAACATAAAAAATAAAAAATAAATAAAAATATTTACAATAATCCCCCTCATATACCCCTAATATAAAAGAGATCGTCACAATTATAGCTATTTATAGTTATTTTTGGTGATGGCTTTGAGTTGTAGCAATTATTTGGGGAGCACGTAAGAAATAATTTTGAGGATGAATTTGCAACTATCCTCGCTTTTTTTATTAAAGATGCCCCATAAGACCATTGTTCAATAGTGTAAGAGTTATGATAAAGATATTTAATGGTTCAAAATTCATGCCAACCATATCAAAACTTGATCAAGTGGAAATTCCCAGTTTATAGCTTATAAATAGTGCATAGCTAAATCTACTCTTTTTTTCCCCTCTCTCTGACCCTATGTACAGCTAAGCAACTAGTGTTTATTTTCAATAAACTTTAGAAACCCTACAGAAATCATCTTTAGAATAGCAGGACGACAACTTCAAGCTATAGGAAAATAACAAGATCAGAGAACTCAGTCGGGCGGCATAGGTAATCATGTCGTCCCTTCTGTCTGTAACTTGATTGTTTGTTGATAAAGAACAAAAGCTTGTACGAAGAGCAACACATATTGGAATTTAGAAGATTTTGAGCCTTTGGAGTTTTATTCAATTAACAAAACTATGATTTACTTCCTGTGGTGGATATTACAATCTAAGACATGATAACTACTGATTAGTTTAAATTCACAATATGTAGCATCTATACAATCAAATAATTCTCGAATCCTTCTCATGTAGTCTTTTGTAATGTCATTTGACAATGCCATTGCCTACATGATCATCACATCTTTCCCCTACATGCTGCAAGGATCATGAGAAAGAAATGTGCTATAAGATTTCATTGTCAACATGCTTCCTGGCACAAAAATGTGATAAGACTAGTGACTACCACAACAATTCTGTAGCATCGATCCTATGAGCAAAAGGCTCAATATCAATTACCAAGCATAAGCCAATTAACCTAGACTCTAGCTCTTAGGATTCATATGACAATATACCTGCCAAAAGTGATATGATAACTAAACATGAGGATCTGACTTACAAGATAAAGTATGAACAGTACAATGAGCTAATTCAGTTCAATGGTAGTTCCATCCTATAGAAGTAGGTTCAATTTTCTCTAGCTCTTCCACAACTTCAGTCATGGAAGGCCGCTGATCTTGATGAGCACTGACACATTTTAAAGCAAGTTGGGTCACTTTTTCAGCAGCTTTTAATGAATATTTTCCCTTTAGTTTTGGGTCCATCATCACAACTAAATTTTCTTTGGAGGATAAATGCTGCATGCTCCATGTCACTAGGTTCTGCTCTTGTAAAGGACGGTTACGTTCTATCACTTGTCGGCCAGTTAACAACTCAAGCAGTACAACACCAAATCCATAAACATCGCTCTCTTTGTAAAATTGCCCTACATGTCAATAGCTCGATAATGTTGATAAAATATTACAATTTGTTTTGATTGATAAGCTTTTTTTACATACCATCTAGAAAAAGGCATAATTATTAAAATCACAATTTTACTATTCACTAGAAAGTATAGAATTGATATAATTGTATGAAATTGTACAAAATTAATAAAATCATAAACTTATAGAATCACATACTTAATTTTATTGTTTTATCTAAAGTTTATGATTTTGCATCCATTTTAATTAAGAAAAAAACTTATAAAGTTACAAACTTGTAAAATCGAATAGTTGACTCGTGATATCGATTTTGACAATCATAAAGAAAAAAGAACAAACTTTAGAATTTAAACTAGAATTTAAACATGCAATCTCTAGGCACTAGTATTGATTAATTTACCAGTTTGTAAATATTCCGGTGCAACATAGTCAAGGGCCCCCGTTACACTTGTCGTTGAAAGATGTGAACCCTCTGAAGCACCAAATCTTGCAAGTCCAAAGATCGAGAGTTTTGCATTGTATGACTGCAAAAATTTTATCTTAAAATCACTGACCCCAGTTCTTATACAAATTAAAATTTACCAAGCTGAGACAAATCATGTGCACAAAAGCACCAAACATATTGAAAATTTAGAAATTAATGATAATCATGCCACAACTTTCTAGCGTACCAAATCTATTGCTAATTCTGTAACATGGCAAGCAGACATCTCTCCACTGAGGTTTAATTTTGTATCCTTAAATCTCTCAATGGCGTAGATATTACATTTGTTGGTTAAAACTCCATCTCAATTCTGTATCATATCAGTATATGATCTGTTTGATTGATTTATGAATAAAAACATCTACTTTTGATCGGTATTTGTTTTTTACAAACAGTCTATTTGAAAACGATAGAAAGATGATGGAACAAACAGACCAATTCTCCTAATTTGACTTCCTGTTAATTTTAATTTCACAACTGTTGATGTAGGAATTACAACTATCTCATCTAAAAGCTTATTATAATAATCATGTAAGACTCCCCCTCACTTGTAGTCTCCATGACTTAACTAAATGGGATTGCAATAAGTGCATATGGGTTCGAATTTGTGACATCCTCCTTGACACCTTATTAAAATTGGCATCACAATCATCTAAAAGTTTCAAGCTTATTGATTTAGTGTGGGCATTATTATTATGACATAACAACAACCATTCGACCTAGAAAATATTATTTACTGGTCAACATAAGGATCACATTAAAAAAAAATTATTCAAATCAAACGCAAAATTAAAAAGAAAAGAAAAAATAAATGCAAAATTACCTCATCAAGCAAAATGTTTGCAGGCCTAATGTCTCTATGTATTATTTTCTCCTTACATGAATGCAAGAAAGCTAGTCCGCGGGCAGCCCCCATTGCAATTTTTAGCCGTGTATCCCATCGAAGAGGTGGAGCAATTGAATACCCTGCAGCAAAAGGTTAGTACTACAACTGTTAGCAAGCTGATCAATTTTCACATGCTACACCAACAAGCTAACATTTGTGGATATATTAGTCTTACTTCCATATAAGTGGATGTTTAAGCTGCCTTTTGACGCGAATTCATACACGAGCAACAGTCGTTCATCCTTATAACAATATCCTAAAAGCTTGGCAATGTTGGGATGAGATAGCCTCCCTATAAACAATATCTCTGTCTGCACAAAAGATATACCTATAAGCACGGGGACAAGACTCCAACCTCCAAACTATCATATTTATAAAAAGTCAAATTTTGAAACCCACATCCAAAAACATCGATCATGTGCAAATTAAATCCTCTAATCTTTTAAAGGACTTTGCATCTTATACCTTCCAAAAGTATGAACATGCTATCAGATCATCTCTAAAACCCATAAACAATCACCAAAAGAACCGTAGACAGTTACCATATGGAGCTTTGATAATAACCATTTAGGAGTACATACATATTTTTTAAAGTTATGATAGATAAAGTCACATTTTAGGAGTTTATAGGACCAAAATCTAAATTTTAAACTTATGGACATGTTGTATAACATGATATTCATTGTTGAACATTTCCACAAGCTTGTAGGGTGAAACTTTTTACTAATCAAGGAGACAATATGTAATTAAATGGAGGGGCGAGACAACAGTATGGGGATCGAATTGTTTGCTTTAATACCATGATAAAATTTAAATCCACGATTAGCCAATCTAAGAGTTGATGGAAATGGAGCTAAATTCATCGATATATCATCACTATTTTAGTTAATCATCTATAAGAGATAGTATGTACCTTCCATTCACGAAACCCTTGAATCCCCTGCTTTAATTTTTTCACAACAATCATAGACTTTCTGCTTGCGGGAGTTGCGTTTTCATCGATTAAACCTTCATAAACCTCCCCAAAACTTCCCTTTCCAAGATATGTACGGTGACTGAAGCCCTTGGTTGCTGCCTTCAAACGTGTAAAAGTGAAAACTCTCAAGCGTGATTCGTCCAAATCTCGCTCATGAGCTGGAAAGGTCTTGTTCTTCTCAGAAGGAGACGTACTGCTGGGGGTCAGTGTCATTCCTTTTGAAATGATTCACCGTTAATAGGTTGCACAAAGAACTATTAAACATCATAAAAAAATCTAAATTAAAAGGAAAAAAACAAAAAGACTATGCAAAGAACAAACTATCCAGCTACATGACTCGTGACATCTGGATGGCTTAAACAACCAGTTTCGACCTTACTCTGAAGCAGGCAAGGAAGTCATCTCCCCCTTCTCTTTTGCAGGGGAGATCGACTCGCTCAGACACCTACCCAGCAGATTAAAAAGATAGAAGAAAAACTGTTTAACTGCATGATGGAAAACTGAAACTTAATTATGTATTCAATATACTTGATTTTAGGGAAGCAAAATGGGTAGGACTTGGAGTGTGAGGATCGCCCCAACAAATCCCCATTTCTCCTTCTCTCTAGCCGCTTCACCACTCCACTGTTATTTTGTTGCTTCTGGTTTTCTGCCCGAATATGTTGTTCTTACCAGAACAGGGATTAATGGTTGACAAACGTTAATAATAGGAAATTTCATGAAAAACCATACACATGTAGTGCCTATTTTAATTAATCCGGTCCCCTGACTTGTGAAGAACCTACTCACCAGGAAAAAGCACGGAAACTATAAAACAATGACTAGAGGCAACAGCTACCGAAGCTACCCGTTAAACTTCTCTCTCATTCTTCATTTTGTTTATAATAAATGTACAAGACAACTGACCTGTGAGCTGTTTCTTCTTCTTATATATACAGTTTATTTATTTATTTATTTATTATTTTGTCCATTTCTATCGTAATTTATAAAAGCCCCATGATCAACAACGGCGCTCTATATATGACGTGAAAATGTGAAAATACCCCCAAAGCAACATCTGCCACCATACAACAACGTAACTTCTATAACAACTGTGCGTGCATGGAGAGAAACAGATCACGTAATAATCCTGCTATGTTTAGTTGTGCATAATCATTGATCATGTATTCTAACAGTTCAAATACACTTTTTTAAAGATTTGATGTCTAAATGCATAATTTTAAAGATAGCTTAGTGAAGTATACATGAAGCAAATACAATTTGTCCTATCATTTTGGCATCTACTTAAAAGAATGCCTTTATATAAGAAGAAGAAGAGGAAGAAGAAGAAGATACCAAAGAGCAACTGCTCTTTTAAAATTGAGTGAGGGCAAACTGTATATTGTTGGACTTGTTTATCCTTTAATTTATTCATTTTTACAAAAGTTCAAATTTATTTTTTTTCAATGTATAAAATATTCTTTTTTATACTTTTTTTAAGTACACGAATTTTTACATCCTAATTATGTGATAGAATTAGATAAGATACAAATAGGATGGTTTTCAAAATATCATACCTTAATCAAATGAAGATTAGATACAAAATAAATATAAATAAGATTTAGACAAGATAAAAATGAAAAATATAAACAAGGCCATAGAAGAATGTATTTCCAATATACCTTTTTATTTTTGTTTTTCTTTTAACTATATATCAATTAATAGGGGTAGGCACATGGGCACAGATTGGTTTGATTCAATTTTTATTGAAAACCAAACAAAACAATAGTTTACGGTTCAATTTTTTTCCCCATCCTAAACCAAACCTAGGTTTGGTTCTCATTAGAAAATATTATAAACCCTTAAATAATAATTTGATTCGGATTAAAAAATTTCCAAGCCATAAAATAACAATTTGGTTCAGTTCGGTTCGAGTTAAAGATTAAATTAAATTTCTAATTAAATGAAATGTTTATTCTAATCTCTTACATTTATGTGGATATTAAAACATTTAAAACTAAAAAAAAAAGGATTAATATGAAGATAATTGATACTTATTGCTAAATATAGATATTGGAGTATTTATTTTTTCTTATAGGCAGTTTATTGGTAAAGACTGATATAAAAATAATCGACATCATTGTTGCAGAATGAACATGAAAGTCTATGTGTGTGTGTGTGTATATATAATATTCTATTATTGTAACATTTTTAGGGGGAAATAATTGCTCTAAAAAGGAAATGGAAAAGAAAAAATATATCTCTATGAATTCGGATTGCAAATTAAAACAAAGTAATTCATAAAAACTATCACATTCATAAACCATAGTTCTCCATAAATCATACATTTACTAGTTAGTCATCCACCAATAAAGTATATTTATTAACTAATGTATAGTAAGTCATATATAATCTTTTGCAAAAATATTCAATTAATCATCTATCAACAAAAGTCATCTACTAATAAAGTATATTGAATAATTAGTACATAATATGAGTCATAACTAAATAAAAAAAAATCATACTCCGTGAAGTTAAACGATCTAAAAAAAATTAGGTCAATTATAAACTTGAAAAATAACAATTTAATATTAACCATTATTAATCAAATAATAAATACAATAATGGAACCATAAGAAAATCTATGATATTTAATCAATCATTACATAAAAAATTATACTTAAAGTAAGATGTCATTATATTTTTTCTAAAACAGTTTGTCTTGATTTGAAAAATTAGTTCATTTTATCTTTTTAAAATCGACTATAAATTTACAATTTAGTTTGGATTGGAAATTTTTCAAATTGCATTGTTTAAAAAAATCATATTTACAGTTTGATTTGGTATGATTTTGTTAGTGTTTTTGCCTAACCCCATAAGGGAAAGTTGGAGGAAAATATCAAAACATAAACAAACTTTTCTGCTCTTCTATCTTTGCTCTCTTTGGAAATACTCTCCATCTCTTCCTTCCTCCCTCAACTATTCGAGATCATTTTATCCATGATCCAGTAAGGATAAAGACAAGGGAAATATGCTCTATCAATAAGTCCTTTTAATTCTATTTCCATTTCTCTCAATCTTCATCTATCTTTTCATTGTTTTGTTATGCCTTGAAGCTTGATTCGAGATCATGACAATCTTTTATATTCAGTTGATATCATACTCGTTTAATAGAAGTTTAGTTTGAATTATCATACATTGTTTGTTTAAGTTCAAGTTGAAGTTGTATTGTAGGTTTTTGATGTTATTTTTGGATAATTGCAAGGACAAGATGTGAGAACAAAAGCAAGTTCAGCTTTTTATGTTGTCTTATTTCTTGTTTCGATGAATGAATTCTATTTTTTTTCATTACTAGTGCTTGTTAATGACAAGAAGTATACTTCAAATGATAATCTTGTACAGCACTGACCCAAATATACTTTGATAAATAACCAACTTTATTGTGATGGTAAGGAAATAGATTATCAATTATGGGATTTAAACAATAAACTTTATGTTTAGAATACTTAATAATTAATTATATTGGTACTCCTGTTAAACATAAGCAAATGTGGAATATTTATGAAGTTTATATGAAAGGTTCAAGCTATCTCTTAAAAAAAAGATTACAAAATCAAAATGATGGGAATCAGAGAGCATCTTCAAAGGAGATAAACACATTATCAAAAGTGTAGGAACTTCAAAGACAATATGGAAAATAAAGGAATAAACAAACAAATTCAAAGCTGAATTAAAGGATTGAAAATTGGAAGTTGCAGACCTGTGCCAAGGTTGAATGCCGCTGGCCTTTAGCCTACATTCGAACACATAGAATCGAAAATTAAGACCGCTTCCAAAAGCCACCACCGTAGTACAGGAAGGTCTCTAGCGTTGGAGTTATAAGCTACCAGCTTATGTTATTTGAATTTGTTATTTTGTTTTGTCTTTTAGGTTTCCGCCTTGCTAAAATAAATAGGTCTTTTGTTTTGTTTATGAAACAGATTACCTTTTGAATACTTTTGAGTGAAAAACCTTTGTTTTTGGGAGAGAGTCTTCTCTTGTATTGCATTTGATTGCAATGTTTTATGAATATTGAGAGATCCAACTTCATTTATTCGTGTCCATTGATTGAATCATGGATTCTTTTGACTAGTGGTTAGTTTTGTAATTCACGAAATCTATTGAAGTACAATCTTTGTTACAAACCAGCTTGATTTTATGATTCATGAGTTATATCGAATTAAAATTTCATTCATATCCCATTATATTTTCTCAGTTTTTTTTTATCACCCTAAAAAAGCGATCCTTTCTCTCTTGTTTTAAAGAAAGATCATTTCCTTCTCTTGTGATCTAGTTGTTTCTTGACAAAAAGAATAAAGAACCCTAATTCTTGAAGGAAAGAATTTCTAATCCTCTTAGATCTTTATCTTTTGGTATGAGACCTCTTGGTTCGACACGCTTCAATTTGGTAAGTCATCATATCATCTGGATTACATTTTTGGATTTAAGGGGTTAAATCCTTTGCTGCAAAAGATTTGTGTTGTTGTTCATGAATTGTGGGTGTGGTGAACTAAGAATTTGGTGAAAATATGTCGAGATCTTATTACTTGAAAAATAGTCATGAAAAAGAATTGCATCGTTATCATGCATCACACTTTATAATGGTGGTTCAAGATATAAAGATAAATCAAGGCATATTGAAAGCAATAACAGGAGAATTGTTTGTGATGAATCTCATCAACAAAGTGAGATACGAGCTATAAAATGAGAGATGAAATAGCTAATGAAAAGCATGGAAGAATGGATGGAGAAGTTTAATTGTGAAAAGGCATAAAAAAAAAATTAGAGAAGCCAAAATTAGAGGTTGTTAAGGTTAACTAAAAAATTGTAGCTTTTAATGACAAGAAGGTTGAAAAGATTGAAAAGGCTATTGAGATTATTGATGAAAGTTCACCTAAGAAAGAGAAACAGAGATTGTTGTTGCTGATGAGGTGAACGTAGATGATACCCTTAGAGAGATGGTAGATGTTACGCCCCAGTGGTACCCTAGTAGTAGTAAATAAGCTACGCTTGAATATTATCACTAGATTACCTTCAGAAAGTAACATGTTTTCAGACAACAAGATCTTTTAATTGCTTTGATAAGAAATGACAAATATATAAGCCATAAATTAGCAAATAACTATCATCATCTCAGTGCTTGAATATATTATTATGGACCATACTGTCTTTGTAAAAAGTCTCTAAACACATAACTGATAATTTAAATACTAACTAACTTAGACTAATGATAAAATCAAATAACTTATCCCACAATCTTCCATGAACTTCTAGTCTTGAAGTTCTTACCAGAGCTAAAATCCTAGAAGTGACAAGCCATGGCCTAAGTGTAAACTTGAAAGAACTATTAGAGTGTGAGCGAAACCACAGGCTTAGTGAATAGTAGAACTTACCACATATCAAACAAGTTTATAAACAATCATATGAAATACATCAATCAAACATATGCACAATTACAAGCCTGGATAACCTGAAATCCAAAGCAGAATAGAGATTTATGCCCTATCACTGAGGTTGAAGGAACACAATATTATGGCCTATCTACCCAAGAGAGACTAAGCATATAAGAAAACAACCATACTTATTTTAATTATCTTCTTAATTTTATAATGTCTTTAACACTTATTTCCTATTTTTAGCCTTAGAAACTCCACTAAGTGTTAGTCATTACGATACCATAAGCGACGTCCTTTATTTACCATCTAATTCCTATGGTACCAATAAAACAAAGGTAATCTTACATAGAATTAATAGCCTCTTTGCTTAGAAAAACCAAGCATTTCCAGATATCCGAAACACTAACACGTAATAGGCTGCCACTTACTCAAATGATGCTTATGCAGAATTCTATTATCACTATTATTAAAGTAGCTTAGCAATCAACAATTCATATAGCAAACAATTTTCGTAAACCATACAACAAATTTATGTTATTATTTTTCATTTAAGATTAACTAAGCTAAAAGCACACACAATGTAATAAGTCTGAGTTACTTACCTGCTCATACTGTTTAATCGTAATAGTCAGTTGGAAAATCCTCTATAGTTTCAATATCACCTATTAAGATGAATAAAATATTCATCAATAAAATATATATGAGTGTCTTAAGTATCCTATGCTGATATTTAGTTTTCTTTCTATTACTATATTGGTCCTATGATAATTAATTATTATTTAATATTTATTTTCATTTTGTTTTTTTATCTTGTTTGATATTTATAAATTTTATTGGGTAGTTGTAGAATTCATATTCAGTGGATTGATATTTTATTATTACTATTATCATCACTTTTATATTGTTCTTTAGTTAACCTATTACAGTAATGAATATTTATTTACTATTATTTAGTTTCGTCATATTTCCTTAATCTACTTTATATAATTATCTTGTCATTTTTAGGAACCATATTCTTCATAATTTTAACTTTTTTAGATTTCCATTCTTATATATTTACCTATATAAAACAAGTAATTTATCAAGATTTATGCTTATTTGTAAAGTATATTAATATTAATAATAATGATAATATTAATAATAATAATAATAATAATATAATTAATAATAATAATAATAATAATAATAATAAAACAAATTTATCTTTATTTTTATTTTTATTATTTTAATTCAAGTCGAGAAGTACACGGCATGGTACATGGCCATGTAGCAGCTGTGTTTTTCTAGGGATACGGTCCCTTTGGAAAATTAAGAGCCGAGAGGAACACGATGAGTTCACCACCACGTGTATATCCCATGCTTTTCTGTGGATTCACATCCCACGCGACTTTGATCCGTTTTTCAATAATTTTCCACATCCAAATTGTATTAAGTGTTTTTACATGATAATATATATATATATATAATACACATATACCATCTTACAACACATCAACATGAACATAATCCTTGTTTTATGATAAAAAAGAGTATAACTAGGGTTTTATGAAAGTTTACCTTATTGTAGATATTTTAAGCTTCGTTCTTGAGTTGATTTTGATCTTAAGATTGACAAAGCATTGTTTAAGATAATGTTTAATGTATAAACTAACTTAAAACGAAATTAACTTACCTTTTTTTCCCTTATCCTAGTTTGTTGGTGGTGTTATGATGGATTTTGTCATAGAGTTATGTTGGTGTGTTTTGGATGGTTCAAGGTAGGCGAATTAGCTATGTTTTAGAGAGTTTGTTGGCTTTTTTTTTTATGTTCTTTAAGTGTTGTGTCTTGAAGTTAATAAATGTGATATATGTAAAGGAACAATGGAGGCTATCATTTCTAGTTGAAGAAGAAGAATGTCCACCGAAATTTCATGATCTAGCTTAATCCTTCTCTTCATTTGATGAGTTGTTTAGGTGGCCAATTTAGATTGGTTCTTATGTGTTGAATTGTTGACTTCCATATGCATCATTGGAGCAATTTGTGAGAAGTTTTCGGTTGCAACAATATCAAGACAATCCTAGCCATATATCACTGTCATTTTGCACTGAATTTGTTTGCTTATTACACCAAAATTAAGAGAAAAATAATATAATATTAGTTATTTAATAATTATCTAAATTTTAGGATAGTTTATGAAGTTAAATAGGTACAAATATGACAATTATTTAGGAGTTTTATCTGAAAAAATTTATACAGAGATCTACAAATTTTCTAAATTGTTATTGACTTCAACTTTGTGTTTAAAGTTTATGCGATTAATTATTTTTAGGTTTTTATCTCACCCGATTAAGGTTTTCTAAGCTTAATAGGTCAATTTTTGTTTTAGGCTCTAATAGCTTAAGAATACTCTAATTAAGACAATAGTGTGATCCGAATATTCATTTGGAGTCTAGATTATTAGTTATAGATCTGTTTATATTTTTATTGTGTATTTATAACCTTAACGGTTTATCTTTAGGTTATTGTTTTCTAACTATAAGCGTAATTGATTATTTACTCTTTAGCGCATTTAAATTCTTAACCAAGTTATTCTTATATCTTGAGTTTTCGATACCCACTATGAAATCTTATTAGTAGTATTTAATACTATCTAAAAAACTTTGTTTAAATGTTTGAAACTATTTACAGGCTCACTACTATTCGTAGTTCTATTCTAGAGTCTTTGTTGAGTTTAATATTAAACATCTATTTTATATATTTATATTTCTATCCATTTTTACTAGTATGAAAAATTATCGAGGTTTACAATAAAGGAGAAGGTTATTGAAATTCCTGCGATACAAAAGGAGGAAGAAAAGGTTATTGTTACTGCTGTTTTTTTCTAAATTGCTGGTTCAAGAAGAATCATGCCACAAAAAGAAATTATTTCAAGCTCAATGTATGGTTTAAGGGAAAGTTTGTAAATTGGTTGTTGATGGAGGCAATTGTGCTAATAGGATTTCATAAGATTTTGTGAAGCAGATGCAATTACGGGTGATTCCACATCCAAAGCCATATAGTCTTTGATGTTTGAATTCTCCAGATGTTCTACACACTCATAAACAGATACAGGTTTTCATTACTATAGGAGAGTATACTGATACTATAACTTGTGATATAGCTCTTCTGGATTGTGCACAAGTGTTATTGGGTAGATAGTGGCAGTATGACAGGTAAGTTGTTTATGATGGGTATCAGAATACCTACAACATCCAAAAGGATGGACGTGTTTTCTCATTGCTTCTAATGACTTTAGTTGAAGCTCAGCAAAAGAGATTTGCATATGTACGGGCTAAGGGTCAAAGGACTTTGTTTTTTTTTTCCTTGCAGGTCTTTCAAGAAAAGAAAGAAGTCACCTCAAAGTTCCAGGAGATTCAACATATTCCCAAGGAAATTCCACATGAATTATCATTACATCCAAGTGGAGATGTTCCATCCCAGTAGACTACTAAGGTTTGAGACGAATCTTCTCAAAGAAAGAGAGAATGATGGGGATTAAAGAGGATCTTCAAAGGACATCAACACATTACCAAAAGTGTAAGAACTTCAAAGACAATATGAAAAATAAAGGAATAAATGAAAATATTCCAAGCTGAAGTAAAAGATTGAAAATTAGAAGCTGGAAACCCGTGCCCCGATTGAAAGTTGCTGGCGTAGGCCATTTAGACCAATGGTCTTTGGCCGGCATTTGAACACACAGTATCGAAAATTTGAAGGCCATTTCCAAAAGCTGCCAATGTAGTACATGGAGGTCGCTAGTGTAGGAGTTATAAGCTGTCAGCTTATATTGTCCGATTTTTTTTTTTTTTATCTTTTAGGTTTCCTCCTTGTTAATATAAATAGGTCTTTTGTTTTGTTTGTGAGACAGATTACCTTTTGAATACTTTTGAGTGAAAACCTTTGTGTTTGAGAGAGAGTCTCTCTTGTGTTGCATTTGATTGTAATGTTTTATAAATATTGAGAAATCCAATCTCCTTTATTCATGCCCATTGATTGAATCGTATATTCTTTTGATTAGTGATTAGTTTTGTAATTCGTGGAATCCATCAAATTACAATCTTTGTTACAAACTAGCTTGATTTTGTGATTCGTGAGTTATATTGAATTATGATTTCATTCATATCCTATTATATTTTCTCAATTTGTTTTTATCTATAAAAACCCTAAAAAAAAGATGCTTTCTCTCTTGTTTTAAAGAAAGATCCTTTCTTTCTTTTGTGATCTAGTTGTTTCTTGATAAAAAGAACGAAGAATCCTATTTCTTGAAGGAAAGAATTTCTAACCCCCTTGGATCTTTATCACAAGATAGGATATGAGATTGCAAGATAATCTTGATCGTCTTGAGTTGATCCGAACTACTTAAGTGTATGATGCAAGTTAATTTGAATCAAGTTGAAATGATTCAGGCCATTTGAATTTGTAGATTTTTTTAAATGTTAAATTTGAAGAGTTGTAGCATTTGATCAAATCCTTGAAGTGCTTCATGTGTTTAGGTCACATCTATTCATGATTAAGGTTTTAAATCAATTATAAATTGATCTAAATCAAATCTAATATATATGATTCAAATCTTAAAAGTCACAACTCTTAGGAAGAGTCATATTACTCCAACGTTATTTAAAGATATAAAATGTATTGCTTCTATTTTTAGAAAGATCTTTTTGCATGAATCTGTCTTGTCTTTTCTGCACTCTCTCTTTCTCCAAAATAACTACTAAATACAAACATCTTACATAAATAAAAAAGTAGAGTTGATACTTGAATTTCCGTTATTCAAGTATCAAGATTTAATTGTATTCTAGAGGAATTCTGTATTCAAACTCCCATAGCAAGCTTAATATGAGAGGCACAAATTCCTAAGGAAAGTAAATTCATTATGTCACTAAGTCTATTATTTATGCTTTTTGTTTTATCAAATTAAGCTTTCTATCATCTATCAAATGGGTAAATTACAACAAAAGGTCAACGTGTAAGGTATTAACGTTTCAAGTAGTTCAAAAGTGAAATCAATATTTGAGAATAAATTCATTTAAAGTATCAATGTCTTAAATGGTTAAAAAGAGATATCAATGTTTTGCAAAGCGAGTCAAATGAGGTACTAATAATTGTCCGTTAATGAAAATTTTAGAAACTTCATTAAAAACTAATCAAAACATTGATACCTAAATGAACTTACAAAACATTGATACCTCATTTGACTCACTTTGTGAAATGCTGATACCTCTTTTTAACCACTTGAAATATTGATCCCTCAAATAAACTTATCTCCAAATATTGATACCTTCTGGTGTAATTTACCCTCTATCAAATTATTTTATTTCACTAACTATATATTCCTAACAATTTTAGAGAATTTATTAATCACAATTATTGAAAGGATTTGGGTTCTAGAGTTACAAATCAAGACTTTATGGTTTTGATGAAACAAACTTCAAGTTAAAAAATGTGAGGCTCAACAAGTATGCAAGAGCTCAAGAAACTAATGATGACCGACTTTTCACGTGAGTTATTACAACTAAGTTAATGCCTAATGTGTGAAACATTATTGATATGATTTTAATGGCATATTTATCATGCATAAAATGAAATTGGACTTCAACATGGAGGTTGTAAGATTAAAAGTTAAATGATTACATTGATGCAATACATAAACATGTAGTCCGAACAAATTTTATATCCGATATGTTTTGAAAATGAATGTTTATCTATTAAATGTGTGTTTCCATGAAATTACAATTATCTAGTATGTCTTAGTGTCATATGTCAAGAACAAATAGATGCTTTAACCACTAAAGGGAAATAATTTTGAAAGAGCAAATATTTTTATGAGATCTAGATTTTGTGATTTTATTCATAAAAAGAAATAAGAAATTAAAAGAGAATATCTTCATTTTGTGTATTTCCAAAAGTTATAAATGTGGATTGATATGAAATAAATGTTTTGTATTCTATCATTGTCAAGTTGAAATTTCCTAATTAAACCTTAGAGGATTTGCTATTTTTTATATTTGTATGATCAATGTGAAGAGGTGCAAGTATTCTTATAAGTGATGCATCATATTAAAGATACCACAAATTCAATGTTGATCAAATCACAAGGAAGCATTTCCCCCACAAAGGGATACAACTTCATATATATAATATATAATGTAATATAATAATATAATATAATATATATATATATATATAAATTATATTCATTGGAGGCACATGTGATTATGTAATTGTTACTTTCATCTTGCCATATTTAAATTTAGTGTTAAAAGTGTAGAGGTGTAGTAGGGGTAAAGTGATCGATCAATAAGTTTGATCCCTACTATGAACTACACTTGAATAGATATTGAAATTGTAATATAAAATTTATTCAACCAAAATGGCTAAGAAAATTATTTATGAAAATTAATTTGTAGCCAAATACTTTATTAGCTAGTTCATTTTTTGTGATAGGTAAGTGAGAATGTCTCATGTTGACAATATTATAGAAGAATGTCATGAAATATAGGGCTAAGACATGAGAGAATGTGTGTGTGTGTGTAGAGAATTAATTAGGGATGATGTTATAGCCATTACTTATATAGACTAGGTAATAACTTAGTAGACCCTTTGATAAAGGCAATATCCAGAGATATGGCTTGGAATGGTGTTACTGAGATGATCTTGAACTCCAAAAGTTTGTAGTAATGGGGACCTACTTTGTTCTAACACATCAATAGTTTTAAGGTTCTAAGGGGTAAAACCAAATCACTATCAACTCGGTGTACTACTAGTAATATAAGTTAAACAAGGATGAAACATAGTAGATATCTCTTAATAGATAAATTTTGTATCTAAATAAGTTAAACAAGGATGAAACATAGAAGATATCTCTTAATAGATAAATTTTGTATCTAAATCAATTAGTTTGGTGTCTTCCATGTATTTGAACATAGGAGTGATGTCACTTATAGTAAAAGTTTGAGAAGCTTATTTTTGTAAATGTTCATAAAGTTGAGATGAGTGCATGACCATTAATGAGCTACCATGAAAGTCACTGATTGGATGTGAATATGGTTATATGTGTGAATTTTTCAATTGTGACAAGTAACATGAAAGTTTAAAGCTATTAACTACTTATCACCCTATTGCAACTTTGGGGATTTATATTAAGGAATGGTTCAAATCTAATAATATCTTTTTTTTTTTGCATGATCATGGAGGTGCTTCTATTTGTAAATAATTAGCAATCTAGTAGGGGATTGTAGAAATAGATTATCATTTATGTTATTTAAACAATAAACTTTGTATTTGGAATGCTCAATGATTAATTATGCTGGTATCTGTGTCAAACATAAGCAAAAGAGGGAGATTTATGATATTTATACAAAAAGTTCGGACTTTAGAAAAAAGATTCGGACTATCTATCGCTGAGAGAGAGAAGAGAGAGAGAGAGAGAGAGAGAGAGAGAGAGAGACATAATTGCAATGAAATAAGTTGGTGAAAGATGATTAGAATGATCTTGAGTTGACACGACAACTTGAATTTGTAGAATTTTTCAAATGTTAGAACTTGAAGAATTGCAATTTTTATCAATTTTTTAAAGTGTTTCATGTGTTTGGATCACATCCATTCATGATTAAGATTTTAAATCAATATAAACTAATCTAAATAAAATCCAATGGATATGATACAAATCTCAAAAGCTATAACTCTTGGGAAGGGTCATATTCCTATAACTTTGCTTAAAGATATAAAATGTGTTACTTCTTTATTTTTACAAATATTTTTTTATACAAATTTATCTTGTCTTTTAAGCACTCTCTCCTTCCCCAAAACAGCTAATTGATACAAACATCTTACATAAATCCAATAGTGTGGTTAAAACTTGAATTTTTGCTATTTCAAGTTTAAGAGTTAGCTATATTTGGAGTGAATTCTGCATTGAAGCTCGCATAGCAAACTCAGTATGGAAGGCACAAATTATCTAAGAAAAACAAATTTATTCATACTTTGAGTCTATTATTTATTCTTTTGTTTCATCATATTAAACTTTTTATCATCTATCAAATTGTTTTATTTCACTAGTCATATATTCCTAATAGATGGTAGGCTACAGTTGTTTATATAGAAGTCGTACATTTCCATGCGCAATTTCATTGGGTGTCCAAATGCTGTTCCTTGTAACCCTACACATGTTTTTGTACCCTTGCTAAACTTCCGATGTATGACCACACGCTTAGTTTCAATAGTAAACTACTTAAAAGTTCACTCATATCCTACCCAAAAGTCATTTGGAATCCCAATAATCATAACTGACTCTCTCATAAGCCTATACATCAATGTTAGAATCTCCATGACAGTTGATTGCTCAAAACATATTAACTCAACAACATCAAACATGAACAACTAAACTTACTAGAATGAAAAAGGTGTAGTTCGTGAACAATTTAAGGAAAGCCAATTTCTTCTACTTTAAGACCTATCCCTTAAACATGCGAAGAATATGCCCGGGCATTTACTCACATTACTACTTTCTCAATAAAAAATGTTCGTTGGCTGTAAGAATTGCGCTCTCTTAAGCCATATTGAACATTATGGCCACAATGATAAAAGTATTACCTTTAACATTCAAACTCCCTTGTAATAACTATAGTTCAATCGAGTGGCAGCTGACATGTGCTATTATATTATATATTAGTTCTATGAATGATATGGATAAATTGATTATTGCTTAAACATTCTAAAATTACAACTTGCCACCTTATCGTTACCCTTGTATTAGAATTTTGACGTAATGAATTGTGCCCCTTCTGTAATTATACTTTTTTGAAAATTGGGCATATCTATAGGTAGTCGCCCCTACAATAAATTTGGTAAGATTGTCACCTTTGGAGCATCACCTTTTAGCAATTCGTGAGTCTATGAGTAAATTACAAATTAAAACAAAAAATCGAAAAGATAAAAAAAAAATAAAATCCGAAAATTTTCATCTTTTGGGGCAAAGAAAGAAAATGAAAAAACAATTAAAAAGAGTTTTCAAAAATTAAAAGTAAAAATAAAGGTCCAAAAAAGCCAAAAGAAAAAAAGTCATAAAAATGGGAAATTTGTGTTGCTAACAGACAGGTTTCTTCATGGGATCTTGATTCTTGAATAATTGCTTTTGAGTGATCCAACTTAGCCTAAAGCTCATAACCATTTGCTTTGAACCAATCATGGCAGAAGCTAGCAACATTTTGGAAGAAAGATTGCGATTTTAGAGACATTGATGAATTTTGCAACTGAGAGCCTTGATGTTTTAATCGCGATCATCGAGGCTTTCGATCCTCAGGCCCACGGAGGATCGTCGGACCCAGTAGTGAGAATGGGCCAAAAGATAAGGAAGTATAGCTTAAAGAAATGACCAAATTTGAAGGCCCAGCCATTACTAGTCAACCTGTCAGTCCCATAACAAAGGCCTGGAAGGCAGTTCACTCGGATTCCAATCCTTTTTGTCTCACATCCTCAACCAGCTAACAAAAATGATGGTTTGGATTGTCTACTTTTCATTTAAAGCTTATTTATATGATATGTATTTATATCTTATTTATATGATATTGTTAGGATGCAAGTATGAGGTTGAAAAAATTCCTACATGGGAAATATGGGACTTACATGAAAAGTTTATAAGATGGAAGACTCATTAATCTAACTTCTAAACATTTTGGGTTATAGATGATATCAATCCCATTTATGTATTGCTTGATAAGGTCCATTTGAAGAACCATTGAAGGTTTTCTCCTCTCTAACATTGGTCTCAAAACCGATGGTTCGTCTAGAAACTCCAGTGGTTGGCATTTTATGTGGAAAGAAAAGTATTGTGGTATGAATCATTTGTAAAACCCTTTATGTATGGTAAGTAGGTGGAGAGCGAACCACTCAAAAGCGGGTTTAATAGAGTCGATTTGTTAAGCACTTGATAAGATCATAAAGTTTACACTTGAGGGGAGATAAAACCAAAGCCTATTATGGAGACTTACACTTGAGAGAGAGAGATTTGTTAGGATACAAGTATAAGGTTGAAAAAAATCTCACATGAAAATATGGACTTATGTGAAGGTTTATAAGAAGGAAGACCCATTAACCTAACATCTTAAGGTTTTGGGTTATATATGGTGTCATTCCCATTTGTATATTCTTTATAAAGTTCCATTTGAAGAATTTTTCCCCATTGAAGGCTTCATCCTCTTCTTACAGATATGCATTTGTATCTTATTTATATATAATTTGTATAATCTGTTTGTAAGTAAAAATGTATATTTCTTTTATAATTGTTTATTAATAAACATCCGTTTGAAAAACGACAAATATAAAATTTTAAAACAATCAGAAAAAATGAAACAAAATACCAAGTTCTAAAAGTCACATTTATTCTAGCCATCGAGTCACCATCCTTGTTTAGAACAAACATAAACAACATATATAACTATGTAAGACATATCAATGCTTAAGTTATCATAGGAGGATTGGCAATTATACTTATGGCATAAAATAGCTAGTAGTTTACAATTTTGTTGAAATTATAAACTAAGCAACATATTCAAGAATTGCAATTAAGAATAGGATCTATATCTTGTATCAAATTTTTGCATAAATAGTGGAAATAAAGAAAAAATAGATATCACTTAAATATAGCCTTTTGAGATTATCTTTCTCATTCACTGAAAATATAGCCTTTATTTCAAGACCGACAATATAGAGTCAAGTGATGGCTGGCTTAAGAACTTTACAAGGCCGTCCGCCTTGACTCCAAAACTAGTAGCTTTGGACTGGTTTTCCCTAGATTCGGGTCACAAACTCCAATAATCTCCACCTTGACACGAATTCAATAGCAAAGTAGAAACATAGAGTCCAATCATCGACATAAAAAGAAAACATTCTCCACCTCTATCACAAACCCTAAAAGGGATGAATCAGTAATGAACACTAACCAAGTTCAAGAAATGCTCAAACTTGGCTATAGGAAGTGATTTGGTCATCATATCAGTAGGATTATCATGAGTATTAACTTTGCTCACACCAATATCACCACGAGCAATAAAATCATGCACACAATGATACCGAGCATTAACGTGCTTTATCATATCATGGAACATGTGATCTTTTGTAAGAAAGATGGCACTCTGACTATCACAAAAGACTATAGTAATCTGCAAGTGTCCACTGAGTTCACCAAATAGTCCCTTTAACCAAATATCATCTTTATAAGCCTCGATAATAGCCATATACTTCGCTTCAATAGTGGACAAAGCAATTGTAGCCTATAAAGTAGCTTTCCAACTAATAGCACAACTGCCAATAGTAAAGATATACTCTACGAGAGATCTTCTTTTATCTAGGTCTCTAGCAAACTCAGAATCAACATATTTAATAACTCCATCTCTAGTTCTCCCAAATTATAAACAAATATTAGTAGTACCTCTCAAGTATCTGAAAATCCATAAAACTGCTTTCCAAAGCTCCTTACCAGAATTTTCCATATACAACTAACTGCACTAACTGCATATAACAAATATGGACATGTACAAACCATAGCATAAATAAGAGATCCTACTGTACTAGAATATGAGACTCATGACATATAGTTAACCTCATCATTTGACTATGGAGACAAAATAAATGAAAGTCTAAAATAAGCTGCTAAATGAGTACTAATAGGTTTAACACTCTACATATTGAATCTGCTAAGAATTTTCTCAATGTACCACTTTTGACTTAGATACAATTTATCTACTTTTCTATCTCTTGGAATCTCCATTCCAAGTATCTTCTTTGCTGCTTCCAAGTCTTTCATCTCAAACTCTCTACTCAACCAAGCTTTGACCTTTCTTATCTCTCCTCTATCTTTGGTTGCTATCAATATATCATTGACGTACAAGAGTAAATATACAAATTACCCATCATTAGTCTTCTTAAAATAAAAACAACTATCAAAACTGCTTCTCTTGAAATCATGAGAAGTTATAATGAATCAAACCTTTTGTACCCTTGTCTAGGTGACTGTTTCAAGTCATAAAGGGACTTTTTCAACAAGCAAACATAGTCCTGCTTCCTGAGACTACAAAACCTCTGGTCATTGCATATAGATGTCTTCATCAAGCTCTCCATGTAAGAACGCTATCTTCATATCTAATTGTTCAAGCTCAAGATCGTGCATCATTATAATACCAAGCAAGGCTTGAATTGAGCTATGCTTTATAACTGCAGAAAAAACATCTATAAAGTCTATACTTAGGACTTAACTGTAGCCCTTTGTAATGAGTCTTGCATTATATCTGGTTTCTTCAACTTTTGGTATTCCTTCCTTTTTCTTGAATAACCACTTGCAACAAACAGTCTTCTTACCTTTAGGGAATTTTACTAAATCTATGTACCATTCTTATGAAGAGATTCCACCTCCTCCTGCATAGCAGTCATCTATCTACCAAAATCATCACAACTAACTGCATTTGAATAAGTAGATGGTTCTACATTAGAATCAATATCTTAAGCTACATTTAATGCATAAGTAACTAAATCTACCTTGCCAAGTCTTTGTGGAGGTCTAACTTCTCTTCTATGCCTGTCTCTAGCAATGGAATGATGTGATGGTGGTGGTGGTAAAGAAACAGCACCACCCTGTGTCTCTAATCTAGGCTGAGAAGTAGGCTTTGGTGTAGAACCTGAATCAATCTCAAAGTCCACTTACACATTAGATTTCTACTGGGTTTTATCAGAGAAAGTGCTAGGTAGTAAGTCATGTAGCATGGTAGTCTCATAAAAAATGACATCTCTACTAATTATAACTTTCATAGTTTCTAGACACCACAACTTATATCCTTTAACTCTAGACTTATAACCAAGGAAGATACACTTGATACATCTAGGCTCAAGTTTTCCATTATCAGCATGAGCATACGTAGGACATCCAAAAACTTTTTAATTTAAATAATCAATAGGAGTACCAGATCATACCTCTTATGGAGTCTTTTTATCGATAGCAGTCGAAGGAGACCAATTAGTTAGAAAGTATGTTGTAGAAGACGCTTCAGCCTCAAATAACTTCTGTAAATAAACATTAGAAAGCATACATTGAACTTTCTCCAATATTGTTTTATTCATCCATTCTACCACACCATTTTGTTGTAAAGTGTCGGAATTGTCCAATGCTTCACAATTCCTTTTGACTTGGAAAAATCATTAAATTCATTAGAAAAGAACTCCAAACTAGTATCAATGCGAAGAAATTTTACATGCTCTCCTGTCTGTTTCTCAATCATGATATTTTACTCCTTAAATGTGAGTAGTACATCAGTCTTCTGTTTCAAGAAGAACACCCAAACTTTGCTAGAAACGTCATCAATAATAGTCAACATGTAATTAGCACCTCCCTTATAAGGCACTTTAGTTGGTCTGCAAAGGTCAGAATGAATGTAATTAAGTGTTCCCTTATTGTGGATCCTGATAGTGGATCGGACTCTCTTTTGCTTCCCAAAAACGTAGTGTTCACAGAATTTCAAATTACCAATGCTTTGCCCATCAAGAAGTCCTCTTCCACTCAGTTTAAGCATACCGGCTTCACTCATATGCCTAAGATCCATGTTTCAAGGGCTAGTATCATCATTAGTCTACAAGGAAGAAAAAGAAGTGACAACAGCATCACCTGTAACTGTAGAACCCGACAAAACACACAAAGTTGCATTCTTTTTCTATCCTTTCATCACCACAAGCAAACCCTTACTAATCTTTAGAACTCCACCTTCACCAATATACTTATATTGTGGTAATGCGTGTAACCTTGCAAGAAGCATTATTTCCCATCAAGAAAACACCTTTAGATACTGTTTCATATGTTAAAAACTAGTCCCAATTATGATACATATAAAAAGTGCAATCAGAATTAAGAATTCATTCCTCACTTGTTTTAGAATCATCATCAAAAGCAATAAGGAGTTCTCCATCACTTTTGTCTCTTGCTACATCGACTTCATTAGATTTTTCTAGTTGATTTTCCTTTTGATTCATTGTATCTTTCTTGTTCTTGTTTTGCAATTTATAACACTTTGGCTTAATGTGCCATTTCTTCTTACAATACATGCAGGTTTTATTCTTATTTGCAAACTTCGATCTACCCTTGGTATTATCACTAGAATTGCATTCTTAGGTCCTTCTACGAATAACAAGACCTTTTGCCTGAGGCTCGGATCTAACCATAGATGTTTCATCCTTTCAAAAGAGCATATGGCTTCATAAATCTCATTAATGGTGAGAGTATCACAACTGTATAGAATGGTATCTCTAAAGGTTGAATAAAAGAGAGGTGGAGAACACAATAAAATCAAACCTAAATCCTCTTCATCATATTTAACTTCCATGGTTTCTAAATTAGAAACAATTTCTTTAAAAATGGTTAAGTGATCTTCTAGAGATGTACCTTCTGCCAAACAGTGGGAATATAGTCCCTACTTCGGATATAGCTTGTTCGTGAAGCTTTTTGTCATGCACAACTGTTTCAATTTCAACCATAATGCAGCAGCAGTCTTCTCTTTCAACACATCCTGTAATATTTGATTCGATAAGTGTAGATAAATTTGAGATAAGGCATTTTTATCCTTACATCGTTTTTTTTTTCCGGTGACCACGACGAAAGCATGTTATCAAACCTTAACAGCACATCATCCAAATTCATCTGTGCAAGAATCGCTCACATCTTTACCTGCGATAATGAAAATCTGGTATTATGATCCAATAGCGAAATATCGTATTTTATAGTTGCCATTATGGTGGATAAATCAAACCTGAAGCTCTAATATTGGTTTGTTATAAACAGATCTAAAACATAATGGTAAAGAAACGTAAAGTGCAAATAGAGATTTACGTGGAAAACTCTTAACAGGAAAAACCACAGGTAGAGGAGAGAAAATACACTATTGTCATATTAAGAGTATAAAGTTCGTGAAGAACAACACCAAAACTGATATTACATACTAGAAAACCCTAAATCCATTTTTATATGTAATACATGAAATCAAGGCGAATTTGCATGTAAGCCGGCTCAAGGCCAGTAGACTTTATTTCAAGGTGTGTAGTGTAGAGTCAAGTGAAGGTTGGCTCAAGTACTTTTCAAGGCTAGCTCAAGGCCGGTAGCCTTGCCTCTAAAGCTGGTGGCTTTGGACTAGTTTTCACTGGATTTAAGTCACAATCTCCAACACATCAAATAAAAATCAATAAGGTAACAATCAAATCTCATTTAATGTAAGCCCTAGAGAGAAGAAAATAGGGGATGAGATAGAGAGAGAAATAGAGAGTAGTTATAGTAAAAGTAATGGAAAAGCAGGAGAAATAATTTTTTCTTTTTTAAATCAAAATCGAGAGACTTCTGGCAAAGTTCAAAGAGACCTATATAGATTGATTTGGACTATTAGATCTCTATTTCTTACAGAGGTAATTTATTTAGAAATTGCAATAGTCTATTATTAATCCAATCGTTTGAAAGAAATTATACACGCATTGTATTGGATTGGAGCTTAATTTTATTTTAAATTCCTAGAGGTCTATCATATGCCATATTTACCACTATGGTTGACAACTTTATAAACGATGGAAAACAGTGTAAACAAGAGGTAAGAAAATAACGGAAATGGAAATTTGTGGAATCTTTATTTTATGTTTGGTATCTTACGATGGAAATGGGAGAAAAAGAAGAGAAATGGAGTTAGTGATTGACAAAATTATCCTTGTGTCATGACTATGAAATATTAATAAAAGGGGTGATCTGTTGAGATATACATGTGGTATATAGCTTTTATTTATCTTGTATATCTTTTTGGTTATTTTACTTTGTATACCTACTTTATGTTGTATTTTCTTTTAGCTAGTTACAAATAACAGATTTTCATTTCTTCTTTCGTTCGTCTTCTACCTCAAGCTCTACTAGGGTTTGGTTTGTGTAGTGATTTTCTCACATAATTCAGTAACGCTTCATTTATTTTCTGCTCCTTCCTATAAAGTTGTAATGTATGTGAATCTTCTTAAGTCAAAATTAATTAAATCAGAACCTTCTTAGATTTTCTTTTGGATTAATTTTATGAATGGTATCTCAATTTTGATAAAATATGCAAATAGATACATAAATTTTGAAATTAATCAATTTAATACTTGAAAGAACTTTTCGTGCACACTAATAGTATCTCCCTCAAGTTTTTTTAAGTATATTAAATTAATTTTATAGTAATAAATTAATCAATTTTAAAGTTCATATACTAAATAATTTCAAAGTTCAAGTATTTAATTACATATTTTACTAAAGTTTAAGTATCACTTGTAACATTATCCCCTTTTACTTTTTTTTTTTTTCAATTAGATTTCATTTAAAAGTCTAGTCTTGGCTGACATTGAAATATAGGGGAAGTTCAATAGGAGTTACTTGGAAGGTAAGTCTTCACAAAATGAGATCCTGGAATAATGTAAGCTATAAAATTTTGCTTTTTTGTTATGTAAATATTTTATATTTTTATACTTCAACATTGTGTAAGATGAATGGTGGACACTCATTAAGTATTCCTCACATGGTCACATTTTAGAGAGAGTAAAAGGATGCCAGTTGGAGGAAAAAAGGACCACCCACCTTTTTACTCCATTGGAGACGGGAAAGTTTCTATCCTATAGGAGATCTTTGTTCACAAGTATATTATTTCAAAAGTTCCACTAGTTTCTAGACAAGTGCAAAAAGAAGAGATTCTTCTATTATTTTAGTATCATTTGATATCATTTTCAAATTGATATTTATAAAAAAAACTTATAATAATGAAAAACTGATAGTTTTACTCATAAACTAACCAAACAGAATTGATACTGAACCAATAATGATATCATACAGAAAAGTTACAAATACTAATCAGATATAAATATGATACCAACAAAAATATGACAATTCAAATAGACTCGAGTGGCTATTAAAAGAGGTTGACTTTTCAAATGGAGCCCATATTTTAAAATTCCACTTAAGCTTCGAGAATGGTTTTTTTAATAAACAAATTTTATTTTGGGCTGAAGCTCGAGCTCAAGCTCAGCTTAGCTTGTTTTCCATTTAAGCTCTCCACTTTTTTATTTTTATCAAACCTAAAAATAATTTATAGAGCTGTGAAATATATACAAGTATATTAAATAGAAATTAGTTTTTAGTTTTAATTATATATTTATATTATATATATAACATATTAAGATGCGAGTGTGAGAATCCCACATGAGAAATTTGGGTCTTATGTGAAGAGTTTATAAGAAGAGAACACCCATTAACCATTGTCTTAAGGTTTGGGTTATAGATGATACCAAAAGCTTATTTGTGTATTCCTTTAAAGCCCATTAAATTTCTCTCTATTGAAGGCATACCCTAGATCCTAACAATTAGTATAAGAGCCTAGTTCAGCTGGGAAATTCCTATGGTTAGCTCACCATGGAAAGAAGAACCTTGTGGTGTGACTCATTTGTGAAACCCATGGTGAGTAGGCCTACTAACAAAGCGAGTTTAGTGGAGGCAATTTGATAAGCTCTTGAAGAGGAGTATGGCCTACTGCATTGTGGAAACTTACACTTGAGGGGAGATTGTTAGGGTGCAAATGTAAGAATTCACATGGGAAATATGGGTCTTATGTGAAGAGTTTATAAGAAGAGAAGACCTATTAATCCATTGCCTTAAGGTTTAGGTTATAGATGGTGTCAAAAGCCCATTTGTGCAATCTTCACAGAGCCCATTGGATTTCTCCCAATTAAAGGCATACAGAGCCTAACATAACCTACATGCTTATTAGCGAGCCTGTTTACAAGCTTGTTCATAAAACTTAGTGATCCTATTCGTGAGCTTAAATGAGTCTATTTACTAGTCATTTTGGAAGCCTAAATTCAAGTCAAGCGATCAAACTTAACACACTACTAGATTATAAAAAAAAAAAAAAGAAACACGTACATAACACAAGGAATAGATATAGATATGATAAATGTCTATCAAAACAAAGAAGAAAAATAGACTAAATCGCAAGACCGCCCTTGGGAGCTAAAGTTCAGTGATAAAGACTCAATTTTCGAGTTACTTATACGAGTAGCATGTCACATTCTACTGTTGTTTTTCCGGAACATTTTCTATAGAATTTAAATATCTATTGGGCTATTAGCTTTATAAGTTAGCTTTTAAAACTAGTTTAAAGCTCAATTTTAATAGTTTATCTAGCTGTTTAGCACGCAGCTAAGCCTTTTTATAATATTCATCATCTTTTTCATGAAACCAAAGCAGCAAAAATTATATTGTGATTTGCTAAATCCAATTATTAAATGGAATTTGTACTGATGATTACTAAAAAAAAATTGAGAAAACAAATGCTAGTTTCAAGTTTCAACTAGATGACTATAATTGAGTAGATCAAAGATCATAGTCTCTTCTTCTCTTTTTTTTTTTTTTTAATTTTAGTCATTATAATGAGGAATGGGGATTCAAAGTAGATACATCCATTTAAGAGACTGATGGTAATACCACTAGACTATGATATCATTGTCAGATCAAAGATCATAGCCTAACTTTTGCAAGCTATGGTATCAAGAAGGAAAAGGGTTGCTAGCTATTTTGTTCTATCCAAACTCAACCAATGCTGTTGCATCACTTGATTTATTTAACTTGTATGCACACCTCAATCTTCATCAATATAACAGCTTACACAACTAGTAAAGAGCAGAAAGCCAGTGTGCAATAGGCCAAAGAACATAGATCGAAAATGAAATAAGGTCCAGCAAATTACAATAACCTTATTTAGTGATAACTTTTAGACTCAAATACATGTTATGATGTAGAAAGTATATTCTCTTTGGAACTTTCATGAATAAATTTTAAGTCATTAAATTGATCCACCCTTGAAGTAATCTAATTTAATAGTATGCAAAAGCATTTCTACGACTTATGTAGCATATATGCTACAAAATGGCAACAAACCTTCAATATACTTGGTTGATAAGTGTTCATTGCTCACTCAATTGAAAAGTAAATTTAATGCCAAGTAGTATATCGCGATAGCATTATCATCTCAACACATACCATAATTACTGAACATGATTGTTAGGGTTAACTTTCCTGAAGTGATTAAGCCCAATAAGAGCATCTCACTTACATGATGAAGTATAAATGGTGCAATAAGCATATTCAATTAAATAGTCGCTTGATCCCTTCGGAGTAAGTAGCTTCAGTTTTCTCTAGCTCTTCCACAACTTCAATCATGGGAGGCTGCTAATGTGGATGAATACGGACCCATTATAAAGCAAGCTAAGCTACTTTATAGCACCACCTATTGAATATTTTCCCCTCAAGTTTTTTTTACAAGATAAATGTTGTTGACTCAATGTTACCAAGTTCACCTATTATCTATGAAGATTTAAATCGATCACTGGTTAGCCATTGACAAGTCAAGCAACATAACACCGAAGCAACAAATATCACTCTTCATGCAAAGACACCCTACATGTCGACAATTTAATAAAGAGTCAAGAATAGATTGCTTTTTATTGGTAATAGCTCAATATGGTTTGAAACCTTAAGATACTCCACAAATTCAAATTGAGATGTCTTAATTTGCGACAACTTGGTCACTCCTTGAGTGCTATCGAACAAGCTCCCTGTATTACTTGAGAAGATCCTTAACTTGATCAACAAAGCCGATGTCTACTAAGCAATCAATGGATGAGCCAACTATCTCCAATTCACCATCTGAGGATATCAAAAATTACCTCAATGGGGAGATTGGCTTCTTAATATATTAGAATACACTTCCCAAATATATTGGAAGACACCTCTTATTATTAGTGGGCTCTAAGAGATGATCAATAGACTGTGTATCACATGAAAGAGGATGATCAATTGAATCCCCTATAGTAACAATTTTGCATAAGTTACTAACAAGCTGATCAATGCAAATGCAACAGTAGTTAGCGCATTGAATTTCATAAAAAGGTTTTACTTCAAAAAAGGTGGTTATTCAAGAGTAAAAATAAGAATATTTTTATTTATTTCATATTATATAGAATAGGCATTACTTCTACTATAATTTTCCATAAACCAATTTAAGAAACACTATTTACAACAATGAAGGTGATAAATTATATATTTATTTATTTTTACCCTTTTTATTACACTTATGCATATGTTTTATAATTTTAATAAAAAAAATATGAATTAGAAAAAGAGACAAAAGTATTTTTAAAGACAAATACAAGATCTTTCCCACATATTCAATTACCAAAGTGTAGATGTATGGATTTAATTAGAATAGTTACGTGTGCACTGTATGAGTATCATGCTACACGTAACCTATGAGGAGTGGCACACAATTACACATAAAAAAATTGAATGATCAAGAGGAAAATGGAATAGCGAGGAGGAGTAAGCAATCCTAATGTCTCAAATGTGCTTATGATGGTGGAGGAGCTATCATGTATTAAACTCCACTAATAACGATGAACAAGCGTTTGATCTCTTCAGATGGAAAATTCAACAATACCTCAATGCTTTATCCAATTTCTTCCTCCTTTAAATTAGGAGAGACTTAAGATATTTATAGAACTTGGTCATCAGTGTTATCCATTGCATTACGTTGATAGTCAACGATTGTGATGGGTCCTTTTTAGTGCATGAGCCATAATGATAATGACCGGATAATTGACAAATGATCTAACAAGCTCTATTCCAAGCCTATCATACAAAATCTTTCTTGATCATTTCAAGGAAAGAATCAGAATCGTTAGATCTTATCACTCAACTTACAAGTCAAATCTATAAAGAATAATATATTTATATTTTAATTACATTTATATAATGTAATTAATCCAATTGTTAGGGTACGGTCCAGGAGCATTCGAGTCCCAAAGAATTCCAATACATCATCAATCATTGAGAGGAGTAAATTTAAATTAAAAATCAAGTCCACAAGGGCGAATGTCCGCAACTGCTCACACGTTCCCGGCAAGAAGTACGCCTCCTTGCAGCTTGACTTGAAAATTATGAGGGACGTCTTGGAAAATAAAATAGCATAGCCGCCGTTCAGAGAACAGTGGGGTCACGAGGAAACTACGAGCTAACGAAAAAGAAATAGGTAGCGTCTCGTTTCAAATATTGAACAGCGGATTCAAGGCTACAATTTTCTACTATCATATTTAATATATATGGTATTGAACAGCAAAATTTTTATTTAAAAATTTTATTTTTATCTAATTCTAATATTTTTATATTATAAAATATAATAGATTAAAATTTTAATTTTTGTCCAATCTTAAATACGGTCTATAATAAACATAAAATAATAAACCCATACCATATAAAATTAAACAATCAAACTTTACCTTAGAGTTAGGCATCCACAGAGCACGAAATTAATAGCATACACTCGCGGAGAACAGAGCCAAGACGGAGAGGAATACAGGAAGACTTGACGAGTAGATTTCAAAAAATAGAAAAGAGATTAATTTCCAAAATCACCGAGATTAATTTCTTTTATTAATTCGTTGGTCATCCTTTTTCACATTACACTTAGAAACAGTGATTCTTTCATCATTCTTTATATTAATGGATTATTATTTACATTATTTCTAAATGTACTGGTGTTTCTTTCATTCAATCATATACAAACAATTATTCTTTCATTGTTTTTTATATTAATGGATTATTATTTGCATTATTTCTATATATATGTGAAGATGTTTCTTTGATTCAATCATGTGCTAAATATTTTGCGTGAGAAATCGAATCCACCACAAATTACTAATCGTATTATAAACTAAATTATTATTATGTTTAACCAATTACAACACCACGAACGTTTATTAGCTTATTAATCTAATAATTCTTGCTCTTTTTTATTTTCTCTTCTTTTAGTGGTTGAATTTGCTTCTTATTGGGAATATAATTGTATGAATTTATTTTATAGTGGCTGTTGACATCAAGATAAAGTATGGTAAATGGAATCAAGACAACCACTATTAAACTGCACCCACTCATGAATTATTTGTGATAATAAGTATTATACATCCTTCAGTACCCAAAACACACACTATCAGCCTCCACTCACCTTGCCACACCCCCTAAAATATAAAGAAATAAGGTAATATATATGTTAATGATGATTATGATTTGAAATAAAATATTTAAAATATTATGATCTTAAATCAACTTATTTCAAATAAAATATTTAAAATATTATAATCTTATATCAACTTATTCTCACACGTTATAAACTTACGGAGAGAGTTATGAATGATAAAGTAAACGACGACTTCTATTCTGATTTAAAGGACTATGACATGTCTCTTGTTAGGACCCACAAAAATCACGACAGCTATAGGGTTTTTATTGTTTTGTTTGAATATCCCTACGAAGATCAATTAATTTGTTTGTCGACCAAACTAGCGATTAGTGTTTGTCGGTTGAAGCTCATCAGTGATTTTTACAGTGTCCAAGTCATTTGAGTAACAGGCCCAAAAAAAAAGTCATTTGAGTAACACTGGAACAAGCCTTTGTCATTGCATCATATTTCTTGTCTCTAATCAAGGTATGTAACTATTTCATATTTATATCAACAGACTCCATTATCATGTTATTTAGATACATATTAAAGTCTTAAAGGATTTTTCTTATTATGGTTTTAATATTAATTATATATTTTATGTAATGGAATTACTATTATAAGGAAATGAATAAGTAGTAATTATTTTAGTAAAGACTATAAGAGAGGATTGTTAACCCCTTAAAATCACATCATGCATGGTATCAAACGTTTATTAGTTGGTGTAGAATTAGGGCATGAAGCATGTGTCTAGGGTTTTTTGAAAAAAAAAAACAAATATAAATTATACAAAAAAATTACCAAAATAGTATTACTATAATTCTTGGAGTAGAGATACAAATATTTATACTTGTATTATGTCTTCGATGAAAATATAGCAACCTAGGCAAAAAATGAAAATATAAAATTAGGAGCTTGTGTGGCCAATGCTTGCTGGTCATGCAATACACATTCAAGTGTATTATACAACTAACATATAATACATATGTAATTTAAAAAAAAAATGTATCCCGCCTCCAAAGTGCAATACTGCAACACTATTTTTGTATTTTTTTTTTTTATAATTTGATATTATGGAATTTTTTTAAAACTATATTATCCATGTAATATTCTTGAATTTGGGCATGCTTGCTGGGAGGAAAACGTTAAACTATATCATTATGTAATATTATCGCGATAATTTTAAGGGGTTAAAATTGTCCATGATTTTCAATAGTCGCCAACCATGAAAGGTCGACATCATAGCCGTTAAGAAATATCACCAGAAAATACAGAACATGTTTTATGATTTTAGAACAGAGAGAACTGTTTCCTCATCTTCTATTTAGCATTTTTTGGGCTTATAAGCCTATTACTACCACCTTATTTAAACCTCACCATTATTGTCTATATCTATCACTTATTGCCAAAAACAAAAGAAGTTGTGTGATTACTAACCATCTAAAAAAATTATACAAATATAAATTATATAAAATTAATTATCAAAATACTGATACAAAATCACATTTTGAAAATATGATTTCAATGCCAGCACATGAATCGTATATTAGAAATATGACTAACATGTTGATACATGAATCCCATATAAGACATGCGATTCCCTTATAAACTCAAATTGAGTACTTTAGTTAATCAATTGTGTGACATGTAATTTAAGGTGAATCACAACTGTTATATGCAATTTAATAAAGACAAGCATGGATCACATGCACTTTGAAAATGCAATTTAGCATAGTAGAAATTTGGCTAAATCACATCTTCTACATGTTATTAATTTGTGAAATTATGAATCAAAGATTTTAAATGCAATTTAGTATTGGTGAATAGGTAATTCAAATTATTTTATTCGTATTTAGGTAATTATTTTTAAAAAAGTTGATAGAGACGTTTTTCACCCCGAAAACGATTATTGAGACTAAACATAAGCACGGTTCTAGAATCAAACCAAATTGAATCGGAATTGCCTCCCATGGTTCTGATTTGATTCTAATGCATTGGCAGTTTTTAGTTCTAGTTTTAAAACCGCGGAACTCATCTTTTTTTTTTTAAGTAAAATTAAATAAATTTTAGTTTTTAATAAAATAAATTTAAAAACTCAAAATATTTAATTATTAGGTCTAAAAGTGTTAAATTATTTAATTAAAATTTTTCAAAATTTATTTAAAATGTGCATTTATTTATATACAAACACAACCAATACCAATTTTAGTCAATAATATGATATTGCAAAATATTCTAGAGGATAAAAAGAACATTAAAATACAAAAAATAATCCTATGTTATTAAGAAAATGAATTTTACTTTTAGAAAAAGTTTAAATAAACCAAATTATATATGATTTTAAATTATATTCATTTGTGTTGTTGATAATAACACATTAGATATTGTAAATAAGTAATAAAATTTATTATTCAATGAAATAATGTAAATATTAATAATTATACATTTAATATTTTTTGAATTTTTCTCTAATTTTTTTTTAATAAAACCAGTTGAAACCACCGGTTTCACCTGATTCTATGTTGTATAATCACTTAGGAACTGAAAAACCTATGCTTAGTCTGGTTTTAGTTCTGGAACTATTAGTAATAGTTTCAGTTTGGTTCTGATTTAGAATCAAACCATACTTATGTCTAGTTGAGACTATTACATTAATATCGGATAACTATAAAACTTTAATTGCAGTAAAAATGGCAAAGAGAAGGTCATGTGGAGCAGTGAAACCAAAATACTCAACTTGGATGGGTCGTAGTCTTTGTGGGTCCTAACATCATCCCCCAGTCCCTACACAAAAACCGAAAGCTAGAATATAGAAAACACGAGTAAAATAGTAAGGAATAATGGTAGTTTCTTTATATTAATTTCGAACTAACCTACAGAACAAGTAATATATTATATATATATATATATATATGGAAATTAGGGTATTAGTTGCTCTTACATGTGAAAACAAGTCCGGTCAAGACAACGCAGTTTCCGCGAATGTTTTTGGAACAAACCTTTGCCTGACCATCTAGAGCTAATTTATACAATCATTTCATCTTTAAGATGAAGCATTAATTAATTGATGTATAGCTTTTGTCGATCTCCGTAAGAAAATTGGATTTTAAGAATAAAATTTTATTTTTAAAACGTATATTTTCATTGTAAAAATCATTATTATATGATTTTTATATAGAGATAGAAGTTATTTTACTAATTTTTCGTTGGTGAATTATTTTTGTCTCTCAAGTTCAATATATATATATTTTTAAGCGCATGTATACGATTGATGTTGTATAATATATTTCGCACGTAGCCTGCTTATTAAGGCTGATGCCGTACGAGAAAACATTTTTCCAAACTTTTTTTTAGATATTATCTATCGTAACTCAATATTGAATATTTATTCCTATTCATTTACAAAGTGAATGCTTCAGATCAATTTAAAATTTTTAGGTATACTATCAGTTTTTAGTAATCTTTTTCTTAAGTATTTATTTTATTTTTAAAGTTTTCTATTTAATATTTAAAAAAACTATTTATTTATTTATTTCTTCTATTAGTTTATTTTAATATTCCTTTATTTTATTTAAATTTTTCTATTTAATTTTGAAAAAACTATTTATTTATTTATTTATTTATTTCTTCTATTAGTTTATTTTAATTATTTATTGAAAATTAAAAAAAATTGAAATAAACTTTTAATCTTCATAGAGAACCTAATATTTAGTCTCACAAAGGCTCATTCGTTCTCTACTTGATAAGGTAGGGTAGGGTGTCCATCTCTAGTAGCTTGTTAGCCATGAAATATGGGTTGAACTACTCGGTCAACTCATCAAAGCTAGAAATAGAGTTAACCGACATCTAATTGTTCCATGTTTGAGCAATCTTGCATAAGCTCCGAAATGCCTTAGGGATGGCATCACCGAAGCCATGCAACATTATCATAGTCCTAAAGTGAGCCAATTGATCGCCCGGATTCGTGGTACCATCATTGGTATCCAAGTTCGGCGGCCGAGCGTTCGATAACAAGACTTAATCTTCATTGGCCTGACGAAGAGAGACCTGCTAAACGACAACTTAATGGAAAGGCCACTCTTCTTGCTCTCTTCAAGGTCAAAGAGCCTCTTGATCATGTCGTCAAGCTCATCAGCGAGATGTTTCCCTCTGGAAATAGAGGTTTAACTTGGAAAGTTTTAGCAATAACAACACATTCCTAGGAAGTAACCAGCACACCAAAGGAAGCGATAGTTCGACCTTAAGGGGAGACTGGTTGACCGACTCTACTAAGAGCATAATTAATTGCACTTGCTGATTTTCCGCTCATAGTGGTGATGGTGGTGTTAGGCTCCTTTCGTGGCTAGGCAAGTTAGCAAAGTAGTCGTCGATGAACGGCATGTTGTTGACATGCTTGAGTTCAGCCACTTGAGCATGATCTTCTCAATTTGCTCTCTTATCTGTGTTAAGAATGAAAATATTTAGTAGAAAGTACTCAACAATTCTAAGATGACTTACTTTCTTATTGAAGAAACTCAGGCATAAATAGCCTTTTACAAGCTTAACAGAATGAGAAAAACTAGCTCCCGTTCTCAACTACTCAACGTGATAAGTGTAACGATAAAAATGGAAATATCAAATACTAAGTCAAACAGAAAATCTTAACCGAAATCCTAAAATTTCTCTTCATTCTCTCCCGTAAACTAGTCACCAGCTACAACTAGTTTAATTCTGGAACACAACGAACTCCTAACTGACTTCGAAACTTCAGAAATGCATCTATTGTGAGGGGCTTTGTCATCAAATCTGCCAGCTAATCTTGTGTTTCACAGTGAATTAATTCAACTGCTCCTTCTCATGTAAGATCCCGAAGAAAATGAAAACGCACATCAATGTGCTTACTTTGGCCGTGTAACACAGGATTTTTTGACAGCTTTATTGTGGAACTATTATCACAAAAAATGGTTGTACACTTAGTTTTCTCTTGACTCAGCTTCTCAATTATTCTTCTCATCCAAATAGCTTGACTTGCACAAGCAGTAGCAGCCTCAAACTCTGCTTCTGTGGTTGAGAGTGTGACTATAGGTTACTTTCTTGAAGACCATGCAATAGCTCCAAAGCCCAATATGAAAACGTAGCTTGATGTACTTTTTCAGTCTTCTAAATCACCTGCATAGTCACTATCTACATATCCAACAAGACCTTCACATCCTCACTTCTTGTAGAAAACTCCAAATCCTATAGTGCCTTTCAAGTACCGTAGAATTCTTTTTGCTACCATCAAATGCAATTCAGTTGGTTTTGCTATGTATCTGCTGATCAAGCTTACTGCAAACATCAAATCTAGCCTTGTAGCGGTTAAGTACATGGGACATCCTACCCTTTGCTTAAACAAAGTCTCCTTAACATGAACTCCATTTTCATCCTTGAAAAGCTTACAACCTGGAACAATAAGGATTATGAACTGGTTTGCAGTTTTCCATCTTAAATCTCTTCAGCACCTCTAAGGCATATTTTCTTTGAGAAATATAAATTCCATCTGACCTCTGTAAAAAATCTATGCCCAAGAAAAACCTCATTCTCCCCAAGTGAGTCATATCAAACTCCCTCAACATGGAACTTTTAAATTTAGTAAACATCAATTCAGCATTGCCAATAAATATTAAACTATCAAAATACAAACTGACAATGAGAACCTTACCTTCCGTATTTGTTTTAATGAACAAAGTATGCTCATTATGACACTTTTCGAATCCTTCATTTATGAAATGTGCTTCAATACGACTGAACCAAGCTTGTGGTGCTTGTTTCAGTCCATATAGGGCTTTCTTCAACCTATAGACTTTCTGAGGATTGTTCTTCAATTCATAGCCCTTTGGCTGCTCCACATACACTTCTTCCTTAAGTTCTCCATGCAAGAAGGTAGATTTGACATAAGTTGATAGATAGTCCATCCCTTTTGAGCTGCAAGAGCCACAATCATTCTCATTGTGTCCATTCTCGCAACTGGTGCAAATAATTCTGTGTAATCTATCCCTTGCTGTTGCACGTACCACTTTGCTACCAAACAAGCCTTCGATTTGTCTACCTCTCCTCCATTCTCCTTGAGTTTAGTTTTATAAACCCATTTCAATCCGATTTTCTTTGCAGCTTTAGGAAGATCAATGAGTTCCCATGTGTTGTTCCTCTCTATAGCTTGTATCTCCATGTCCATGGCTTACTTCCATTTATCATGTTTCATTGCCTCTTTAAAGTGGATTGGATCTACTAAAGCAAATAAAACAGAATTGACTACATCTTTTTCTTTCGACTCCTCCGAAAGGCCTTCCCTAGTTACATAATCCTGCATCTACCCTGGAGGCCTTCTGTTTCTCCCTCCATCAGAACTAGATGATCCTTCATTTTCATAATTTTAATGACTGTAAATTGACTCACCGAATGCTTCCTCCTCTCCGCTCAATGCTTCTACGTTTACAGCCTCTTATCGTCCCATTCTAGATCCACCATTATGTGTTCTTCGTAACTCATATCCTAGCTCCAAGATTTATCTTCTTCAAACACCACATCTCTACTGACTATAATTTTCTTTGCAACCGGATCATAGTCTATATGCCTTAGACTCTTCACTTATGCCTAATAAGACGCAAGCAACACGCTTTGCATCTAATTTTTTTCTCTTCTCATCAGGAACATGCACATGAGCCACACATCCAAAAATTCTAAAATAGTTAACTGAGGGTCTGCTCCCACTCTATGCTTCCTCAGGTGTTTGATTCTTCATAGCCAAAGTAGGACTTCGATTCAAAACATGTATTGTCCAGTTTACTGCCTCAGGCCAGAAAATCTTTGGCATCCTTTTCTTGGATAGCATGCATCGAACCATGTTCATCACAGATCGGTTCTCTCTTTCTGTTACTCCATTCTGCTGTGGAGTGTACGCTGCAGTCAATTGCCTTTTGATTCCATGCTCTCTACAAAACTTATTAAACTCAAGTTATGTGAACTCTCCACCTCTATCTGTTCTCAAACATTTAATATGTCCTCCTACTTCCTTTTCAACATGACATTTAAATTGTTTAAACATGGTTAACACTTCTGATTTTTCTACTAGAAAATATGCCCATGTTTTTCTAGTGAGATCATCAATAAGGCATAAAATGTACCTGTTCTTATTATTAGAAGCGGGAGAGATTGGTCCACAGAGATCGGCATGAACGAGCTAAAGCTTCTCCATGGCTCTCCAATTGCTCGACTTTAGGATTGGATCTCTGTGCTCTTTTCCGATCATGCAGTTTGCACACACAGTTGTTGGAGCATTGAAATGAGGTAATCCATGCACATCCTTTTAAATTGGAGTGTCCCTAACCCCTTATAGCTCAAATGTCCATAGCGACGATGCCACAGATTTGCCAAATCGTGTGTTGACATGTAGAAGCAATTCAGCTTTTGCGATAGTGGGTCTGCGAGCAACACAAACATCCGATTTGTTGACATCTTAGTCTGTATTATGAGCCCTTTGTCCAGATGATTAACCTCAAGCATTCCACGTTGAATAAGAATTGCCAACCCCTTTTCTTGTAATTGACGATGCTTAACAGATTGTACTTTAGTGCAGGCACAAAAAACAATTCACTAACAATATGAGTAAAACCACTTACTTTCAATCTCACATTACCTTTACCTAATACGTCCATCCTCGTGTTATTTCCCAGTGTCACCTTCTGCCTGAAGCTTTCATCCAAATAGGCAAACAAGTTCTTGTCACCACACATGTGGTTGCTACATCCAGAATCTAAATACCAGATATTTCCTTTTTTATCACTGTTCATCTCCACATGTGACATGAGTAACATCTCTCTTTTTCTAGCTCAACGTAATTGGCTTCTTTGTCCCGACATTCATATTGATAGTGTCCCAAGCTTATAACACTTATTAGCATTCCACTATTGCTTTGTTGTGGACTGGCTTCTTCCTCTTGCTCTGCCTCTATATGCACCTTGACCCCGTCCTCTTGCATTAGATCTGTCATCATGACTAACCTTGAGTGCTTGTTCTTCCCTATATTCTCTGGAATTATTGTTCATGAACAATCAGCGAACTCTGCAACTCATCGATGGAAAGTATATCGATGTCTTTGGACTCCTCAATCGCGCAAACAACATAATTAAACTTCTCACTCAGTGATCTAAGAAATATTTTCACCACTGTGACATCTTGCATCTGCTCCCCATATGTTCTCATTTTGTTGGCCACAGTCAATACTCTTGAAAAATATTCAGAGACTCCTTCTTCCTTTTTCATCTCTAAAGTTTCGAACTCTCTGCGGAGGGCTTATAGATGTGATCTCTTGACTCTGCACTCCCTTCAAACTTCCTCTTCATAGACCCCCAAATTTGTTTGGAAGTATTTTCTCAAGAATAGTCTCCAATATTATCCGATCTATGGCTTGGGAGAGAAAGTTCTTCACTTTCGTATCTTTCAGCTTCAATTCCTCTAGCTTCTTTCGCTGTGATTCATCTGCCGGAATCACTTGCCAGCTCTCGTAGCCAGTTTCCACAGTCCCCATATCTCTTTTGATCGCAGGAAATTTTCCATCAACATGCTTCAATGATCACAGTGACCATTGAAGCAAGGAATGGATGGCTGCACTGCACAAAATTCCCTTCAGTAGTCATATTTTCTGCTATTGCAAAACTTCAAAGACTGCTGCTTTGTTTCGTTAGGCCCAGTCGCTGCTCTGATACTAGAATGTTAAGAATGAAAATATTTAGTAGAAAAGTACTCAACAATTCTGATATGACTTACTTGCTTATTGAACAAAGTCAGGCATAAATATCCTTTTACAAGCTTAATAGAATGAGAAAAACTAGCTCATTTTCTCAACTACTCAACATGATAAGTGTAACGATAAAAATGGAAATATCAAAGACTGAGTCAAACAGAAAATCTTAGCCGAATTCCTGAAATTTCTCTTCAATCTGGTCGTTCCATTCCACCAGGTTGTGGTGCAAAACTTTCCAGTTTGATAAAGCGTTGTGATCAACAATAGTAGCGACAGCAGCAACTGGATTGGAGGTGTTAATCAATTGATCGATAACTTGATGTTTTGAGGAATAATATTCTCACTATTGGTGGTTCTTGCCATCAATATTGGTGGTTATCAATTTCCCACAGACGACATCAAATGCTCGTCTTAATTCTTTTCTAGTATAGTATTGGGCTTCAAAAGCCTTAAATCAATTTTGATTGCAAAATAAAAGAATCATTAGTAGAACAACAGAGGGGTTGCCAGCAGGACCCCTCCTATGCTTAACTTGGTAATGTGCTTATGAGGCAAGGATGCAAAAGTAGCAGAGTGAAAGCAAATATGTGTGCGCTAATGAGGATTCAATTGTTTACCATTGACTCCTAAGCCTTATTTATAGATAAGGGTCGTGTCAAACATTGCAAGTGTGTTTCCTTAATGGGAAAGTACATATGATATATTAGGAAAGATGTATCTTCCACTAAAGTAAGCTCTACGATTTTTCAGGAGTGAGATGAAGAAAGTTAAGGCCATACTTAGTAGTCGTTCGTTGTTGTAGAAGGTTGGCCTCTTTAGACAGGTTGGAGCTTTAGGGGTCATTCTAGGGCAACTCTGTCCAACCTTGGGAAAGAGGTGACTAAGTTGTTTCCAATTAGGATTGCTCGGCCTGATCTTGTACAGCTTGTCTAATGTCCATTAGAGGTTCGACAGGGCCAAAACAATTTAGCTTATGGACTAAGAAGGTCAATTTGAGCCTAAAAGCCCACATCTAAAATGGCTTATAAGTAGGGATTAAGGAAAAAATAAATAAATCTGCCAAATAAAAAAATAAATTCAAAAATAGATAAGTTGATCTCATCTCTTGAAGAAACGAGGTCATAAGTGATCGATCTCGTCTAGGTCAGTGTATTTTGTACTGATCTCGTCTCTTGAAATGACAAGGTTGAAGATAACAGCCTCGTCTCTTCAAGAAGCGAGATCAATGCAACATACTGTGACCTCATCTCTTGAAGAAACGATGTCAACTTACTATTTTTAGGATTATTTTTATCTTAGTGACATATTTGTAATTATTTTTTAAAAAATCAATATTATTTTCCTTTTCCCTATAAGTAGAAACAAAAATAATCTTTCTTATATTTTCACATCTTATCCTTGCAATCAGCCAAAACTTACATCATAAACCTAAATTCATCTTCGATTTGGATTTAAACAAACAATATATAATAATTCGAACCAAACTTACATCAAATATGCATGATTTCGGATAAAGGTTTGAAATTTTATAGAGAGAAATAAAGATAGAATCAAAAAAACTGTCTGATGTGGCGTATTTTCCCTGTTATCTCACCATCCAAATTAGATCATGAATGGAATGATCTCAAACCATAAAGAGTGGCGGAGGTGGGGAAAAATGGTAGGAGAGTGTTTCCGGAAAGATAGAGGGAGACTGCATGTTTTATGTTTTGATTTTTTTCCTACATTTTCCCTTTTCCCCCCTTTTTCTTGTTCCTTTTTCAGTCATTATTTTCCATTATAGTAAATTGCAAATATATATAATTTATATTTGCTTAATATGTACTTAACTCCTTATCTTTGAAACTGCGTGTTTAAACTTAAATTTAAAAATTTAAAAAAAATGTATTTGGACCGTTCGTGACTTTATGCTTTCTTTTTTTTTTAATTTTAATGATTTTTATAATTTATTGAATTACAAAATAATAGAATAAGTACAAATGCACTTTTTCCCGTTCCCCCCCTTAAGATTTGTGGATATGAACTCACAATTTGAAAAATAAGAGAGCAAACTAGTAGCAAATATAAATTATTATTAGGAAAAAAAGAAAAAGAAAAGAAAAAAACTTAAAGTCTCATAATTTAGAGACATAAATACGTGTGGCGATCTCCTTTCAGTCAAGTCACTGCAGTCTTAAGTCTTCTATTCTCCACGTATTAGACCCTTCTCCATTATAAGAGATATTCAAGAAGAACACCAGAAGCAGAAAAATAAATAAATACAGTGGAGACGCGGCTAGAGAAGGAGAGATGGGGATTTGTTGGGGCGATCCTCACCATCCAACTCCTACCCATATTGCTTCCCTGAAATCAAGTATATCGAATACAATTAAATTTCAGTGTTTCATGCAGTTCAATAATTTTTTTCTTTTTTTCGTTTTCGGGATCTAGTGGGTAGGTGCTTAAAGGAGTTAATCTCCTTGTGATAGAGGGAAGGGAGATGACTTCCTTGCGCACCTACCAAGTGGAAGTCAAACCTGAATTGCTTTTTCATCCTCATCTATATTTAATTTGTATAATCTATTTACGAGTAAAATTATCTGTTTTTTTAATATATATCTGTTTCTGATAAATAATCAGATTGAATCAGATACGAAACAAAACAGATGTTAAATCCACTTAAGCCAACGGACTAAATGCATCCTAAATCATCTAAATGTCATGTCTTGGCATCCGTCGTTCGGTAATTCGTTACTTGTATTCTTCTTCTTCTTCTTCTTTTTTTTTTTCTAATTGTTGATAGATCGTTGATTATTAAACACATGGTTAAAATCCAGTTTTTCATCTTGTTCTGGAATTTTTTTTTTATTCTTTTTGTTTTCGGGGGAGTTTGGGGATGGAAACTAGGGAAGACTTGTTTTGCCTCTATTTTAATAGGCTTTAGCCACCAGAATGGACTCTTATGAGTCGCGTAATTGGTTTGTTCTCTGTATAGTCTATAACTTTTTTTTCTTTTTTCCAATCATATCATGTTGAATAGTCCTTTGTGGACCTTATTAATGTTGTACCCTTTGATTAGGAATAACATTGACCATCAGCAGTACCCCTTCTCCGGAAACAACCAAGAAGACCTTTCCAGTTGATGGGCAAGTTTTGGAAGAATCAAACCTGAGAGTTTTTACTTTTACAGAGTTGAAGGCAGCAACCCAGGGTTTCGGTCGCGGTTCAGTTCTTGGGGTAGGAGGTTTTGGGATGGTTTATAAAGGTTTGATAGATGAAAAGGCAGTTTCTGGGAGCACAAACGGAAAGTCTATCGTTGCTGTGAAAAGATTAGACCGAAACAGCCTTCAAGGGTTTCGTGAGTGGCAGGTAAGTAAGCATTTAGATGCAAATCGGATATATTTACATATATTATTTTAAAAAGATACAGATACAGATGAAAAACAGACAATCCAAACAGACCCAAATTAGAAAAAATTATATTACAAGACATCAATTATTTTATTTATATTGGCCAAAAAAAAATTTATTTATTTATGTGATAAGTTAAAATAAGATGTCAATATTTTCATTGAATTAAAAAGAGAAATTTAATAATATGCCATGTCAATATTTTTCTAACGCCATCATTATAGGATATTAGTGATTCTTTATTTAACTCACTTAACTTAATTTTTGTTTTTATTTTTTATCATCCAATATGATACTTTATTTGAAGTTACTCTTGAACATTAATATTTTGGTAATACATTGTTCGAGGATGTAAAATTCATTTAACGATGGAAGATATAATTGGACAAGGAGAAAGCCTTTTATATTGTCATTTTATGAAAGGATAATCGCATATATACACATATATATATATATATATTAAGAACAATTGACTACGGCGGATAATAAACTCTCTTTAACTCTTAAAGCGTGATTCTACTTTCCATAAATTTTAAAATTAATCATATACCCCTCACATCATTACGTTAAAGCTCCAAATTGTCGCCATTGATGGTTTTTTATTGATGGTTTATGTGTTTTAGCAACGAATTTTGGAGGTATCTACGTATCTCATTATTATATATATATATATATTTAACTTCTGTATCGACAATTTTCCATTTTACAAAATTCAATAGTTTGAAGGTTGAAGTCGTCTCTCATGGTTAGAGCGAATGTATCTTGTACAGACAGAAATAATGTTTCTGGGGAGGCTGTCTCATCCCAACATTATCAAGCTTTTAGGATATTGTTACGAGGATGAACAAATGCTGCTGGTGTATGAATTCGCATCAAAAGGCTGCTTGAATTTCCACTTATATGGATCTAGTAAGACTTAAAAATATCCACAAACGTTGACTCATTGGTGTAGCACGCGAAAAATTTTCAGCTTGCTAATAGCTGTAGTATTCCTTTTTCCGCAGGGGATTCAACCGTTGATCCTAAGTTCAAAAAGGAAAAAACCGCTGATCCTCTTACGTGGGATAAACGATTAAAAATTGCAATAGGAGCTGCTCGCGGACTAGCTTTCTTGCATACATCTGAGCAGAAAACGATACATAGAGATGTTACGTGTGCAAATATTTTGCTTGATGAGGTAATCTTGCATTATTTTCTTTCAGGTCAGACTCTCAAAGTTGAAACTACTTATGGAATTAAGTCATTTATTTGTTTTGCAATTGGACAACTCGTTGTTGTGAAGGTATTAGATAATGGAGATATTTTTATGAGGAAATGATGAATTAATGAATAGAAAATCATACCAAATCCAATAGGTTTAAAAGTTTAGATTATATGATGTAGATTAGGGTTTGTTTGGTTAGTGCTTTTTGGCAGATACAGACATTTTTTCAAATTTTTTCTAGCAAATTATTTATCAAGAAATAGATACAGATAAAAAAATTGATAGTTCTCATAAAAAGATCAAATAGATCAAATATAGATAAAATAAAAATATAAATCGGATATATTTACACATATTATTTTGATACATATACAAATACAGATTAAAAACAAACCATCAAACACTCTTAAATTAATATGATAGTAGATAGGGATGAAACCATAGCACATAAAAGACATGCTTTATGAGACCTATCCTTTCTAATTGTGATACCTCAATATAAGTAGTGAAACTCTAATCACAGAGGCGCTTTTTGGTGTAATGGCTTAGAGTTGGTTGAACTTTAAAGTTAAGTGTGCTCTGTGCAAAGCAATCCTAGGATGGGTCATCCCCTGGGACCTATTGGCACCAAAAGGATAAAATCGTACAGTGTGTGGTCAAAGCGGATAATACTTCGATGGGCGAGTTCCAAAACATTACAATAATATTCCATCAAGAATCTAAAAACTCAACTAATACTCATTAGGGTCTTTTACCTCATGCTTGAAACTCATCAGTAAGCACTAATAGGAGATGTGAAACCTATTCAAAACTCACCCGATCAATTAATACAATTTTACTAAAATACTTTAGAATATATATTTAATTGATTCTTGAATTAAATAACAAAGAAAGATAGGTATTAAAAATTTTAAAACAAATAAATTATGAGTGAGGAGAGAATCAAATCCAATACATTTCACTTGAAAGACCAAAAGTGATAACATTATGATACAAAATCATTGGTATATAATATTTATGTTTGAACAACACATTGAAATGATAAATAATATAAATGTTAGTTCAACAAGTTCCCTGTCAAGGTATTAACCTTGCCCTAGAAACCTAAAATTCTATTGGAACTTAATTGTTGGTTGAAACCTATTCAAACCTATCATCTCCATTATTTAATTAGATGAAGCACTTCAAGAATTAGTTCAATCAAAATGTTAATTCACAAGTCAGTTAGAATATTAACCAGTAAATATATAACTGAGCGACCATATTCATAGGGGTTTAAAATTAACATGTTTGGTGCATGGTTTTATAAAAATTTATCTTGATAGAGGATTTGTCTCCATGTAATGTTATAAAATCAATATCAGATTTATTACACTTAAAAGCAGTGCCATGACAAGGGTTTGTCATATTATCATAAGTTGCGAGGTTAATGTTTATGTGCACTTCAATAACATTAGCTTTGTTGAACATCTTTATTGGTGAGCTTTCTTAGGGAGATTTCTAAATTGCAACAAGAACTTTTTAAGAAACTCTCCTTCTGAATATTTTTTAAGAGAGATTTTTATAATTTATTTAAAATTTTTGTAGGTCTAATATGAAAACCTTTTTTAAGTAAATGAAAAAAGGTTCAAACACTTGTAGTTTGAGTTTCTTTGCAAAGCCACTCTTCAAATGTAAGTTCCAAGTTTAATGGTTGACTTCCCTGCCTCGAGCTCCTTAATCTAGGATATTATGTGAGGAAATCTACTAGAAATATTCTATTTCAAATGAGGTTTTGTTGATTATCTTATAATTGAAATTTGTGCAGTCATACACCGCAAAACTCTCAGACTTTGGACTAACGAGGTTTGGTCCTTCAGAGGGTTATTCACATGTTACAGCAAGCAGGATTGCAGGGACCTCTGGCTATGTTGCACCTGAATATGTGGAAACTGGTAAACCAATTAGTACTAGTGCCATGAGATGGCTAGTTTAAATTCTTAAGTTTATTGATGCCTTTTTCTAAAGTTTATCTTTAACAAGATCTTCTATTGAGTAAGTAATACATAAGAAATCGACTTGCATGTGGGATCGGTAAAACCGTTTTTTTATATCTTACACTCTCAATGAAAGATTTTACAAAGATAGTGGCCTACCTATCTTTTTGTCATTTTTCTAGATAGTATGTAAAGAAGCTTAGCTTAGCAATCAAAAGTCAAAACAAATCAAATTTTTTAACATTATCAAAATATTAACATGCAGGGCATCTTTATATACAGAGTGATGTATATAGCTTTGGTATTGTGTTGCTTGAGTTGCTAACGGGTCGACCGGCCTTAGTCCCAAATGTTTCTAAAAATGAGCAAAACCTAGTGATTTGGAGCCAACAACATTTACGTTGTAAAGAAAACTTGGTTACAAAGATGGACCCCAAATTGAATGGACAATATCCATTAGAAGTTGCTATTGAAGTAGTCCAGGTTGCTTTAAAATGTGTCCATGCTTATCCACATGAGCGGCCTTCCATGACTGAAGTTGTGGAAGAGCTAGAGAAAATAGAATCTACTTCTGAAGGATCAACCTATCATTGAACTGAATATGATTGTAATGTTCACACTAATTCATTTTGTAAATGAGACCCTTGTACTTGGTAATTCAATCATTTCGCTAAATGAATAAAGTTGTAATAGAATTGCTATTACTAAGTAATGAAATAATGCTCAATAGGATTTTTATTTGTTAATTTTTTCATTTATATGAAAGTATTTTGAGAAGAAGACAATTTTACCATTGAATTGTAATTTATAGATTTGAATAAATAATTGTTATTTAATGTTTTTGTAATAGATATGTTGTAGAATTGCTATTATAATTAACTAAACGATATAAGTCTTCATAAGGAATAAAGGTGTAATGAAGTTGTAATTAAAGCGAAATGAATAAGCAAATTAAAGAAAGTCCAACCCCTGACAAGAGATGCATGTTCGGTATTTTCATGATCTGCACTTAGATGATAACGCACTCGTGATAAACTAAAAGATTTTCAAATTTTCTCAATTGCATGAGCAATGAACATTACCTACCAAATATACTGTAAGTTTGTGTCCATTTTGCGGCTATTTCAAAAATTGTAGATATACTTCAAGACACTGATGTGAGTTTGGATTGCTTTAGCAAGATGGATCAAATTAATGGCTTTAGAAGATTCTTCTTGGAATTTCTAAACAAAACATATTGTTTATCAGAAAACACATCTGAATTTGAAACTTGTCACTTAATAAGGTTACCATAATCTGCTGCTCCTCTATTTCATTTTTTTGTTCTTCACTGGCTGTATAAGCCGTTATATTGATGAGGAAGATCAAGGTGTGCATTAGCAAATAAATGATATTTGAAACCTATTCAGATATCATTAGCTACTTCAATCTTAATCTCCTGCATAAATCCCCAGAACACAATTGAAGCTTAATTCTAAAATCGCCCAGAGGAAATAGATTTATGAATATCAAATTGGTATAACCAATTACCAAACCCATCTAACTTAAAAAGTGCAGCTTGCAAGTGACCTAAGGAAAGTTAAACTTCTTTACTTCAACAATCCCCGACAGGTGAGCCACAAATACATATGACTGTTTTTCTATTTGATTCTACCATACCCCTACTTGAAATGTATAATGATCATATGCAACAAAATCCTCAAAAACTAATTTGACTCTGAAGTTGCATAATGAATATGAACTTCCCCTGAGATTGCATTAAGCATATGAACTTCTTAGTCAATGTCTATAATTTGATTGTTGACATTACTCAAAAATTGATTTATAATGATTATACCTTTAAAATCATATATTTAAAAAAAAAACAAAAAATAAAAGAATAAAACAAGTCTGTCTAAGAAAAAGGTGATTTTTAACTGCATAAATTTAGGTCAAATTAACCATTTTTAAATGGCTCGCAACAAAAACTTTCCAACGGCTATTGTTTTACAAACATATGATGTCTAGATTACAAATTATGAAATCACAAAATATGAAACATCAATACTAGAATATTAAGGGAAATGTCACAAAATGTCGTATTATGTGTATATTATTCAACGAGTCTGGAAATTTATACTTTGAGGCTAAGCAATATTTGTTTGCAACTTATGACCTGATTAAATTTACCTGATTCAGAGAGAGGATGTCTAATACGTCTTATTTTCAAATAAAAGTACATTTTACGAACTTCCTAATAATGTAAATTTTGGTAAAATCAAACATCACATTCAAAAGTATGCATAGTTGAAGTTAATTAACATTAATAATTCTCTTTTAATTTATAAATTATATCCAATTAAAGTTAAAAATTAATTTTTGATAAATTATATTGTGAATGGACACTAAAATGCACTAAAACTAGGCACAAACACTAGAATACAATTAATTAAAGTGTGGATACCAAAGTCCAAAATATAAAAGAAAAATATAACCAACTTAACTTCCCAATTAATGAATACACTAAATTGAAACCAATTAACGAATTAAGCATTAATTTAAGTTTACAATTATCGTAATCTTATTATTCAGAATCACATCACGGGATGAGGATTTACAAATAACAAAAAGATTGTGTAATGGGGATTTAAAAATATAAATATAGATAAAAATATAAATATTATTTGTTTAGGCATGACTCATGGGCTGAGTGACAGGGCTTAATGAGTTTAGTTCAATTATTGGGATGGCTTTGGGAGATTTGGCTTGGTGGGCTTGGAACAGGGAACGTTGGGTCGGTCCGCCGCATCCAACGTTTCTTAGGTAGGCTCATGCATACACAGGAGATGATTATAGGCCTTGGTCCATGAGGAGCTCATTCATGATAAGCATGAATTGATCTTGTTCCATCTCATCCGTCAATCACTAAGGTGATCTGACGGTCGTCATCCACGCCAAGTGCCTATAAGTATTCAGTCACTCCTCCTCCTCATTAAGAACTTTTAGAGAGAGAAGACAAATAATAGTCTGTAAAGGAGGTTCTATTCAAGAAGATCAAACAGGACAACTTAAGTGATTTCTACTCAAACTGCTCAAGAACTGTAAGGTTGACGTGCGATGTCTACTCAAGCTCCCTTATCTGTCACTTGTGCATTTGAGACACTGAGACTGTCTGTTTCTCTTCCTTTGTCATTCTCTCTAAGCCATCCCGTCATCAAGTGTCATTTCCTCAGCAGCATTCTGAAGTCACATGTCAGGCGCGAAATCCACGTGACGCTTACGTGACCGCTATCATCAAGAACCCCACATCTACTTTTTTGGCGACTCCACTGGGGATCGAGATTCACCTCCATAAAGTATTTGAAAGATGTAGACTGTATAAGCTACGTATGAACCCATTGAAGTGCATGTTCGAAGTCTCATCCGGAAAATTCCTTGGATTCGTTGTTCATAAACAAGGGATTGGCGTCGATCCAACTAAGGTACGGGCCATAAGGTCCATGCCTTCACCAACTAATCCAAAAGAATTGAAGATATTCTTAGGGAAAGTTTCTTACATCAGGCGATTCATACCTGCATTGGCAGAAATTTCATATCCCCTAAAACACCTTATGAAGAAGGGAACTTCATTTCATTGGGGGAAGCCTCAGGAGGAGGCAATGCACAAGATTAAAGGAATACTTACTTCGCCCCAGACAATGACCATGCCAGTAAAAGGCTTGCCAATGATCCTCTATCTAACATCTACAGATAGATTCATCAGCACCTTATTGGCTCAAGAACTTGATGGTATCGAGCATCCAGTATACTACTTGAGTCGTTCCCTTCAAGGAAGCGAGATCAATTACTCAACATGTGAGAAACATTGTCTTGCGCTGGTATTCACAACACAGAAGCTCCGCCACTACTTTTTGGCACAAAAAGTTAACCTTGTCACAAACTCCGATCCCATCAAATATTTGCTGTCACGATGGTTGCTTTTGTTGTCAAAATTTGACATCACTATCATACCACCTAAGGCTATTAAGTCTCAAGCCTTGGTTGATCTCTTGGCACAATTTCCCACTACAGATGGAACTCATGCCATGAGCCAGATCCCGGCAGAATTTCATGAAGACTTGATGATGGTAGAATCGGATGGAGAATGGCAAGTGCAATTTGATGGCTCCTCTAGTAGTACTGGACGGGGAGCTGGAGTAGTTTTGACATCTCCAACAGGTCAGGAGATACCCCTGGCATTCAAGTTAGACTTTCATTGTACCAACAACGAGGCTAAGTATGAAGAGCTCCTTCTCTGACTCATTTTTGTTCAGAATGCCGGAGCCTCGCACCTATGCATCCGTGATGACTCAAATATGATAATAAAGCAAGCAAATGGCGAGTTCGCCCTCAAAGAGCCAACACTTGTGCCTTATAGGGCTGTAGTGCAAGTCCTTGTTAGGAAGTTCAATCTAGTAAGATATGAGCACACCAAGCGATCGAGTAATCGTTATGCAGATGCACTGGCAACACTGGCTTCTAAGGTTCCCATGAAGATTAAGGAAGACTACCTGAATGTACAGGTTATCAAGAAATCTATCCCCTGTACAACTTTAAACTTAGTGGACGAAGAAGAGGAAGCGCAAGATGATTGGCGTATGCCCATCAAGACGTAGCTAGCACAACCTAACGCAGCTTCTGTGTCAACTTTAAAAAATTTTACTCGCATCAATGATGTCCTCTACTTCAAAGGGCAAGATGACATCCTAGCACGTTGTATCTGTGCAAAGCTAGCTCGTCTTAAGTTGGATAAATACCATACACTCTGGTGTGGAGAGGAAGGACTACCCCTGTATCGACGCATTCAGCACGCAGGGTATTATTGGCCAACCATGTCCAAAGACGCTTCTCAGCTGCAGATGAGCTGCCCAAAATGTTCTGAACTACCAGATCAGGGTGAATGCAACTTTATAGCAAGCGCTGGTGACTGGCGACGACCATATATTGACTATCTGAAGAATAACACCCTACCCACAAATAGCACGGACGCGCGGCTAGTCAAGCACAAGGCAAGGAAATACATCATACATGAAGATGAGCTATACAATATCATTCATGGGAAAACCTCTTAGGTGTATCGCTCCTCCTGAAACAGATACTATATTAGCCGAAACTCACTCTGGAGATGGTGGCGAGCATCAAGGAGGAAGGAAGTTATACTATCATTTGTTGGATCTAGGATATTATTGGCCTACCATGGAGACCGACGCCTTTAACTTTGCAAAGAAGTGTGTTGCCTGTCAGAAACATGGCCATGCAATCCACGCTCCTGCTGTCGCACTTCATAGCTTAACTACTCCATGGCCATTCCATACTTGGGCATTTGATTTGATTGGTCCGATCCATCCACCATCGAAGGGGTGTATTTGGATTTTAGTAGGGACAGAGTGTTTTACTAAATGGGTAGAAGCAATCCCATTGAAGAAAGCTACCGGACCAATGGTAGCGACTTTCATGAAAGAACATGTCATCTGTCGCTTTGGAATCCCAAAACGCGTTCTCTCGGATAATGGAACGCCTTTTGTCAACTCACATGTCCGGCAATTGTTGAGCTCCTATAATGTTGATCATGTGAAGTCCACACCCTACTATCCCAAGGGAAATGGACAAGCAGAAGCTACTAACAAGACGCTTTTGAAGATACTCAGTCGTATGGTGTACAATAATCATAAAGAATGGCATGACAAGCTTCCCCTAGCATTATGGGCCTACAGGACATCCAAGCGTAGTCCTACACAAGCAACACCGTTTTCCCTCATATATAGGTCGGAGGCAGTGATGCCCATAGAGATCTTGGTTCCATCTGCACGCTTAGCTATCAACGCAAATTTAGAACCAGATACTCTACGAGTGTTGGACTTAGAAGCATTAGAAGAAAGACGAGATACTGCCAAGCGTAACTTCGCTAATTATCAACAACGGCTTAGCACTGCATATGACCGCTTGGTTAGGAAGCTCTCATTCCAACAAAGCGACGTGGTACTTCGCGCAACAGAGCATGTGTGGTGTGGTATTCCAGTGCCCAAGTTCACACCAAAGTGGGAAGGTCCCTTCATCATTCATGAAGTGCATGACAGTGGCTATTGTAAACTTTTGAATCCAACAAATGACAAGATCACAGCACCTATCAATTTTCAATATGTTAAGAAATTTCATATATGAATACAATAGATGTACCTTGAATGCATTATTGAATAAAATTAAGGCTTGCATTATCAAAGCCTTCTCATCATGTCTTCTTTGTCTCTCTCTTTTATTACTCTATTAATTTTCTTTTGTTGCTGCAAAGTTAGAGATATATCTCCTTAGCGCACAAAGATTAGTTAACACGACAAAAAAGTAAAAAGCATTACTTATATATGTTGCTGCCACTTAGTAAGAGCATAGTCTCCTAAGTGTGCAACGTTACGAATATGGCATGCTGACTAGTAGAAGCATTGTCTCCTAGGCATGACAATATGCTATCATACTAACATAGTGCAAATGTTTTCGAAATATGCAACGAATGGTTAAGTATTGGGCAATACCCTCTTAACCAATTAACCTCGACTAGTAGGGTGGTAAGCTTATCAGGCACGTAATATTATTGTCGCTCCAAGCACGATCGATCTATTACCCTAATAATAATAATATTGTTGCTTGCAAGTGAGAGTACTACTCCAATGCGCGACACAAGACTCATACACCCTTTATTATATTTCGAATTGTTGCTGCTAAGTGAAAGCAGTATTTCCTAAGCGCTAGCACATGCCACTAACGGCTTCAGTCAAATGTTGACATTCATACATACACACATACATATGTAAAGAAAACAACAATGATTGCAATAATTTCAAATTCATTCATTACATAAAACAGCAATGCTAGCATAATTGCTCTATAATGGAAATAAAGTAACAAACAAATCCAAACTAAGGCTTACAATCCAAGACTACTACAAATTCTAAATCATCTTCACCTAAAGAAGTCTCCATTTTAGTCTTCGCTGTCACAATCTCTGTTTGGATCTCTTGCAGCTTCACCATCAACTTGTCATAATCTCCCTTAGCATCTCTGTAATTCAACACTCTCTTGGCCTTGTCAGCAACAGGCCATAAGCTATCGATGTTAAACTGCAACATACAATCCCCCTCAACACATTTGACAAGTTGCTTTAGCTCTGTTGTTGATAAGGAGCTCTAACGTTTGTCCATCAATAACATGGCTTCACCAATCATTTTCATCATTGCAGTAGCTACCTCGGTTCCCAACATAGGAGAACTGGCCCAGAATTCCCTGTCCATGGCATTCAGACTCTCAAAGGTGCTATCAAATGAGATGGTACGGTAAAGCCATGGAAGGAAGTCATCTCCTCTAATGCAACATAGTCCTCTGAAGTTGCCACCATGTCTTCACAAGACACGCCAGCAACTGAGGAGGAAGGAGCTCAATAGATGCATTGACAATAGGTGCACTCGTGATCCCATCATCAACAGTATGCCCATCATCCTTATAATTGAGCTCTTCAGTCTTGTCGACATCACTTCCATTGTCATCACAGGGGTTTGGAGATGGTTCGTAATCAATTTTCTCTAGGCCGTCATCTTCATCATCCAGTACCATCACTGGTGTAATAGCACCACTAGAGCGATGCGAACTCAGAAAGAGCTTGTGTCGACCTGAAAAAGACGAATAAAGAAAACATTAGACAATAAAAGAAGAGTAATAATAAGGTTATACAAAAAAAAAAACTTATTACCTCCTCGATGAGTGCACGCTTTGCTGCCTAGAATCCACTAGCTGAGGTGGTGGATGGTTACTCTTCGGTTTGAAAGAGGCGCATTAGTAGAAGGTTCTAATTTGCCTGATGCAGACTCCTCAACCACTTGAATATTACCGGTTGGCCTATGGTACCTGTTCCTGGGTAGTCTGAGATAGAACTCATAGCGATATATGAGTGGGGCTTGCAACGTATCATCTACGGATGCAAAGGCATAGTCACGAAAGATGGCTATACAATTCGACCATGCGTCAGCCAACCAACAGAAGCAACTCCACGACGCTCCACAGAAGGAAAGAATAGCTGTCGCGTAGGATGAATGCACTTAAAGTCACTTGGCGAGATTGATTGGCAGCATGAATCGAAACTCTGCGCAATATTGAGAAGACGCGGCACTCCTTGATCAAAACCAAACTGGCGCGCCACTCTGTGAGGGGAGTATACCATCACCCTTTGCTCCAAGAATCGCCCATTTGAATCTCCTTTGTCAAGCAAAGATGGCAGGCCTCCTGGGATGCACCAAAGCATGAACCTGGCTTGATTTTTATCTAGCTTACGACGATTATCAACTAAGATAACCTCGCTTTTAGAACCTGGAGGATAAAGCCCGTCACCATCTTGATAACCTTCAAGAGACTCTACGAAAGGTCGAAACGTAAACTCCTTCTCGACATCGATAAGCTGAAGAAGTGGCCGATTGATCTCTACTCCAATCCATGCCCATGCCCGAGGAGCAGCAAGATTCGAATCTCATTGATGGCTGGTTGTGCAAGGTGGTTCCGAAACGCTCACAGAAGAATAGCTGCAAGAAAAGTAAGTCTATATGTGACACATTCACATATCGACCCTTGGAACGGATAGAAGCTTGGTGGTATAGGTCAAGACGTCGGTATAAAGACCCAAGGTAGAAAGGAGCTAGTGCAAAGCATTGGCCTCGTGCAATACGTACAGCCAAAGCAAAGATCCGAGGGCTTACACCTTCTTCTGGCCCACCAGGGAACACAAATAATGACAACCAAAATGCAATGAAGCCTGCGAGCTCATACCTGTACTAAAAAAAAAAAAAACGTGTTACTTAGAGAAGTCAAGTATGAAGTAATAATATGAACATACTTACTCTTTTCCACGAGCTGGTCCTACTACTTGAGGCATGTTCTTTCTCCGCTCTTCGAAGAAATGTGTTATCCAGGCAGAGAAACACGGTTTCTTCTTATCATCTCGGGCGAGCTTTAGAGCCGCTAGTAAAGATGCTTCGAGGTGGCGTTCTTCGCGTGAAGTTGCAACTGCAGTGGCATTAGTCATCCCAAAACATGTAGGTTCAGAAGCATGACCACGTCTTCAAGAGTTGGTGATATCTCCCCATGCAGTGATAAATGTATGAGTCTGCGTACTCCAGCGAGAAATGATGGCACGCCATACTTCCATCTTGTTTGTGCTGACGAGCCACAAGCGAGCAGAGGTGATGATGGCGTCATAGACTTTGGCTTGTTTCAGCAGCTTCATATTCCAGCTGGTCAGTGATGTAGTCTACCCAGTCGCTCCATCCAGGTGGCGGCTCCTTAAGAAATGGGAAGTGTGTACTGGAAAGTGGTAGCTCCTTCCTCTCGTTTCTGAAACGTAGCACTGAGTCCCCCCTAATGGTGCTCCTTGAATCGGCGCGGGCTGGGCTCGATTAATCGAAGTCACCATCAGTAGGGGGAGTTGCACATAACTTGGGCGAGAAGCCTTGTCCCAAAACGTATCTTCAGAAATTGTGTCGTCTATCCATTGGTCTCGCGAAGCTGAATTTGTGGTGGATTACCATCCTGGCGCACTAACAAGTCCCTTTGTTTGATAACTTCAACAGTTGGTGCTTGCTAGCTTTGATCTCCTTATGTTTGGCCATTTAGACACTAGAGCCTTGGATACTTCTTGTTTCCTTGGATTTGGTAACTGCAATTTGTTGAGCTTGGTTATTCTTTTCTTCTTTCGCCATCAATTTCTATTGGTACTTTGGTGAGACAATGCCTAAAAAAAAAAAAAAAAAAAATTGGGTAGCAAGACTAGCAAGAGTATCAGAATTATCAAAGTATCATGATCATCAACTTTATCAAGATTGTTGAATGTACTAAAATTATTGCTGCTATCCAGGCCACAAAGATCAAGCGTATCAAAGATCCTGTACATGATATAAAATATTATCGAATTCAAGGTTATCAAGATATATGGAATCACATCATTCAGTACTGCAATTTCCATTCAAGACAATAAAGGTAATTCACTACCAAGAGTACAAATAAAAATAAAAAAAAAAAAAAAGTTAAGCTGATAGGGCCCTTAATCATGAGTGGCTTTGTCAAGTGCCTCTTCCTTCCTTTAAGGATTTCATGCCTATTCTCCCCACCTAAGCATGCAGTAGGACCGTCAATGAAACCTTGAATGATTACCAAAGTTGTATGGTTTAGCACTTAATTGATTATGAGACATTGTTGCAATCATAAATGTTCCCTTGAATTAGAAAGTGAATTCATGTTTACTATGGTCACATGCTCATTTGGAATAGTACAAAGAATTTCTTTGAACGAACTTAAGGATCTGATGCCAGGCGATCGAAACAATACACACACTGTTTGTCCTCTTCCCTTCCCCTTCCTCAATAGACTTCCGCGGAACCCTAAGCAGGGAGCTAAATTATTAAAAAAGAAGGGGAAAGAAAGGGCATCTAAAAGGCCCCACAAATTTATTTATATATTATTTAGCTTTCTCCTTGCTGTAACCAAAACATTTCAACATTTCCTCTTCTCTCTTTATTGAACTTTTCCCCAAAAGCTCTAACAAGAGAATATATTAAAGCTTATTTTCCATAACCCAAGTCGGTAGGATTTATTCCCAAAACACTGTTAGCTGAGATTGGCCATAGAGAAAATCTCTCCACTTTTTTAATTGATTTGGTTCAACCACCGGTCCCCTCCCACTCTTTCTGTAGCCAAAACACGACCACATAATCATATGCTCTTAACTATCTTCCTCAAGTCTTTAACAAACTAACATAAGCACTGATATCCATTTTCTAACCTTAAAAAAAAAAGGTCTGCTTTTTCCTAGGATTTGACTATTTAATGAACCGATAAGCTCCAGTAAGTGTGGTCATCGAGAGAATGGCTCTTCCGCATCTATTGATCTTCTCTTTCCTCCTCTCATTCAGCAGCGCAGAGATCTCCGGGGATGTTGGCATAAATTTCGGGCAATTAGGTAACAATCTTCCTTCACCATAGCACTCCGTGTACCTCCTCAGGACATACCTCAAAGCCAAACGTGTCAAAATCTACGATGCAAATCCTAACATCCTCAAAGCGTTGCAAGACGCCAACGTTCAGGTCTCGACCATGGTCCCTAATGAGCTCATCAACTCTATCTCCTCAAACCAATCCTTAGCCGACAGCTGGGTTGAGTCCAACCTCGTACCGTTTTACCCCAGAACCAAAATTCGTTACCTTTTAGTAGGTAACGAGATTTTGAGCCCATCGGTTTCTGATAAAACCACCTGGGTCAATTTAGTACCGGCAATGCGTAAGATTAAAAATTCCCTTAAAACACACAATATGACAAAAATTTCAAAGTGGGACAAGTTCATAATTTGAGGATGCATTATCTAACGGATTGCTACAATATTGAAGTTCGAATTCCTCGGATGGATTTGTTTGCCAAGATCAACTGGATACTCCTCCCATCTCACAATTATGACAATTATTGTAGATATTATAATATATTTGAAGCAGTATCTCATCTGAAGATATATTTGAATTATTGAAGATACGGTTTTGGTAATTAGAAATATATATAATATATATTGAGAAAGAATGATGACCTGCGGCAAGGGAAGATACGGCTCCGATGATGCTTGATTGTGAAGACAAACTTTTCTGTTGATACCGTGGTTCAAGCCTGAGCAAAAGGCTAAAAAAAAAAAAAAGATGGTGTGGATTAATTAAAAAAAAAAAAGCACGAAGCTTTGCGTCTTTGGAAAATAAAGCAGAGTATAGTTTATTTAAGGCAGACATCATATATATATATATATATGTATATGTAATATAGTTTTCACGGTATTTAAGGATCAAGAGTATATATACATATATATAGGAAAATACCATGAGGAATAACGTACCTGTTTTGTCTTTGATATTCCAAGACTAGTGGATGTGCGCCTACGGCCAGAACGAAACATAAAACAAGTTCCCATGCACACAGAACTAGAACAAAGGAGGATCCGCCGTCGACCGGAGAGAGGGGAAACCTCCAATGTTAAGAGATGAATATCCACAGATGAAGCTCCGCTCAAGTGGTCACGGACAACTATCCACAGATGAGCTCACAACTTAGCTGATATCTATGGATCAGTGTCCAGAGACTAGTATGAAATATACCCGCCTGTTAAGATGTTGAGGAAAGAAGATCGATGTTTTGTACGAGAGCATGCCTATGTATGTATGTATATATAAAACAAGAAGAAGAAACGAGGATCGACATCGAAAGATTTTAATCGGATTTTGTGGAATTACATATTTGATGATATTATGGAGCACATATATATATACATTCAAGTAAATCTCAAAAAGAGGATGATGTTAAAAAACGATATAGAATTGATATTTGTGATATATCATATATATATATATAAGAAAAAGATAGAATTTTGAGCTTCATCGATGGCAAACGCATCAGCCGGGGAAGAAAGAGCGCATGGCTCCACGCGCCCCGGTCCGCTCGTACAATACACGCGCCATAGAAAATATGTCGGGGCTGGAAATCATTTCGTCGCCTGAGTCGAGGGAAATGAAAGCTATTATAAGGCTTGAAGTCGTACCTTATGCAATCCACACAATTCAGCTGCATTAGTTTAGTATAATAGATATATATATCTATATATAGATGTCATACATACTTATGGTTCGAAGACTCTTAGCTCATGCTCCTGACCGCTAAGTTATTACTTAGCTATAAGAATATATGTGACATATATATGCGTGTGTGTATCTTATTGTATATATATATATATTATCTATATGGTGGCATGAGCAGAGGTGTGGTTTGATTGAGAACCACAATTCAAGTTTACTAAGAAGAGTAATGAGGTCAAAAAAATAAATAAATAAATAAAAGAGAAGCGGTGGTTTTCATCTTATTCTTGATCGCCATGAAATTGTAGACGACACATTGTCAACTGAGAAATTGTTCTATAATTTTTGCAGCCCTTCAAGGATATGATTGAGGGAATGAGATTAGATATGCGAAAATCAAGATACGAGAACTTTGATGAGCTTTATCTCTATTGCTACTATGTCGCTGGAACAATTGGATTAATGAGTGTGTCAGTTATGGGAATTGCCCCCGAATTGAAGGCATCAACCGAGAGTATGTACAATGCTGCACTAGCTCTTAGGATAGCTAATCAGCTTACTAACATCCTCAGGGATGTTGGAGAAGATGCTAGAAGAGGAAGGATATATCTTCCACAGGATGAACTAGCGAGGGCAGGACTAACTGATGAAGACATTTTTCAGGGACAAGTAACTGATAAATAGAGGAGCTTAAGATGACACACGCAACAAGAGTGGTGTCCTGAGTTTGCACACTATAATTCAGATAAACCCTATGACTAAGCTACAGTTCTAAGACTTGACCTTTTTTTTTTTACTCACCGGTTTGTCAACGACAATGAAGTCTTCGACTCTATAATAGCACTGGCAGCATTATATGCCAAAGTATTGATCAAGCTATGCATAGATGCAAGTAATGCCCAAAATACTTGAACTCTGTTCAAGAATTTTGGCCAGGGAACAAAAATGTAATGGGGCTTTAAAAATATAAATATAGATAAAAATGTAAATATTATTTGTTTAGGTATGACTCATGGGCTGAGTGACAGGGCCTAATGAGTTTAGTTCAATTATTGGGATGGCTTAGGGAGATTTGGCTTGGTGGGCTTGGATCAGGGAACGTTGGGTCGGTCCGCCGCATCCAACCTTTCTCAGGCAGGCTCATGCACACTCAAGAGATGATTATAGGCCTTGGTCTATGAGGAGCTCATTCATGATAAGCATGAATTGATCTTATTCCATCTCATCCGTCAATCACTGAGGTGATCTGACGATCATCATCCACGCCAAGAAGACAAATAATAGTCTATAAAGGAGGTTCTATTCAGGAAGATCAAACAGGGCAACTTAAGTGATTTATACTCCAACTGCTCAAGAACTATAAGGTTGACGTGCGATGTCTACTCAAGCTCCCTTATCTGTCACTTGTGCATTTGAGACACTGAGACTGCCTGTTCCTCCTCTCTTGTCATTCTCTCCAAGCCATCCCGTCATCAAATATCATTTCCTCAGCAGCATTCTGAAGTCACGTGTCAGGCGCGAAATCCATGTGACGCTTATGTGACCGCTATCATCAAGAACCCCACATCTACAGATTGAAAAAAATTAAACAAAATAATTAATATTATATTTTATATATTTGATACTTTTTCTAAATTTTGCATATGTACTACGGAAGTGTCGAGAGCTAGTAAAATTGACGCGGATAAGGAGTGTACTAATTGCGCGAAGCCTGTGTCAAAACAAGAAGACGGATACAATGTGTTCGTCTATTGGATTTGATGAACTGGCTCGAATCCACGGACTGCGGTGGACATAGCTTCCGCGTAACTTCAAAATTTCTTCCAGAGATCAATGTCTGCCAAGAACCAGGCGTTTAATTGAAATGCGATTGAAAAGCAAAATCCAGGAAGATTCCAAATTAACTAGCTTTGATTTAGGAAGATGCAAATACATTCAGATATCATGTGGTTCTGCTTTGAAGCAGGAACCGAATTGAAATCACCATAAGTAGTTTTAGAATCAAAACTAAATTGGTTAGTCAATTTCACAACTGACTACTAAATGGCTGGTTCTTTTATTCTTAGACCATTCTACGACCCAAAACTAAAACTGTATAAAACCGGCGGTCTGCTTGATTCCATTAGGAAGAAAAAAAAACAAAAAGAAAATCAGAGAAATTATTTTAAATAATACTAAATATGCAATTATTGATATTTAAACTATTTGAAATGAATATTTAAAATATATTTCATATTCACAATATCTAGTGTTGTTATAAGCACCACAATAAATAAATATAACTTAAAAACAGATGTAATTTAGTTTATATAAACTTCTCATAAAATAAAATCATTTTTAAAAATTTAATTTTCATTTTAGCCTCTAGAATATTTTATAATCTCGCATTACTAATTACAATTAATGTTTGTGATGTTTGTGTATGAATAAATGCACATTTTAAATATTTTTTTAAAACTTGCCTAAATACTTTAACACTCTTAGACCTAATTATAATTGAGTTCAAATTTATTTTACTAAAACTAAAATTCATTTATTTATTTATTAAAAATTTTGCTTAAAAATGACAATTCCATGGAACCAAATTGAAATTGTGGAAGAGAGTTCCAATTCAGGTTCCTGAATTTCAAGATTTGAAACCAACAGTTCTACTTTGGTTTGATTTGAAACTGTGATGGTATTACATTACAACTTTATAGTTTCTATATTTGTTGATAGAGATCATAAGTTTAAAAGGATAAGAAAACTAGGAAATGTAGTTGTTTTCAGCGAGGGTTCCATGATGTCATCGGTAATGGCATATTATTGAACAAAGCACGAAACGTAAAGATTGATTTGGTTCTTTGGATATTTTTTCCTATCATCAATTTTGATTAGAGATGGATACGGAACAAATTGATTCTGTTTTTTATTAAAAGCCAGACTAAATCATAATTTACAATTCGATTTTTTTATTAGTAAAAGCTGAAGCATTTGGAGCGAAACAAAAAGACAAATCTCACCTCTATTATTTAGGAAATATCAGATATGAGTTGTTTCCCTTCTTTATTCTAATCAGCAAGAGTATGCCTCTTTGATTTAAAGAGGCAAGAATCATGTGCTGAATTCACTATAGAAACTTCCGCACGCGCCCTTCCCTCCTTCGCTCTTATTCCTCTCACTCGGTCTCCTCTCTCCTCTCAAATTCTTCCTCTCTTTTTTTCATCCTCCCGCCCCTCAAACAGTTCCTCTCTTCTTTCAAATGATCTAAACGAAGAAATTTGATCAAAAATCGACATAGCTCAACACTAAATGTATTGATTTCTTCAAGTTAATTCATTTCCTTTGAGATAAGAACTTGTAATTATGAAAGTGCCATTAGTCAATCCTTATTCCGCTTTCTCAAGTATCTGTTTATCACTTTTTCCACTTCATTAGATTCCAACATCAAATAAAAGTTTTACTACATCACTAAATAATGAAAATTTTCAAAATATCTAGCAAAAGTCTAAAATTAAAAATTGTATATGGTTTGATAGGTTAAAAACTTTACTTACTAGGCATTGTAATAAGAATAGTTATATTAATAATAAGAATAAATAAACTAATGAATCTTAAAACAAATTTTGGAATTGTAATTTAATAAAAATAGATGGATCAAGGAAATAAAAAAATAAATTGACAAAGCGGTTGATGGCATTTGGCAATATAAGAAAAAGGAAAAGATGGTAAAATTTTAGAGATTCTGCAAATTCATATGGTGGTTTGCAGTTGTTTTGAATGCACAAAATAACATTAGTCTAGTCTAATTTATAAAATATGTAGATATTCTAGACAATAAAATTTATTATCACAATAATATACAGCATTAAAGATAGACTCAGGTGGTGGATATTTTCCGCACAAGCTAAGCTAGAAAATTGCAACCTTAAATAATTTCGTCAACACACATATAATAATACCTTATTACATAATTAACGTGGAAATATTGAGAAAGTTGCATAGACCAAAGTCAAACTTGCACTGTTCCACCGAATGCTTGTAAATGAAGTACTACATGCCACCTTCAGCCAAAAAAAAAAAAAAAAGTACTACGTGCCACCGATATATGTGTATATATGTATATGACACTCTGTACAATAGTATAATTATTAAAAAAAAAAAATAAAACAAAATCAAAACGCTAAGTTTCCAAGAAAGTCAAATTTAGAACGATTTAATTATTAATTATGTTATAAAATATCAAAACACTCATAATTTAAATCCTTAATAAATAAATAAATTATAATTTATGATAATATATATTAAAACTAAAAAAATAAAAATATTAAATTAAAGATTTTAAATATACCAAAATATTTAATATAATAGATATATAAGTTTTTGTCTAAAAATATTAACAAACGTTGAGTGATTAAACGAGTCATTTGGACCTGAGAAATAATATTATCCACCAAGCTTAAAAATCCTTGCTCTGCACGAAAAGTTTTCCCCAATCCATGTCTTTATCGAAACTTGCAAGAATTTGTCGATTTAAGTCAATCACACACGACCATATTCATTTAAGAAGCATGAGGTCATCATGTACCTGGCTTTATCCATATTTTACTTCTGGACGGAGTTTCCTGTGGAGTAGATCTTCTTAAGTTATCTGGATGGCAAATAATCCTTCTCAATCCATTGTAAAAACTTCCAACATCGCTAAGTAAGAAAAGAAGTTAGTGGTATTTTGTTTTGTCTTTGTTTCCCTTTCCCTTTTTCTACCAAGAAAATAATCTTATCGGGGTCAGCATCAATAAACAAACAACACTACACTTTTCACTTTCCAAAATGTACTCTAGGACAACTAAACCTCCTAACTTTCAATCTCTTAAATTAGTAATATTCAAGTTCATCTTAAAATCTATAAGAAAAAGGGGGAAATCATCCATATCAAACTCCTAAACTAAGGTAAAAAAAAAAAAAAAAACCTACTTAAGCCTTTTCACTATTATTATTTTAAATTTGTAAAGATTAATAATTTTTTTTTGTCTTTTCACATTTTTCTCCACTAGAAAAGGAAAAACATCCTATCACAACATCCATCAACACCAAGGTAATTTATATTTATAATTCTACTAGGAAATTAAAATAAATAAATTAAATAGAAAGATAACTAAAAAAATATGTGAGAATACATGTAAGTGTGGTTATTTGGAAAATAACGGGAAAGGAAATAGATAATTTTAATTTAACTTTACATAATAATTAAATGAAATTAGGTAATCAGCCAAAAAAATGAAATTAGGTAGAAAGCATGATATATATATGTATATGTATATATATCCAAAGAAGGAAGGAAAATATCTCAGCTCAATTAAGGTTCAGTGTCTCTAGGAAAAATTTAAACTCAACAACACTCCAATTACAGTAAGGTAGATTAATATTAATATTATGTACATATATGCATATACATGTAGCGCTGGTTAAATAAGGGAAATATATAGGGTTTATTATAATCTCTATAATATATAGCAATATTAAATTAAGAATTAGATTGATGAATAAAAAAATCAGACTGGAGATAGTCACACGCGTAATTAAATTAACAAAAAAAAATAAAGTTAAGTATAAATAAATAAACATGTATGTACTTGTCATGGTTCTACAGGAGTTTTAGAATAATACATGATTGGGTTCTTCAATTTGATATTAATTAATATGATACAATTAGTAATAGATTAATAATAAAAAATCAGCAATATAGGCAATAGAAATTTAAAGTAGATAAGTCTTGGCTCCAGGATATATATATAGAAATCCAATATACCAACCAATATAATTAATAATTATCATGTCACTGATAAGCTCATCTCTTTCCAAATCTGAATGCCTTGTGATCATTATTAAATTCTAAGTAAGGAGTAACAAGCGAAGTCATTTTTTTTTTCTTTTTATTTCTTTCCTCGCCGAAAAGAAACTCTCCACTGTGATAGTTAACATCATGTAGGTTGTTAAAATAGATTTTTCTAAGAAGCGTTAAAAAAAATAATAGATAAAAATAACAATCATTATAAATAAGTAATATAAATAATATATATGAATATGTTCAATTCAAGTGCATTTATGTGTATGGAAAAATATAGTAGTGACTATAATTTAGTTAGATAACTAAATTGGATGAATTGGAAGTAATATAGATATGTGCCTCTAGGTTACATAGGTGATATAAGAAAATTATGTTAAAATTGATAAATGATACCAATTTAAGATTAACTAAGTTGAAAATAACTTAACATAATAGAACAAAATTAAATAAACATATAGATATGTATGTATCTCTTGGCTCATATAGTAAAGATAGGGTTTCTAAAACTAAATTGATATAGTTCAAAAACACATTAGCTAATGATAATGTATAATGGGGTTGCTATAGCTAGTCGATCACATGCGATAGGTATGGCGGTCGACCTAAGAGAAGTCCTGAACTGATGACACATGTAGCCTGTTGCAGAGAGAGGGAGAAGAGAAGAACAAGTATACGCAGTTTCTCGAATGCGCAAGTGTGACAGAAATCAAACCAGATAGATTGGATCGTTCTTGACTCGTTCTTCATAGAATAGGTACTTTGATCTTTCTTAAAGATGTTTCAGCAAAGTTCAACATTACCCCATCTTAACAATGTGTAGAATGACCCGAAAGAAAAGAGAAGGGACTTATTTATAGATGATGGAGGCTAATGTCATTCATTGGATAACAGATGATCGGACGCATGAGATGAAGCATAACTGATCATCATTAGATCATATCCAAACAATCTGATAGCCATTATTGAAGCCTTCTTTTCTTTAATGGTAAGCTGGGCATAGCTTTGTGGATAGGCTAGATGTCTTTATTTATATTATAAAGAAAAGCCCTATTTTATATTTAAAATGGACTTAAGGCTATTTTATTCCACATAAGCCCTAATTGAGCCAAATGAAGCCCAAATTAATCTAGAAAGACATTTTTGGAGTTACTTTTGGTGCATGAAAAAATGAATTAAGACAAAAGTGGAATGAACCGGCCGATGATCCCTGTTCCAAGCCTACGAAGGGGGAAGTAATATATGGGGAAATAGTGGAATGAACCGACCCGATGATCCCTATTCAAAGCCCTACCATTGGCCTAGAAGACCAGCCCATGGCATTAAATTGGGCTAAAAGCCTAATTACCAAAATGACCTTCTACATTTTACCCCCTGGCCAAAAGCTCTTTTGAGATAGGCAAAAGGGGTTTTAGGCATTTTATTAAATATTTGTCTTCTTAGAAATGATCAAATAATGTTGATTAGAAGTTGTGTTTGTCTTCAAATCATCAATCATATTGATTGAGCTAATATTTTTAGTACTTGTTGACGAGCCAAAGTAAGCTAAAGTACCCTTCTTTCGCACTTATTGTAGAAAATTTGATGAATCAAGTTTGCTATTGCATAAATACTTAGGATATGGATTGAGGTAACATGAGAAAACCTTATTTTTTTGAACCACTACTGAGAGATTCATTTCCTCGCACTATTCTATATTGTATATTATGATGATCATCTTGTCTTCTTCTTTTTTTTTTTTTAATAATGTTTTAATAACTGAATGAAAGAATTAAAATAAGCTGCAAAGCATGGTGATAAATAGGGCAGATCTTTAAAACCATTCATACTAGGCCTCATCTCCCGTTTTGCTACATTCAAGGGACTCACAATGAATCCTTCTTAATCAAGCCACCTAGTATGTTAAAAAGACATACTGGCTCACTAAGGAGGATGTATACCTAAGGTCTCATCTCCTTGTGATAGTTAAACTGATAGTGTGATAAAGGGTGATTCTTTCTGGATGAATGTAAGGGAAAAGGGTCGCGCGTACCTATACCTATAGGTGAGTATCGCTTCATCATTCTAGAAGCTTCTCTAGAGTCAATTAATTTCATCAACGCTGCTTCTATACTAGACTTGAAGAATGAAGGCAAAGAGTTGCATTTATCAAATACTCACTTCAATTTCCCTAAAGCCAGTCGTCATTAAATAATCTGCATGGGTATCACACATTGTTAGGAATAAAGATCATGCAACATTATTGAAGCAAGCTAACATCTATAGTGCCATCACTATGTCTATGTGGTATAACTTTAGGAAGATGGAAGGTCTAGCAAAATGGCATGCGATAATGTCTAGGTGGAGTACTCAAACCACATCTCCATAGCATCATGGGGTAAATTTACCCTAATATTGGAAGATGTTTTTGTCCTATTGAAACTTCCTTCTTTTGGAAGTATAAACATTGTTACTACCTCACACTCACCTTAGCATAATAGAATGTATGATAGTCTAATGGGAGCCTACCACCATATCAAGAAATCAAAGAAAAATACTTTCTTGTCATAGATTAGTTACTTCTTTAAAAGTAAATAAGGGAAGCATTGTACTATCAAGGGATATGGCTGTGATAGCGAGTAAGTTTGCTAATCTTCCCTTACTTTATTCTCTAAACACATATCATGCTCATTCCATCTATGATACTAATTTGAGACATGTTTTCCATGTAGGTTTGAACTTACAGTGTTCATCGCCTTGTGGCTATCAGTGTTTGTCTTCCTTTGACGGCCTGAAGACGGGTCATCCCTTGACTATTCCCATTAGCGATACGTCTAGTTGAGGGGCGAGAGTTTGCTCTTGCACCTTTTTATTTGGACTCACTCTACCATCATCTTGACCTGTACCACCATGCCATAATCCGGTCTATGGGTCGTTTTGTGATTTGTTGTTACATGGATGTTGTCTCTCTTTAGATTTACCTCTGTGAAAGGTTTAGAAGGCATCTTTCTCCAATAGTCTCATATGAAAATTCCAATTTGTACCATTCCTGAGCATGGACATGGTTTAGCAATGGGTGAGGTTTTGAATGATCCTTATTGGCAATGATAGATAATTGTTCTAAGTTCACATTCCCCCATATGTAGAGAAGATCATAGGATATTAAACCTGCAATGGATATTGTCCTACTAAGGCATGTGAGCTCCCATTGAGGGATTGACAAAATGTGTCATTTAACAATGCACATCTCCTTTAATGGTGTAGCCCAAGGAGCTTGCCTTCGATCCTTGATGTCATGGGTCAAAAGGATAACTCACTAGAGTTAGAAGTTATTATTTACTTTCCTCATAGGGTGGCGCACCAATTTGGGTATGACCAAGGTGTGCCAAGAGGCGTACTCTCTACAACAAACTTTGAGTCTTATTGTACTCTCATATCACCAATGGATTTCAAACATATACATCCGACACTTAATGGAATATATGTTCCTTCAGAGGAGCGCCATAGGGTAGCTTCCTCCATATGGTGGTTGTGTTAGGCAAGTTACATGAAAAGATTTTATAGTTATACACTTGCTCAGGACATTGAGCCATTAGTTAAGGTGCTTGTTTTATGTAGTGAGTTCTACCTTCGAGTCCCTAAGTTAGATAAGCATAAACAAAAGCATGATGCTATAGAGTGTATTGGAGAGGTATAATCTCCTAAGCGAGTTCCTCATGGGAAGGCACCATCTAAACATCCCCATCTTCAATAGTCAAGTGATATCAGTGTACCTCAAAACGACTACGTCTCCAAAAGGTATTGATAGATGTTTTCTTTAAGTTATAAATATATTTCTTCAACGACTTAGTCTCTGAAATTTTAATCATTCTTTGTTTTTTTTTTTTCTAGGACTCTATTCAATCAAGCTCTAACCCCAAAGTGAGCCACGAGTGCCCTTCTAACCATAGGGAAAACTATGGTGACGAACCTCTTGATTACAGTAGTATTCCTGAACATGGTAGTACGACTGATGATGAGGATGCATATTATGTACCTCAAGTTGTCAAAGATGAGTTCGCCAATCTTGTCAATGACGATGATGTTCTTTTCACTGCAGAATATCTTGCTAAGGGTGTTCGTATTGATGGGGATGTTACAACTGGTGTGTAGGCACCATCAATAGATAAAGATGCAAATGCTGAGATAGATAAAGACTTTATACATCTGATAGCAGTTTAGGTACCCCAATCAATTGCGAATGCTAAGAGTCATGTTGATTTTCTACTTCGTACAAGTACTCATGACAAAGTGGTTCCTCCCCATCAATTAGAGACATGTCCTTATGTTCCACCTATCATTACACCTGTTACATAGTATTCTCCCCTAATCGCTGTCATGTCCAATAGGAGCTAAGAAAGATTTGTATGGTTTTGATGTACCCCCTCATCTCATAGTGCCACTACAACGTCTCTTCACATTGGATGGGGAATTATGGGAAAACTTTTCTTTTACCCATACCCCACTTGGCACATGTGTGATGACTTTGTTTGGCGAGGTGATGCTATTAATTACTCTCCCTTGGGACTCACTTATGAAAAAACATTTGAAGTCAATTATACATACATATGATGGTGCATTGTGATTAGACTTTGCTATCCGTAGCCTGGAATCGGTGGCTGTGACTGCACGTAAGCTAATTTCATGTCACCAAAAAAGTAAAGACTTAAAGTCAGTGAATAGGGATATAGGGAAGAAGGAGGCAGAGTTGAAGATTTTGCATGATAAAAAAGAAATGTTGAATGCCAAAATGAGTGAGATGCTCAGAGGTACCGATGTTAGTATGACCAAAGAGCAACATTTGCATCATTGATGTAATCAACATTGCTTACATTTAATGAAAAAGTTACACATTTATTCCTCTCTTTCCTCTTGCATGTACTTTTTTTTATATATTATTAAATCCTTTAGCTATGAAGAGATGAAGCGACTCTACAATAGGCATGGCTTCCATAACGCCAACTTAATATTACTCATAAGCATTCAATAGTAAATAAAGTAACCTAGTAATATGAATAAAAAAAAGGAGTGACATTGATGAGTATTTTCACCTACCATGGGCTAAAAAAGAACAAGTACTTGTAAGTAATTATGGCTGCCATGACATGATTGCTTCGATCATCATGGATGAGGTTGCTTCAACCTCGTTATCTATAAACAGAGGTGTTATAGTTGCCAAGCCTGTTATAAGGTTGCTTGAACCCAACATAGCTGGGATTGCTTCTATATTTAATTGGTTTAGGAGTCGTGTGCTTAGGAGTAAAGCTTCTACCAAGCTACAACGATTATTATTATAAGATTGTCTGGATCTTTCACTATTGAGGTCGCTTTGACCTTAAATCCTGCATTATGGCATTACGACTACATAGCTTGCTGTAGGATCGCTTCAATCCATCATGGTTGGCATCACTTCAACCCCATCAGACAAGGTACGATTGCATGAAATTAAATGATATATATAAAAATAAATAAATAGTAAAGATGAGAAGAGACTCATATGGGAGATAACAAATCCGATGATTTCATTAATTTGTAATGTTACATCAACCATTACAAGTGAAATCTTTTAATGTACTAAAAATTAATGGGAGAAGTGATCGCATTCATCTTTGGATTTCGTAACTTACAATATCCACTATCATGAGCTTCTTTTACCGTAGTGGACCCTCCCATTTTTAAGTGAATTTAGGAGTTGGTATCCCTTTCCTTATGTGCTCTATTGCTCGAGGGATAACATCGTCTTCTTTGAAAGAATGTTTTCTCACCAGGCGACTGTATGAAACATTAAGCTCTTGAAGATAATTGCCTAAGTTGTGTTTAGCCATATCACATCTTTCATCCATGCCTCCAAGTCGAGTATGCAAAGTGTGTCAGGCTCTAACTCGACAAGGTTAATCGTGCTGATGGTACAAGAACCACTACTGGAACTATAGTCTCTGCTCTGTAAACCAAAGAAAAGGGTGTTTCCCATGTAGGAGTTCGTTTGGATGTATGGTAAACCCACAATGCTAGAGACAATTTGTCATGTCATTCTTTCTTGTTGTCAGACGCCATTCTACTAAAGACTTCGATTGGAGTTTTATTTGTTGCTTTTGTGTGGCCATTTCCTTTAGGATAAAATGGCGTGGACCTAATATGATTTATGCCATAAGATTCCGACAATCATCGAACATGCACATTGATGAATGGAGTTCCATTATCTGTCAATATGTGTTTTGGTATGCCAAATCTACATGTAATATTCTCCTTCATGAATGTAGCTACCATTAGTCCAATCGCCTTCTTCATGGGTATTGCTTTCACCCATTTTGTGAAACACTCGGTGCCTACTAAAATCCATAGACAGCCTTTAGATGGTGGATGTATTGGCTCGATCAAGTCAAATGCCTAAGTGTGAAATGGCTAAGGAGTCATCAAACTATGACGCTCTACTGCTAGGGTGTAGATTGCATTACCATAAAATTGGCATGGGACACACTTCTTTACATAGTTGAAGGTATTATCTTCCATAGTTGGCCAGTGATATCCTTTTTCAAGGATGCAGTAATACAATTTCCTTGCCCCCCTGATGTTCACCACAATCTCTCGAATGAAGTTCATTCAAGATCACTTCTGTTTCAAGTGGAGCTACACCTCATAAAGGTTGTCCCTAGACAGAGATTCTATACAATTCACCATCATGTAAGATATACTTCTTTACTTTTCACTTGATCGCTCTAGTATCTCAACTGTTAATAGGAATGACATTTTTCTTTAAGAGATCTATATATGGTAGTCAACAATCTCTTTTCTCACAAAAAATTTGCATTCTGCTTCATCAAGAAGTAAAGAACAATTTGAGCAGCTGATTAGCAGCTAAGATGCGTCTTTTGACATCGAAGGCTAATAATACCCTACACGCTGAATTTGGCGATACAAGGGTGGTCCATCCTCGCTACACTAGACTTGATGAAATTCCTGTAATTTATATTGAGATTCATTAATAAATATGCACCGTGCTAAAATTCCTTTAGCACCTTTGTAGTACAAAGCACATTTATGAAGATAGAGTGCTTGGCATCGCCATAGAGGTTGCTGAAGGATGCACCAACTATACCTTAAGAATCATATGCTAGTCATCTAGCAACTCTATATCCTCTTCAATTAATCACAAAGTAGTACAAGGCAAGATTCTTCTAGTGATTTGGATACTCATCTTGGCATAAGAATCTCACATTGGGACTTTAGATGCTGACGTCGCCAGCACGTCAGCATATCTATTAGTAGAACACCCAGTATCTTATATCTTATAAAATGGAACTTAGTGATGAGAGATTGTACAACAGTTCTATAAGGGGCTAATGTAGGCTCTTTTATGTCAACTCTCCATTAGTTTACTTAATGATAAGGTTTGAGTCGCCTTTGATGCATATCCGAGTTGCGCTCGCTTATCGAGCAAATAGAAATCCAAGTAATAAAGCTTCATACTCAGCTTCGTTGTTCGTACAATGAAAGTCAAATTTGAACACCAAGGGAATTTCTTAGCCATCCAAGGATGTTAACACAATTCCAGCTCCATATCTACTTCTTCTAGATGATCCATCAATTGGATTGACCATTCCCTACTTACTTCTACCAGAAGTGAATCCTCATGAGAACCACCAGGAATGGCCTCCATTATTTTATCTTTGTCAGTACTATGAAATTGAGCTAAGAAATTTGCTAGTGCCTACGACTTGATTTCTTTTGGAGATGAGACTACAATATCGAATTCTCCAAAAAGCAACATCCATTTAGTGATTCTCCTAGACAGAGCCAGTCGTGACATAAGATACTTGATGGGGTCTGAACTAGTCATCACGATGATTTTATGTGCCAGGAAGCAATGCCACAGTTTCTAAGTTACAAAGACTAGTGCGAGACAATGCCTCTCACATGTTAGGCAGTTGATTTTACTACCTTAAAGAGTTCAACTCAGATAATACACTGGATGCTCAACACTACTTACTTCTTGCACCAACAAGGCCTCGATGGATCTATCAGTTGATGTTAAATATAAAATCATTGGCTCTCCCTTGAGCAACATTGTCATCATATGTAGAGAGCCTAATACTCCTTTGATTTTCTAAAATGACTCTTCTTGTGTCGAAACACATTCGAATTACACTCCTTTCTTCATCAACTGATGCAACGGAAAGGAGATTTCAACAAATGCTAGGACAAATCATCTAACATATGATACCTTCCCCATAAATCCATTCAACTCTCGTTGATTCTTTAGTGATGGCATGGATTAAATGGCTTCTAATTTGGATAGATCTACATTTGTCCCTTTTCGGTGCATAATAAATCTAAGGAACTTCCCAGATGCTACCCTGAAGACAGGCTTCAAGGGTTCATTCTCAATTTATATGTTCAACAACTTTCTAACACCTTCTTCAACTGGTGAAGATGATCAGGTGTTCATTGTGATTTGATCAGAATATCATCCACATAATCCTCCACATGATCATGCATCATGTCGTGGAAGATTGTAGTCATTGCCCTTTGGTAAGTAGCTCCTGAATTCTTTAAGCCAAACGGCATCACAATATAATAGAACTTTCCGAAAGGCATCCAAAATGCGATACACTCGGCATTGCTTAGTGCCATATTGATCTGATTGTATCCACTCAATCCATCCATGGAGGAGAAAATTTCATGTACAACTGTTGTATCAACTAACATATCAATGTTAGGGAGTGGAAACTCATCTTTAGGGCAGGATTTATTTAGATCACAAAAATCACACAAATGCGTATTTAACCATTCTTCTTCTTTACCGGTACAATCTTAGCCAACCAAGTTGGGCGTTCAATGGGCTTGATAAAGCCAGCTTGTAAAAGCTTCTTTATCTCGTCCTTGATTTGTATCTCAACTTTCGAGTGAAATAAGCGTTAGTGTTATTTCATTAGCTTAGCTCCTGGCGCTATACTAAGATGATGCACATGACCAAGCTAAGGTCAAGGGCTATCATTTCTTCATATGTCCAAGCAAAGACGTCCCTGAATTCTTTAACCAAATCCACTAAAGGATCTTTTATTTCCTTAATCATACCCTTACTAATAAAGATGGGTTTGGACATTTCTCCTAGAGTCACCAAGTTCAACTCCTCAATTTCCTCAACTTGCTGCTTAAGCCGGTATTGTAACTGTAAAGGAGCAAGTTGGACTTCTTGCAAGTCTAAGGGGTCAGGAGAGGATGCAAATGCCTCCTCAAATCCCATAGACCATCATAAGCGGTATAAGATATGCCTATCTGCTCTAATATAACTCTCAATCTTCACAAATTTGTTACCCCTTTTCCTTTTCATATGGGAGTCGCTTTGCGCTTTCTAACGTCCTGCTCTTGCACTTCCTCCCACTTTGGTAGTGGTGTGCCAGGAAGCCTACTAATGGAAATTTCTCCTTCTCCAACGTATTTATCGTAGAATTCAGCTTCAGTGAAGAAAGATTCCCCATGCTCAAATGGGTTCCTTGCAGTAGGTATGAAAACATCTTTCCCTTTCCAATGTCCCGTAATACATTGATGCAACATTGAAGGGACAAGATTGTGATCATGTATCCATTTTCTCTACTAACAAGTGGTAGGAAACAAAAGCATCTATCACATAAAATTTTATTGACCTGTAGATAGGGCCAATGAATTTTTGTATGGGGATAGGAACAATGCATGATGTATGGTGATTGGATGAATGACAAACTTTAATATTAGAAGTGATAATAATTTGCTTCGTATTGTTTGTGTAATATATATGATGATTGTTTGGAATTTGTATGGTCATTAAATAATTTGGTATATGTCTCAACCAACCATTAAATGAAGTAGACATACATTGCATAACAGCATAACTTGTGTTTTCATGGTATTCATGTCATGCATTAGCTCCTCGACTCTGTGGTGATCCTAAGTTATATTAGTGAATCTATCTCTTTAAATGGATACCGTTGGGTGTCATTCCTACAAGAACTAAGCAAGCATCGAAGGACGTCACTTAATGATAGTTGACATAAGATAGCTAATGCTTAGTGGTGGATTTGAGTTCTAAGGTGAAGTCGAAATTATAATCCTTATATCGATATATATATATATATAAAAGAAATGAGTCAATAAGAAATTCTCCTTTCTCGGTTCTTTGGCTTTCGTGGGCATGAATTACATGAACTGGTCCTTCAAACCCTAAGAGGGGGCGTAAATCTCCATTTGTTTGGATTCCGATCATCCAAACTGTGCATGTCCCATATGGCTGATTGTTACATTGCATATGCTTTCTAATTATATTAGTTTTTATTACTTGATGTGTGGTCTAGTCAAGTTGCTTCATTGAGTCGTGGTTTCGCTCATATCGCTGCAATTTTTGTGCAGGAATAATGCTTGTTGGGATCGAGTTAGGAATATGTGAAGAGTGTTTCTTCAATACACTTCTTGAAGTTAGAAAGTTAGGTCATGTATAAAATGAACATAGAATATGAAATAGGTTAATTGTATAATCATTATTGATTTGGTAATGTGCAAGTTAAAACTCCAATATTACTATTTAGTAGGAGATACCGATTCTTTATGATTCTAGTGAACTATGGGAAATTGGATTCCTTATTTATGCTTGAATGAATATATATTATATATATCAATATATAATTGAATACAATAAAATAATTAATTAGATAAAGTCTTGTAACCTCGGCTTACAAAACGGTTCTCATATTGTGGGTGCACATATAATATAATGACTTTATAATGAACCTATTAGGCCCCTATTTGGGTCGTAACACTTCCCCTGCATGCTACATGGATCATGAAAAAGAAATATGCTATAAGATTTCATTGCACGTGCTCCCTGGCATAGAAATGTGATAAAACTAATGACTACCACAACAATGCTACAGCTTCTTATGACAAAAAGACTCAATATCAGCTATGAAGCACGAATCAATTAATCCGCCTAAGCTTCATATCTTAGGAGTCAAAGGACAATATACCTTGCCATAAGTGATTGGATAATCAAACATAAGAATCTGACTTACAAGATAATGTATGAACTGTATGATGAGCATATTCAATTCAATGGTACTTAGATCTTATAGAAGTAGCTTCTATTTTCTCTAGCTGTTCCATAACTTCAGTCACAGAAGGCTACTGATTTGGATGAGCATGAACACATTTCAAAGCAAGCTGAGCTACCTCTATAGCAACTTTTATAAATATTTTCCTTCAATTTGGGGTCCATCACAATGGCTAAGTTCCTTTTCTGAGGTAAACATTGCTAGCTCCATGTCATCAGGTTTTGCTCTTTTCCAGGACGATTTTTGTCAAGCATTTGCTTGTTCATTAACAACTCAAGTAACATAGCACCAAATCCATAAACATCACTTTTTATGTAAAGATGCCTTACATGTCCATAGTTTAATTGAGAGTTAAGAATAACTACAAGTTGTTTTGATTGCTAAGCTTCTTTGCATATGTTCTATAAAAGGCATTAACAGATAAAGAAGTTAAATTGGCCATATCTTGACACTAGTGTTGATAAATTTACCGATAGCTATATATTTAGGTGCTACATTGCGTTGGTCCCCACTACCCTTGTCGAAATATGTGATTCTCCTTCTGAACTACCAAATCTAGCCAGTCCAAACTTCGATAGCTTTATAGTGTATGACTACACAAATTTGACCTTAATATCATCAAGCAGTTCTTGTCTAAAATATAATTTACCAAGATGAAATAAACCATACACTAACAAGCATCGAACCAAGTGGAGAATAGAAAAGATTTTATCATGTTCATTTTCCATCATTGTTGAACATAATAAACCCTGAGAAGTACATAGTTGTTTGAACTCCAAACCTCCTACTCTTATAACAACACAAGCTATATTATTAATATGTATGGTTAGCTATCTGAATCCTATTTCACCATGAACCATTAATACCTAAATATGTTATATCATATTTTATTATCTCTCCATGTCTTTTGTTCAGTTAGTCTTTGCTGTTTTTCATTAGTCATATTTGAAAGTATCATGGTGTCTAACCAGTGTCCTTAAACCTCGTCTTGTACACAAACTTCTTCTCACAATACTACAATAAAGTTTTAGAGCCATAAACATCTTATCTAAAGTTTCTATCCATCATATTTGGTTTAGTTTATATTTATTGGTTAACATAAGGATTCTTTCTTAATAATGTCTCCATTAGATCATCCCTTTACATCAATGGAACTCTAGTTGAAATTGGACACTTTACATAAAATAAAATCTAATTTCAATATAGGCTTTCTATTATGGCATTAGGGAGAATGATCCTCACCTCGGCCAAGCTATACGGGTCGTGACCTATATATGGATCTGATGGGTTGTCCGATCTTATCCAGGTCAGGCCATTGACCCATGTGACCAATCAGATCAACCAAGTTATCATAAAAAAATTTAAAAAAAAATTTGAACAGAGAAAAAGTAAAAAGAAAAGTGATAAAAAAAATAAATATATATATAAATAGTAAAAGAATTTTTTAAAAATATTTTCAAGATGAAATGTGAAAATTTAATACTATTCGAACCACATTAAATGCATTGTTGATAACAATGCAAGTAATAAATATGTTTAAAAAGTTGTTTGATTGGATTTTTATAGATTTTTAAGTGAAGTGAAGTCTTTTTTCTTAACATTTGTTTTTTTTTTTTTTTTTGTATTTATGAGAGTTGTGTATGTGTTAAGTATTTTGTAATACCACATTATTTATTTTACAATCACGAGTAGATGTGCTTGTATATAAATGAGCATGGTGAACAAATCTTTGAACAAATGAATTAAAGAAAATTATTTTTACATCCAACTTTATATTGATTTGAAAAATTAGTTATCTTAATTCTGAGAACAACGTGGAGCTCCGTTATTATTTTCGCATTCATCACATGTGCGAATTATAGCATTATATAATTATTTTCTCTATCTATTTATCCACACATTTCCTTACCATTTTATTATTTCTTATTCACATAACTTAATTTCACCATTGAGTTATATTAAAATTTTTTATATGTTCATATGTTTAATTTTTCACGCATAATGCGTATAGGTGTCTACGTGACTACTCGTATAAGATAAAGGTAAAATAGTCTTTCTACGTATTCCACGATTACAAATCCCAATCATATATATACATATACCCTCTTTTATACCACGTGATAACATAGCCCTTATTTTATCAAATATTATGGGGAAAAAAAAAAGACATTGAGAGTATCTTTATTTTGCAATTTTGATAAATTATTTGTCCGAACTTTCAAACGTTGTATTTGTATTTTTAGTGTGTTTATCAAACTTTACATTTTTAATATCTCTACTTTTACTTTTTTTTTTTTTTTTCTTCTTATATTAGTATCTCTAAAGACCCTAAAAATACAAAATTTAAAAATTCAAACGTTAATTTACCCCAACTACAAAGTTGAGACACCTCCGATCCAATTTCCCAAATATTATAATTGTTTAGCTAAGGCTGCCAAAAACCAGTAATTACTCTGTTCAAATGGGTCCAGCTTCTTTTTAGAAACTTCGCAACATGTGCATGGTTTTTTCGTTTCTTTTCGGAAACTCCGCAACATGTGCATGGTTTTTTCGTTTGAATTTCCTATTCTCGACGTTTGCCTATCATTAGATCCTTTCCTATTAAGAAACATACTCAGGAAGAAAACCAGAAGCAGAAAAAACATCCTAAGACGCAGCTAGAGATAACAAGGGATGGGGATTTGTTGGGGGGATCCTCGCTTTCCAACTCCTTCCGACGTTGCCTGCCTAAAATCAAGTATGTTGCTTGTTGATGACTCATTAGGATACGTGACTAATAGTACTAATAAATCTATTCTTTTTTTCGGGGGTATACTCTCATGAGTCATGTAGTTGCCTAGATTGTTTTTTGTATAGTTGAAGTTTTGTTTTCTTTTTTTTTTTTTTTCCTCAATGGATGTTTAATAATTCTTTGTGCATCCTTTTAATGGTGTATCATTTCAAAAGGAATGACACTGACCATCAGCAGTCTACTTTATTCTGAGACCAACAAGACCGATCCAGATGATGAGCAAGATTTGGAAGAATCAGGCTTGACAGATTTCACTTGGACACAGCTGAAGGCAGCAACCCATGATTTCGGAGCCGATACACTTCTTGGAGAGGGAGGTTTTGGGCAGGTTTTTAAAGGTTTGATTGATGAACAGGCAACTTCTGAGAGCAGAGAGCTTGTCATTGCTGTGAAAAAATTGAAGCAGGGAAGTGTACAAGGGTTTCGAGAGTGGCAGGTAAGCATCACCTCCTGTTAGATCATTAATTAAAACAGTGACGATGTTGATGTGTTTTAGTTCCATGTTCATCTAATGTAAAGTTCATACCATTTGGACGTGGGAGATCAATTGTTCAAATTCCTTTCATACCTATTTAATCAAATTGTCCACTTGAGTGTCTTTTCGTCAAAAGTTCTAACAAAGATTTACACCATGTTTAAAGTTTAGACAGCATTTGATTGCATAATTTTCCATAGTATTAGACTTGACAAAGGTCATTATATTACGCCTAGTTTACAAATTGAAATTAGGACTAGACAAAACTCTCCTCATGAACTAGAAACAAACTTGAAATTTTTGTCCCTTATATTTAATGATACAAAAATGTTAAAACTAGAAAAATAAAATCTCTTAATAATTATTTGTCTAGACAATACTTCTTGTACTGTGTTATCCTGTTTAGTCCATGCAATCAAATGCTACCTTAAAGTTTTAGATTAGTCGGTGTTATATCTAGTCATGAATAGATGTTATCAATACAATGCAAATTATTTTAAGATAATTTGTTAGAGTATTGTGTTTTTGTGCAGAGGGAGATCATGTTTCTGAGCAGGCTATCTCATCCCAACATTGTGAAGCTGTTAGGATATTGTTATGAAGATAAACAACTACTGCTCGTGTATGAATTTGCATCAAAAGGCAGCTTAAATAACCACTTATATGGAAGTAAGAGCTCTCTGTGAAATTCAGATGCATTCCTATAAAAGAAAAATGTTAGCTCATTAATGTTGCATGTAAAATTGATCAGCTTACTAATAGTACATAACCTTTACTGCAGAGGATTCAATTGATCATCCTCTTCCATGGGATAAACGGTTAAAAATCGCAGTAGGGGCTGCCCGTGCGCTAGCTTTCTTGCATACAAGTGAGCAGAAAATAATTTACAGAGATGTTACGCCTGCAAATATCCTGCTTGATGAGGTTGTCTTTAGATTTTTCTTTTACATTATCCTTGAACAGTGGAAAATAGATTTGGTACACCAACACGCTGTGGGATGATGGGGCTTTTCATAGCATCATAAGATTCTGGGTTTTCAATAAGTTCATTTATGCACGGGATTTGTGTCAGCTTGGTAAATTATATTTTGTATGAGAACTGGCTAATGATCTTAAGGTGAAATTCATGCAGTCATACAATGCAAAACTCTCGGACTTTGGATTGGCAAGGTTTGGTCCTTCAGAGGTTTCTCATCTTACAACAAGTGTGCTGGTGTCTGGCTATGCTGCACCTGAATATCTAGATACTGGTAAGTAAATTAATCAATTTTGTGCTAAGAGATAGCCAGTATAAATTCTTAAGTTTGTTCTTGCCTTTTCCTAGATAGAACGTAAAGAAGCTTAGAAATCAAAACAGATTGTGATTTCTTCTTAACAATAGCATATTGTTGACATGTAGGCCGTCTTTACATAAAGAGCGATGTTTATGGCTTTGGTGTTGTATTGCTTGAGCTGCTGATGGGCCGACCAGTGATGGACACAAGTCTTCCTGAAAAAGAGCAGAACCTGGTGAGATGGAGCCAGCTACATTTGCCATCTAAAGAAAACTTGGTTGCGATGATGGACCCCAAATTGAAGGGAAATTATTCATTACAAGGTGCTATAGAAGTAGCCCTGCTTGCTTTAAAATGTGTATGTGCTCATCCACTTCCACGGCCTTCCATGACTGTAGTTGCAGAAGTGCTAGAGAAAATTGAAGCTGCTTCTGAAGGATGAAGCGAACATTGAATCGAATATTATGGCCAAAACATTTAGAGAGTAAAAAAAGAAAAGAAAAGGAGTGTGCTCATCTAGGGTACATAAGTCCTAATATTCGTCATGCACCGAATTTAATCACTTCATCTTGTCTTTTATCTGTGTGTTGTCAATATCTGTACTGTGGATTATATACATGTTATATGTGTATTTGATCTTTAATTCGCTAATATTTCTATCTTTATCTGTAGATGATATAGATATAACAATATTTAATTGGATGGAATATCGTAGGTACCTAAAGGGATAAGAAAACTTCGCTGTGTCCTGAAGAGTAGTAAGAAGTGACCGGTAATAACATTTAAGAGGAGACTTTGGAGGACAAAAAATGTATGCATGTATTGGATATGGTGACTTGGTTGTGGTTCTGTGACTATGACAGACGTAGCTTCCAAGTAACTCCTATCAAACTTCTCCTGAAGATCAATATCTGCCAACACTAGACTTTTGGTTGAGATATGAATAGGAAAAGAAAATCCTGGAACATTCCAACGTAGTTAGTTTTGACTTAAAACTTTATAGTTTCCGTGTCTTTTCATCAAGAGTAATAGGTTTAAGGATAAGATAAAAGTTGTTGTCAGGGAGGTTGATTCTAACATCAGTGATGACATATTTGAACTTATAGTGTAAACGTTTGAGTTTGACCTTGCATAGTATTTAAGAGAAACCATAAATTCATTCTTAAATAATGACTAGGTATAGGTAGAATAAGGAAACTTATAACCTTTTATAACTTGTAAAAAATAACAATGGCTAAACATAGAAGTTGACTCTATTTATAATTTTTTTTAGCAGCTTTTTAGGTTCCAAGAATAGATTAAAATTTATTTATATATTTTCATAAAGGTAAATTACGGAAAGTTCACCTACGTTTTCGCCCTTTTACAGGTAGCTGACCCATTTTTCTTTTTTCCCCCAACAAAAGGATGACCTAAATGTTAATGTTAGTTAATAACATTAGAGTGACAAATAGCAATAACATCGTATTGGTCAAAATATGGATTCAGTATCTTATCGTACTCCCAACTTATCATCCATAACAATATATTCACTAACAATGCAAACAAGAAATTAACAACAGATTCTTCATCAACAATAAGTAACAAGTCGAGAACCACAACTAAAAGAAGAATAAAAATTTTCTCATTTAGTCTGTGGAAATCAAATTATGCACAAAACAATGATAAAAACAATGAAAATAAAAGATAGAATGAAATCTATGGTTGCCTCCTCTACCGTCACCTAGAAGTCTACAATCCTAGCTAAGTGTCAGGCCAAAGTTGTACTAATTGATCCATATATGTGACCCTTGTGCCATCCTAAGCTGTATTTGATTGGCTACAGGGAGGAGAGACGTGCACTGGATTTGGATTGGGCTCGAGCTACTGGAGTTACATTTAACTCAAGCATAAGCTGAACTCAATTATTGTTGATTCAAACTTGGGAAAACACCGAACTAAACTCGCATGGCTTGAAGTCATTTAATTTGCTTACACCCTAGGCTAACTTCAACCTTAGACCACTTGTAACAGAGCAAAAGATTTTGTAAAGTAATAGATGATAACAAGGCTGTTATTGCGAGACTTAGCATTGATTACAACAATATTATTGCCTAAAGTCCCTGGAATTCGAGCTACTTATGGATTTGCAGATGAGGTTAAAATGTCAGAACATGGAAAGAGATGGCTAACAAACGAATTAAGTGAAGTTGGGCCAAAGCATCAAAGATAAAATAAGAGAATGAAAACTACATGATTTCACTAAATCAGTGGATGTGTGTAAACAGCAGGTCTGCAGAAAATGTTTTGTGCATATTTCACTATATACGCATATACCCGCTAACTGTCACTAAAGCCCCATAATTATAGTTATTTATAGTTGATCTTAGTGATGGCTTTGGGTTTTAACAACTGTTTGAGAAGTAAATGCATGTTTTCAACAGTTATGAATGGCTGATCTATTTGCACGTAAGCAATAATTTTGAGGATAAATTTTCAACTATCCTCACCTTTTAATTAAAGAAGCCTCAAATCTTCCCTTCTTCATTTGGTGACCATGTAATAGCCAAGCAACTTATGTTTCTTTCAAGGAACTCCAGAAACCCTACAGCTATCATCTTTAGATTGGCAGGACTGCAGCTTTAAGCTATAGCAACATAACAAGATCAGAGAATTCAGTCGAACAGCCTGGATAATCATGTCTTCCCTTCTGTCTGTAACTCAATTATTTGTTAAGAAAGAACAGAAGCTTGTAGAAAGAGGAACACATATAGGAATGTAGAAGATTTTGAGCCTTTGGAGTTCTATCCAATGAACAAAACTATAATTTACTTCCTATATTGGGTATTATTACCTAAGACATGATAACTACTGACTGGCTTGAAGCCACAGTATGCAGCATGTGTACAATCAAATATTCTTGAATCCTTCTCACTGTAGTCTTTTGTACTGTCATTTGACAACACCATTGCCTCTATGATCATCACATGTTTCCCTTGCGTGCAGCTATCATGAGAAGAAAATGTGCTATAAGATTTCATTGCTAGCATGCTCGCTGGCACAGAAATGTGATAAGACTAGTGACTACCGCAAAAATAACGCAGCTTCCTATGACCAGTAGACTCGATATCGGTTACTAAGCATGATTCTATCGACCTAGGCTCCACCTCTTTGGAGTCAAATGACAATATACCTTGCCATAAGTGATTGGATAACCAAACATGCAGATCTGACTTGCAAGATAAAATACGAACAGTACAATGCGTACATTCAGTTCAATGGCAGTTTGATCCTGCAAAAGCAGCTTCTATTTTCTCTGGCTCTTCCACAACTTCTGCCATGGAAGGCTGCTGATCTGGATGAGTACGAACACATTTCAATTTGGGGTCCATCACAGCGACCAAGCTTCTTCTCTTCGTTAACAACTCAAGTAACACAGCACCAAATCCATAAACATCACTTCTTATGCAAAGATGCCCTACATGTCTACAGTTTGATAGAGAGTTAAGAATAATTACAAGTTTTTTTTATTGTTAGGCTTCTTTACATACTTTCTATAAAAGGCATTAACAAACTTAAGAATTTAAATTGATCATATCATGACATCAGTATTGATAAATTTACCAGTAGCAATATATTTAGGTGTTACATAGCCATTGGTCCCCACTACTCTTCTCAAAACATGTGATTCACCTTCTGAAGGACCAAACCTAGCCAGTCCAAAGTCCTGAGAGTTTTGCAGTATATGACTGCACAAATTTGACCTTGATATCATCAGGCACTTCTCATCTAAATTATAATTTACCAAGATGACATAAATCATGTGCAAACAAGCATCGAACCAAGTGGAGAACCGGAGAGATCTTCTTCTTTTTTTTTTTTTCGATCATAGTTGAACATAATAAACACTGAGAAGTACATAGTTGTTTGAACTCCAAACCTCCTACTCTAATAACAACATAAGCCATATTACCAATGTGTAAGGTTAGTGATGAAATTAGAAAGTATTTGAGAAGTATATTTCATATATAATTTGTACAAGAATACATCTATTTATACAAAAAACTTGTGACTATTGGTCTACCTTACCTACCATACTATTAATTGACTATTGGTCTACCTTACCTACCATACTATTAATTACATTGTTATATATAATACTAATAATATTACACGTATATCAACACTCCCCCTCAAGTTGGAGCATAGATATCACACATGCCCAACTTGCAAACTAAAGTATGATAGGTCCTGTGACACAACCCTTTAGTAAATACATCAGCCAGTTGCTTATCAGATGTCACATGATGTAAATTCAAGGCACCATTATTCAATTTTTTTTGATGAAGTGTCGATCAATCTCTATGTGCTTGGTTCTATCATGTTGAACTGGATTTTGTGCTATATTAATAGCAGCTTTATTGTCACAATACAAGGACAGTGTATCTTTGCTTGATAGACTTAATTCTTCTAATATCTTCTGTACCCACAGAAGCTCACAAACCCCTTGAGCCATAGCTCTGTATTCTGCTTCAGCACTTGATCGAGCAACTACATTTTGTTTCTTGCTCCTCCATGTTACTAGATTTCCTCCTACAAAAGTACAGTAGCCAGTGGTGGATCTTCTATCACTTGGAGATCCAGCCCAATCTGCATCTGTAAAGCATTCTATCTGAAGGTGACCATGTTTGGCAAATAGCAGTCCTTTTCCGGGAGCAGACTTCAGATATCTCAAGATGCGAAATACTGCTTGCATGTGTGATTCTCGTGGATCATGCATAAATTGACTCACTAGACTGACTGCATATGCAATGTCGGGTCTAGTATGTGAGAGATATATCAGTCTTCCTACCAATCTCTGATATCTCCCTAAATCAACTGCATCACCAATTCCAACTTGTAGCTTATGGTTGTTTTCAATAGGAGATTCAGCTGGCTTACAACCTAACATGCCAGTTTCTTCCAGGAGATCCAGAATATATTTTCTCTGAGAAATGAAGATACCTTTCTTTGATCTGGCAACTTCAATTCCTAAGAAATATTGCAGTTTTCCCAGATCCTTGATTTCAAATTCCTGGGCCAAAAGTTTCTTCAATCGAGCTATCTCCTTTTCATCATCTCCTGTCATTACTATATCATCAACATAAACTATGAGAATAGTAATTTTACCCTTGTTATGTTTAATAAATAGAGTATGATCTGCATTGCTCTGTTGATAGCCGAAAGAAGTCATAGCTTTGCTGAATCTGTCGAACCATGCTCTAGGAGATTGCTTTAATCCATATAATGCCTTTTTCAGTCTGCATACTTTCCCATGTGTTGTTTCAGTATCAAATCCAGGAGGGATCTCCATATACACTTCTTCTTCTAAATCTCCATGTAGAAAGGCATTTTTCACATCAAACTGCTGTAAATCCCAATCAAGATTGGCTGCACATGATAACAAGATTCTGATTGTGTTCATTTTTGCTACTGGAGCAAAAGTTTCCTGGTAGTCTACCCCATAGGTTTGAGTGAATCCTTTAGCCACCAATCTAGCTTTGAACCTATCAATTGATCCATCAGCTTTGTGTTTTACAGTAAACACCCATTTGCAGCCTACCAGTTTCTTTCCAGGTGGAGAGGTAACAAGCTCCCAAGTCTCATTCTTAGTCAAGGCTTTCATTTCTTCAATCATTGCTCCCTTCCATTTTGGATCATTGAGTGCTTCCTTCCAATCCTGTGGAATAGACACAGACGAAATGGACAAGGCAAAACCTCTATAGGTAGGAGATAAAGAATCATAGGAAACAAAATTAGAAATGGGATGTTTAGTACAGGCTCTAACACCTTTTCTTTGAGAAATAGGTTTATCTAAATCATCAAAAAAAACTCACCAGAAGAGGATGATTCTTGGCAGCAGAGAGTAGGTTGCACGATGACTTCTTCTGTTGTGTCTTTGTTTCTCCTTGAGTACCTCTTCAAATCAGGTTTATCCAAACGTCCAATTTTCTCCCCCTGGATTATAGTCTCCTTCTGATCATCACTTGTTCTTGGGGTAAGATCAATGAGGGTCACAGTACTAGGTATCATCTCTTCCTTTGCATTATTCTCCCCCTGAAGAGATGATGGAGTTGGATTGTAGTAAGGTTCAGTTTCTCTGAAAGTAACATCCATACTCACAAAATACTTCCTAGATGGAGGGTGTAGCATCTGTAACCTTTTTGTGTCGAGTACCCAATAAACACACACTTAAGGGCTCTTGGATCTAGTTTCCCAGCATCCTTAGTATGAACAAAACAAACACATCCAAAACCTTTGGAGGGACAGTGTATGTGTTATGTCCTGTTAAGATTTCTAAAGGACTCTTGTAGTTAAGGACTCTAAGAGGCATTCGGTTGATCAGATATGCAGCAACTAGAATTGCATTTCCCCAGTAAGGCTTAGGAAGATTCATGGTAAACATAAGAGATCTAGCAACTTCCAAAAGATGCCGATTCTTCCTCTCAGCTACCCCATTCTGTGCACTTGTATAGGGACAACTAGTTTGATGAATTATCCCATGTGACCTTAAATAAGAATCAAATCTTTCATTCATGTATTCAGTGCCATTATCAGTCCTAAGAATTTTTATTTTAGCATCAAATTGGGTGCAAACCATCTTATGAAAAGACTGAAAGCAAGAAAACACATCACTCTTAGCCTTAAGTAAATAGACCCAAGTCATCCTGGTGCAACAATCAATAAAAGTGACAAACCATCGATTACCAGACAAGGAAGTAGTCTGAGTAGGACCCCAAACATCAGAATGAATAGTCATGAAAGGAAACTGGCTTTTATTATTAATCAAAGGATAAGAGTTTCGAGAATGTTTTGCATATTCGCAAGGATCACAAACTAATGAATCAAACTGAGTCTTTGAAAACAAACTAGGAAATAATTTACTTAACACAAAAAAGGAGGGATGTCCCAAACGCCTATGCCATTGCAAGATTTCTTGATTAACATCTTTATTTTCCCCATAAAAAACCTGTTGGAGACTAGATCCTTGACTTTCATCCAACATATATAAGCCATCGTGCAATCTACCACTTGCCAATCCTCTTCCCTGTTTGAAGATCCTGAAAGACACAATGATCAGGAAAAAACTCAATTTTACAGTTGAGATTTTTTGTAAGTGTACTGACAGATAACAGATTGACAGGAAATTGAGGGACATGAAGCACAGAGGATAGTTTGATATGAGGAGTACAGAAAACAGAACCTGTTCCAGAAACTGGGGTAAAAGAGCCATTGGCTATTCGGACATTGTCCTTAGTTAAACATGGTGAGTATTCAAGAAGATTTTTTGAGGAGCCCGTCATGTGTCTATTCGCACCAGAATCAATAATCCAATGATTAGTATCAAGGGTAGCAGAAAAAGCATTACCTGACTGCACAAAGTTGGATTTGGCACCGGAGGAAGATTCTTTATGAGACATCATACGCTTGAGATACTGAATCTCATCAGGAGAAAAAAATCAGAGGGAGTCATCTCAGGAGTTGTTATAGTTTCAGACAAATTTGCCCGAGTAGAATTAACTCGTTTGCCTCCACGACCTCTCATTGGGCGTCCATGTAACTTCCAGCAAGTCTCTTTAGTATGACGTGGTTTCCACAATAATCACATCGTACATGATCCTTATTAGAACTTTGGGTCTTTAGCTGCTCAGATGAATCACTAGCTGCTACCAAACCAGATTTTTCAACCTGTGGAATATAGAGCATGGTATTGCGTCTGCTCTCTTCCTGCTGAACATAGGAGTATGCTTCCTCAAGAGAAGGGAAAGGGGTCTTACCCAGGACATGAACTCTAATCTGATCAAATTCATTGTTCAATCCGGCCAAGAAATCATAGACCCTTTCTTTTGCAAGTAGTTTCTGAAATTTGACTGCATCTCCAGTGCAATCAGCCTGAAAATCTTGATAATAGTCAAGCTCTTGCCACAAGCCATTCAACTCAGAAAAATACTGCGAGATTGTCATCTCTCCTTGCTTCAAACCATGAACTTTGTTTCGAATCTCATAAATCTGGGCATCATTTCCCACTTGTGAATAGGTGAGAGTAACAGCATTCCATATTTTTGCTGCTGTGTCAAGCAATAAGTATGTCCTTGAAATTTGGGGCTGCATGGAATTGATAAGCCATGACATTACCAGCGAATTTTCAGAATCCCACTGGTTGAATGTTGGATCAGTTGTTGCTGGTTTGACTTTAGTACCGGTAATATAATCCTGCATTCCTCTAGCTTTGATAAACAATAAACAAGACCGTGACCAGGCAAGATAATTATTTCCATCAAGCTTGATAGGACTAATTTGCAGTGAAGGATTATCAGTACTAATAGCTACAATTTTCTTATCACTTTCCATATTGAAAGAAAAGGAGATACCAGAACAATCCAAAAATAGATCGCGTCGGAATAGTGCACGTCGGAACAGTAGTCGTCGGAACAGTAGTGTAGTGGAAAAACGGCGGGAAAGGCCGGAATTGGGCTGTTAGCCGAACGCCACTCGTCGGAGGTGGCTCGGACCTCCCACGCGCCCTCACGTGCCGGGCGTGAGGAATTCGCGGAAGAATCGGCGCGTGGGTCCACGCCGGCTTCCAATGGCGGTCGGACTTCTGGGATCGGCCGATCGGGGATGCTCCTCGTTGTAGCGGCGGTGACAAAAAATTAGAGGGGGAAACTCGACCTCTTTTGAAAAATGAACGAACAAAAAACGAAAAAGAAAAAAACTAAAACCTAATGCTGCGGAGGGAGGAAAACTCGCCTCAAATGGCAGCGAGGCTCTGATACCATGATGAAATTAGAAAGTATTTGAGAAGTATATTTCATATATAATTTGTACAAGAAACATCTATTTATACAAAAAAGTGACTATTGGTCTACCTTACCTACCATACTATTAATTGTGACTATTGGTCTACCTTACCTACCATACTATTAATTACATTGTTATAGAAAATATAATACTAATAATATTACACATATATCAACAATTAGCTATCTGAATCCTATTTCATCATGAACCATTAATGCCTAAATATTTTATATCATCTTTCCATATCAGTGTCTAACTAGTGTCCTTAAACATCATCCTATACACGATCTTCTACTCACAATACAATGATAAAGTTTAGATTCATAAACATCTTATCCAAAAGCTTTAGTGTATCAGATTCGGTTTAGTTTTATATTTTTTGGTTAACATAAGTATCCTTTCCTTAATAATATCTCCATTAGATCATCCCTTTACATCAATGAAACTCAAGTTGAAATTGGTCATTTTGCATAAAATAAAACCCAATTCTATACACACTTTCTATTAGCAGAGTCTAATATCAAAGATGCAAGATTACCCCATCAAGCAAAATGCTTGAAGTCTTAACATCTGTATATATTTTTTTCTTCTCACATGTATCCAAGAAAGCTAGTTCATGGACAGCCCCTATAGTAATCTGTAACCATCTCTACCATGGACGTGGATGAGCATTTGAACCCCCTGCAAGGTTATGTACCAATGACATATAATTACTAATAGCCATGCATCTAAATTTCGCATGAAGGACTTACTTCCAAACAGGTGGTTATTTAAGCTGCCCTTTGATGCGAACTCATACACGAGCAGCCGTTGTTCATTCTCTCGAAAATATCCTAACAACTTGGCAATGTTGGGATGAGATAGCCTCCCCAAAAAAAATGATCTCTGTCTGCAGATACACATAACTGTAAGCATGGGAGACTTCAACCTATGAACAGTTAAGTTTATACAAGGGCAAATTTTTAATATGCACATAAAACTATTTTTTCAGGTGCAAATAAATCCCATAAGCTCCCAAGGGGTGACTTTATACCCCCATAACTTCTATGCACACATCCCTTCAAAACGTTCTAAAACCCAAATAGAGTGGCGAAAAGGACCATAAACAATAATCATTTCAGAGCTTCAAAGGCAATTTGGTGGCAATGTGTATACATTTAGAACCAGTACTTTAGAAGTTCAAGGGGCACTTCCACATTTAACCAATGGTTTTGGGATGCAAATTACCATTTATTGAATGAAAATTTCAGAGGCTTTCTATTTATTTCATGTCAGGCATTATAATCTTTATGGAATGACAGAAGAGGCTGCAAACCACCTATCCATCTTCTTCGTGGTTTGGATCTCTGATGTCATAGTGGAAACCATAGAATCATCTCAACACAGAGGTGAAGACATTAAAATTTTAAGTGATATTTGTTAATGATATCATGGTGAAAACCTTAAAAAGTTTTTTTTTTTTTTTTTTCAATTTTACATTTAAAGTTTGAAATATGTACAGTCAAACATTTCTTGTCAAATCTCATATTCAAAAGTAGTTGCTAAACATCATATATCCAAATTGAACTTTTAAATAAATTTACTTGTGTTTGCAGAAAAAGACGATGTGGCAAATGCTCATTAGTCAAATAGCCAAGTGTGAGCAGATGAGATTTGAGATAGTAAACTTGGCAAAGCTAATGACATTTAGTAAATATAAATTTCAGCTGTAAAATTGTTAAAAACACCCAAAATTCAGTACTTGTGAGCTTGGAATTTTAATTAAAACCCATTAAGTAGACAACTTGATTAAATGGAATATAACATAGTAATTGAACAAATGATCTCCTGCACTCATATCTTGATAAACTCTAGATCTATGAAACTCCATTTTGAAATCTTAAATTTTAGATCGGTTGGACGTTGAGCTAAATTTGTCAGTATCATCACCATTTTAGTTTGTCATCTAACAAGAGATGATACTTATCTCCCATTCCTTAATCCCTTGGTAACTACCATGGCTTAACTTTTTGACAGCAATAATAAACTTTCTGCTCCCAGTAGTTGCTTTCGACCAATCAAACCTTTGTAAACCTGCCCAAAACCTCCATCTCCAAGTAATGTATCCACTCCAAAATTCTTGGTTGCTGCCTTCAACTGTGTAAAAGAGAAAACTGTTAAGCTTGATTCTTCCAAAATTTGCATATTTGCTGGAAAGGTCCTGTTGCCCTCAGAACTCGATCCTCCATCAAGGCCTTGGCTGGTCTCAGAAAAAGATGTACTGCTGATGGTCAAGGTCATTTCTATAGAAATATATACATATAATAAATTATTTAAAAAAAAAAAAAAAGAGGAGTAAACTCTACAAAGAACAAATTATCCAACCACGTCTCCATTGATGACACATTGGTCTGGATTGCTTAAGCAATCCAAGTTCGATCTATTCGGACCAGAACAAGGGAAGTTTTCTCCCTTTCTTCTGGATGAGCAGTGACACACTCAGGCACCTGCTCACCAATTGAAAAAGAAAAACTATGTACATGATGCAAACTGAAATTTTATTATATATGCAACATACTTGATATTAGGTAAGCAGTATGGGTAGGAGTTGGATAGTGAGGATATCCCCAACAGATCCCCATCTCTCCTTCTCTCTTGCTGTGCCGGTTGAATTTCTCTTTACTACTACTTGTTTTTTTGGTTTGATCGGTTTTCTCGACAGGAAAGGTCAAACAATTGGCAATACATCGAAGCAGGAGAGTCAATAAAAAGCCATGGTATTGTCAGCATTACAAAAGAGTAAAAAAAAAAAAAAAAGAATTAATTGTAACAACATCAACACATAAAGAAGTTGGTCATCAAAAAAGACCAAGTAAAAGATTTTACAGATCAAGTCTTTATGATTAAAATTATCTTTGCTGATTAAACTAATAAATTCTGCAGATATCCCTTTTGATATAAGAAAAGTGGACGTATTCTTTTTCTGTACCATCACACGCATGCCTCCATATGTGCACATCCAAGTACAGTAAGGATGATTCTGGAAAGGAGAAAAAAAAAATTTACTTTTGAACATGCGTCCTTCTTTTCCTTTTATCCACGTTAGACAGAGAGCACTTTGCGCATTATCCTTAACCTTCAAGTATACCTAATTTGCTCCACAAAAAACTCAATGAAAGCCATTTTACTTTTGACAGTCCATATTTTCTGGCGTTTGGACGGTGTATCTGTTTTCAAAAAATGTTTTATGAACTATCTTTCATATTTGTTGTTACCAAAGTATTGAGTGGTGGAGGAAGGTGCTGCTCAGGTGTGGCAATAATTTGCAGCTAGAAAAGTACGAATAGAAGATTGAAGAAGTTGATTTCCTTTTTTTTTAAAAAAAAAATATTGAAAATTGTTCTTTTCCATTTTCCATCAACTTTTTACGTGATAAGCCATGGGATAACAATATGGTTAAAAGTACCATGGTAAGTTTGTACAATATAAGATCTTTCATAGCCGTATCACAATGACATGGAATTCCCATCAACAATTCGCCGTTCGGCGTTTAAGGAGCTGCTGAATCAGCAGCTTAATCCGAAGAGCTTTCTGCTAAGTCCAGATGGACATTGACGAGGCTTTAACTTGCTTATGACTCCCACTTTCTTGGAACTTGATTTCTCTATTCCACACATTATTGAGCATCTGAAGAACCATTTCACACCATCAACATGCTATAGAATAAATGTAATAACACACTCCATATCTATAAGCTTAAACTTTTAAATTACATGATTGTGACGCTAATCTTAATATGGTATCAAAATATCAAGTCATAAGTTTGAATCTCTGTCTCCACTTGATAAGCCTCGACCAAAATTCCAGCCCACAAGCAAGGGTAAGTTTTTAGATCAAATAATTGTAGTACCAATCTTAACACAACAAAGCACTCACTAAAATTTATCGCACATACATAGGAATATACAGAAGATATTGCAACTTAGATATTACAACTTAAACATGATAACTACCAATTGATTTGAAGTCACAATATGTAGAATATGTACAATCAGATAACTCTTCTCATCAATCTTATGCAGTGTCATTTTATATCACCATCGCCTACATGATCATCACATCTTTCTCCTGCATACTATAAGTATCATGATAAAATTTCATCACCAACATAACATGTTCTTAGGGGCTGAAATGTGATAAGGCTTGAGACTATCACAACTAGACATCTCTCTGAGTTGGGGGGGGTGGCGGCGTGGTTTGTCTTCGAACCGGGACCAACCCGGCCTGGCCATGGCAAATCAAGTCATGGACCTACCTGGTAGGGGCGGGTCTAACCCGCCAAGTGAACTTGCCAGGTCTACAAGTTCAAGGCAGGTCCTCTAGGGGGACCCATGGACCTAGTAGATCCTTAAGGGTCCGTCCTTGAAAATTAAAAAAATAAAAATAATTAAAAAATCAATATATGCATTAAAGGGGGACAAGGGGTCGGACCGGTCTTAACTTGCTTCTGAAACCCAGCGGGTCCATCGGTTGGACTCGCCCCATCCCCCCTTAGGGTAGTTTTGGGTCCCCATTTTTCAGATCCAGACCAGGCAGCCAGGTCACTAGTTGGACCCAACCCGCCCTAGAGAGATGTCTAACCATCACAATACTTCAACTTTGTCAGACAAAGATTCAATATTAGTCACCAAGCACAAATAAATCGACCTAAGCTCCTCCTCTTAGGAGTCAAATGACAATATTCCTTTCCTTAAGTGATCAAACAACCAAATATGGGCATCTGACCAACAAGATAAGTACATACTGCAAATGAGCATGTTCAATTCAATGGTAGCTTAATACTATCTTCTCCAGCTCTTCCACAACTTCAGTCATAGAAGGCTGCTAATCTAGATGTGTGAACGCATTTTAAAGCAATCCTATCTACTTCTGTAGAAGCTTTTAATGAATATTGTCCCTTCAATTTAGGGTCTATCATAGCAACCAAGATTCTTTTCCTGGGTAAACGTTGCTCGCTCCATTCCACCAGGTTCTGCTCTTTAGAAGAACGATTATGCGCTATCACCTTTTATCCCATTAAAGCTCAAGCAACACAACACCAAATCCATAAACATCACTCTTTATGTAAAGATGTCCTACATGTCCACAGTTTGATAGAGAGTTAAGAATAATTACAATTTGTTGTTTCAAGACTTTAAATTGACCATCCCGTGGAACTAGTATTGATTAATTTGCCGGTAGCTACATATTCAGGTGCTGCATAGCCATAGGCCCCCATTATTCTTGTCAAAACGTGTGATTCAACATCTGGAATACCAGGATGGCAGCTTAAACTATAGCAACTTAACAAAATCAGAGAATTCAGTTGAGCAGCATAGATAATCATGTCTTCCCTTCTGTCTTTAACTCAATTATTTGTTAAGAAAGAACAGAAGCTTGCAGAAAGAGAAAACATATAGGAATGTAGGATGTTTTGAGCCTTTGGAGTTTTATTCAATGAACAAAACTATAATTTATTTCCTATGTTGGATATTTCAATCTAAGATATCATAACTACTGACTGGTTTAAAGTCACAATAGGAAGCATATGTACAATCAAAAAATTCTTGAGTCCTTCTCATGTAGTCTTTTGTAATGTCATTTGATAACACCGTTGCCTACATCCTGCAAGTATCATTAAAGAAGTGTGCTATAAGATTCCATTTCCAGCATGCTCCCAGGAAGAGAAATGAGATACGACTAGTGATTATCGCAACAATACAGCAGCTTCCTATGATCAGAAGACTCAAAATCAGGTACCAAGTATGAATCAACCGACCAAGAGTCAAATGACAATATACCTTGCCATTAAGTAATTGGATAAACAAACATGAGGATTTGACTTACAAGATGAAGTCTGAATAATACAATGAGTATATTCAGTTCAATGGTAGTTTGATCCTGCAAAAGCAGCTTCTATTTTCTCTAGCTCTTCCACTACTTCAGTCATGGAAGGTCGCTGTTCTGGATGAGTACAAACACATTTCAAAGCAAGCTGAGCTACTTCTTTAGCAGCTTCTAATGAATATTTTCCCTTCAATTTGGGGTCCATCATAGCAACCAAGCTTTTTTTCCTTGGTAAACATCGCTGGCTACATGTCACCAGGTTTTGCTCTTTTGCAGGACGGTTTTTGTCAAACACCCGTTGGCCAGATAACAACTCAAGCAACACAGCACCAAATCCATAAACATCGCTCTTTATGCGAAGATGTCCTACATGTAAACAATTTGATAGTGTGTTAAGAATAATTATTCGTTTCGATTGCTAAGCATCTTACTACTGATTAAATGGCTTGAGCAAACTTGAGAAATTTACCAGTAGCGACATATTCAGGTGCTGCATAACCATAAGTCCCTACTACTCTTGTCGAAACATGTGATTCACCCTCTGAAGGACCAAGCCTAGCCAGTCCAAAGTCCGAGAGTTTTGCAGTGAATGACTGCAAAAATTTCAACTTAAGATCATCAGCGATTTCCCATACAAAATATAATTTATCAAGCTGTCATAAATCATGTTCAAACTATCACTGGACATACATGTATTACATATATGTCTAGCGATACAAACAAGCATCAAACGACTAGAATCAACCAGAGAACAGGAGAGATCTCCTTCATTTACCATCATAGTTGAACATATAAAAAACCGAGAAGTACATAGTTGTTTGAACTCCAAACCTTCTGCTCTAATTCAACAACACAAGCCTTATTACCACTATGCAGGATTGACTATATGGAAACCAATTCTCCATGAAACCACGATATCTAAATATTTTATGTCACTTTTTATTATTTTCCCTTGTCTTTGGTCTCTCCATTATGTCAGTTGTCTCCCAATAGTATCACTGAATCTAACCAGTGCCCTTCTCTGTACAGTCTCTTCTCCTCCAATATTATAATAAATTTTATATCAGCAGCTATACTATCTGAAAATTTCATGCTATTAGATTTAGTGTAGTTTCATCTATGCTGGTTAACACAAGTTTGATTTCCTCATAAAAAATATCTCCATTAATCATCCCTTTAGATCAATGAAACTCGTAGTTCCATAGCATAAAACTCAACTCCATAAGCACTTTCTATTGTTCAAGTCTACTGTCAAAGAAAATGCAAGATTACCCCATCAAGCAAAATATTTGAAGTCTTAACATCTCTGTATATTATTTTCTTCTCGCATGTATGCAAGAAAGCTAGTCCACGAGCAGTCCCTATAGCAATCCGTAACCGTCTATCCCATGGAAGAGGATGGGCAACTGAGCCCCCTGCAATGAAGGTTATGAATTATTAATGAGGTACATTTATTAATAGGTTTGCATCTGAATTTCACAAAAAGGACTTACTTCCAAAAAGGTGGTTATTTAAGCTGCCCTTCGATGCGAACTCATACACAAGCAGCAGTTGTTCATTCTCATGACAATATCCTAACAACTTTGCAATGTTGGGATGACATAGCCTCCCCAGAAACCTGATCTCTGTCTGCACAAATGCACAACTCTAGGATGAGAAACTTCCACAAATGAACTGTCAAAATTCATACAAAGGCAAATCGTAAATATACAGCCAAAACTACTTTCTGAGTGCACATAAATGTCACAAACTCCTAAAGCGTGATTGATATATCTCCACAACTTCTAAATGTATGTGCATATCCTTCAAAATTCTAAAATCCCAGTCCACTGCAGAAACGACCTAAACAACAATGATTTTTGAGCTTTAAGGATAGTTTGACCCGTGAGTATACTCATGCTACAGGGAGTTTGAAAAGCCCTTCAATACCTGGCCAGTAGTATTGGATATGCAATCATTGCTTTATAAAATGAAAACTTCAAAGGCCTTCTCTTCGCCAAGTCATAGTTCATGAAGAGCATAAAAATCTTTGCAATGCGGTTGAATAAAGGCCATCTATCTACTTTCTTTCTGATATAAATCTCTAATGTTATGGTGGAAAGTCAACATCATTTCACTTAAAGGTGAAGACATAAAATATTTAGTGACCTTTGTCAATGATTCGTAGTATCATCTTCCATGGCCAATTTACTTGCATTTTGTGTGTGTGTGTGTGTGTGTGTTTGTATAAAGTAAAACATTTTCCATATGGTTTTGAAATAATTACAAAAAGGAGGTATTAGCCCCATACATAAGGTTATGAATATCCAAGATTAACACAAGAAGCACAAAATCTTGCAACATCTTAAAATAATCTGCATTGAACAAAACATATATGCTAAATGTTATGTGCAGCTGAATTTTCACTTGTCAAATTTTGCATCTGCTTTGAAGGACTAGACATCATACCAAATTTGAACCGTACATGTCAAATTTACTATCCTTGTCTCTATTGAAACGATAAACGTGACAAACACTCATTAGTCAAACATGAGGGAATAAATTTGACAAGCAAAAAAGCTTTATTAAATTGGACGTCAAGCAAATTTAAACTTCAGGTATATTAAAAAAAAAAAATAATAATAATAATCTATGGTTGTGAGCTGAGACTTTTCATTAAAACCTATCAAGTAGACAATTTAGATTAAATGGGTTAAGACAATATATTTGAACAACTAATCCCCTAGGCTGGTATCATGATACTCTAGATCCATGACCACCCAATTCTAAAATCTTAAACTCTTAGATGGGATGCAGGTTGACCTAAGTTCATCATTATCATAACTGTTTTAATTAGTTTTCTGATGCTTACCTGCCACTCATTAAACCCTTGAAAACTATCTTGTTTTAATTTTTTCACAGCAATAATAGACTTTCTGTTCCCGCAAGTTGCCTTATCATCAATCAAACCTTTGTAAACCTGCCCAAAAGCTCCCTCTCCGAGCACTGCATCGGCTCCGAAATTCTTGGTTGCTGCCTTCAACTGTGTAATAGTGAAAACCGTCACGCTTGATTCTTCCAAAATTTGAACATTAGCAGGAAAGGCCTCGTTGCTCTCAGAAGTCCGTCTGGGGTTGAAGCTTTCGCTGGACTCAGAAGAAGATGTACTGCTGATGGTCAAGGTCATTCCTATAGATGTACGTATAACAAATAAATAAAAACCAGACCCTACAAAAAAACAAATCATCCATGCGCATTGACCTGGACTGCTTAAGCGATCCAAGAGTAAGGGAAGCTTTCTCCCTTTCTCCAGGAGAAGCAATGGCTCGTTCAGGCACCTGCCCAACGGACAAAAAAGGGAAAAACTATCCTACTACATGATAAAAACTGAAAATTCATATTGTCACCAATATACTTGATTTTAGGCAAGCTGTATGGGTAGGAGTTGGATTGTGAGGATCCCCCCAACAAATCCCCATCTTTCCTTCTCTCTCTCCGAACCGTTTGAATTTTCTTCAGTACTTCTGGTTTTTTTCCTGCCTGACTACTTGTCTCAACAGGATAAGTTTAAATAGTTGGCAACAGATACGGGAGAGTCAATAAAAAGCCATGCTGGTCCATATGCTACTGTCAACGTCACAAAAGAGTCAAAAACAGAGAATTAACTGTAACAACATCAACGCATAAAGAAGTTGGTAATCAAAAAAGACCAAGTAAAAGATTTTACAGATCATTAATAAGAGGTCCTCTGTCTTTATGATTAAAAGTATCTTTGCTGATTGTTTAAATTTATAAATTCTGTAGATATCCATTTTAATAATATAAGAAAAATGGAAGTGTTCATTTACTGTATTATTGCAGCCATGCCTCTATATCCGCATAACCGAGTAGAGTAAAGATGATTTGGAAGAGGAGAAAAGTAGTTTGCTTTTGAATATACTGCCCGGGTGAGACAGAGATTACTTTGTGCATGCTGGGTGTCCTTAATCTTCAAGCAAACATAAGTTGCTCCACCAAAAAAATCCATGAAAGCCATTTTAATTTCAAGAATCCAATTTTTCTTTTACATTTTTAGGGTGCATCTGTTTTCGAAAATTGTTTTATAAACTTTCTTCCATATTTGTTGTAACCAAAGGATTAAGTGATGGAGGAAGGTGCTGCCCACAAGTGGCAATGGTTAGCAACTAGAAAAATATTAATGGCGAATTGCAGAAAGTTGATCTCCTATTTCAAAAAGTGAAAATTGTTTTTCACGTTTTCCATCGATATTTTACGTGATATCTAGCTAGCATTTGGTTTCCAATACATTACAAGGTAAGAAGAACAATACAATATAGCACAAGCAGAATAGTATAGTTGAAAGTAGGGTGAAGCACATGTCTTATATATATTTTTTTTAAATAATACATAAATACAAATTATATAAAAATAAATACAAAATTAGAGCTGCTATATCACATAAAGGATAAGAGATATCGATTGTTTAACTAGATCGCATATGATAAAAGCAATATAGCGACCTAATCTTAAAATCTTTTGAAACTCCTATATCGCATGTGGGGTAGACGATACATAGTGTATCGCATATAGGTCAAGCGATACACCTGTGTATCGCATATACGTTAGACAATACATTACACCACCAAATACATGTTAGGTGATACGGTCTGTATAGCATATAAGTTAAGCGATACAGACTGTATTGCATACAGGTCAGGCGATTTACCTGTGTATCTTTTGCCCTATACGCGATACAGTTTATCGCTTATTCCAGTCGCTATACTCCTCGCTATAAGCACTGTACACCTCCTTCTTATTCGTTTGCATTCAAAAAACTCTATCGTTCCAAAGCTCCTCCTTCTTCATTCGCATTCAAAAAAAGATTGCTCCAATCTTTTTTTTCGAGCTCTGGTTCGGTTGAATTACTCTCGTTCCAAAGCTCCTCCTTCTTCATTCGCATTAAAAAAAAAAAAAAAGACTCTCGTTCCATTTTTTTTTCCGAGCTCGGTTTGATTGAATTAACTCATTCCAAAGCTCCTTCTTCATTCGCATTCAAAAGAGACTATCGTTCCAAATTTGCACTCGAGATCTTGCATTCGACTTCAAATACCACTGACGACCCAAATTCTTTTTTTCAAGCTCGTTTCATTTGATTTCTAGGCAATTGAAACCCCATATCACGATCTATAGGTAATGTTTACTTGTTTATCTATTTAATTTTTTAGTTTTTACTTATATTTTCGCTGAAAATGTAAAGTTAGGGTTCATACAAAACGTGTTTGATAAAATGTCCGATTCAATGTTTGTAGAATTTGTGTTGAAATCTTTCTTTGTTTCTGGAAATTCAACTTCGGGTATCACTCACAACCACTACAATAAGCACTTTATCTCAGGTTGGTGTCTTTTATTCTATTGTGATCATTATTAAATTTCGATTAGTAACATCTCTTTTGCCCATTTAGCTCAAGTTGGTTATGTTGATTTTTTGTTGTTCCATTTCCATACAGTTTTAACTTTTATCAATAGTGGGTGTTTGGTCTAAACAATAACTGAACTTAAGCTTGAGTTTAAGGTTAAGCCTGATAATTTAAGTACACGTTTAGATTTACTCATATTCGATGGTGGTTTATGTTGGAATTAGAAATTAGCTGCACTCTCTGTGTCGATAATGCCTGCACAAATCTCTGTTTCAGTAATATTCACTGTTGATGCGTTTGAGCATTTATTGTAATTTCTTAGTTCGATCCGATCCAATTGTGGCATGGAATTACAGTTGTGATGAGAGATATGTAGATTATCCAGTTAAATTTGTGAGGTTTAAGCTGGTTTTAGTGATAAGTGATAGCTTATTATCTTGTTATATCAGTTGCAATACGAATTCCAATCCCTAATATTGTAGTTGTATCTTCTTTTTATGTGAAGTAAGTTGAATATCAGTTAAACAGGCTGGCTCCTTCCATGAAATATGATGGATGTCTAGTTCTCGATGCAATGTAACTTTGCTAATTATTACTTAGGTCAATTAAGCTTTAAATATTAGTTATTTAAATTACTTAATATGGATAGTGAAGCTTTAGGTCAAAAAAATAACATGGAATATATTAAACCAGGCTGTGACAGGTTTTACATGAAATATGGCTTACTTAGGATTTTTATGAAATACTCAAGCATATCATATATGCACTTTGATTATCTCACATCACACAACTAATATGACCGATCTAACTTATGCCATTGTTTGTATAAATAAACAATAGCAATGGCAAATTATGTCAGAATTTCTCTTTTTGCCAATGACAAGATTTTGCTGGGTCAGGATGGACCATATTATGATAGGGGACCATTGAGGAATATCAAAGTAAGGATAGATACTAATTATACCAGTCTCTTGAATATGGTATGTGAAGAGTTGGGAATTGATTCTACAGGAAGCAAAGTTGAAATATACCACAAGCAGGTATCGATCTATAGTCCAACTTACAAAGAAGTCGTGCTAAAAGATATTAATACCGATATGGATGTTGAATCTCTAACTGATATTGCAAAGGCATTTGGTATGACATGCCTTCAACAACTGTACATTGAAGTCAAAAATATATCAACCATGCTTGTAGAGCAACATGTAGTGGATCAGCCGGCTATACCAAAAAGACTAGTGACACAAGAGTTTGCAAATGTTCAAACAAATATAGAAAGGAGCAACAGTTCAATGTCAAAAGTCGAAGAAAATATTTACATCGAAAATGATATTGAGGAAGAGATGGAGGAGGCTTTACAAGAAACTAATTCAAAATATGAAGTAATATTTAAGAATCAAGATGAGGATAATCAAGATGGGGAGAATGAGATGCCATTTGAGATTGATACATCGAGTAACGAACACGAATCTCCAAATAAAAATGAACTTCTTCAGGAAGACATTGTTGTAGAAAGTGCTCAAGAAGAACAATAAACTAGTGAAAGTTCATCATTCCAAGATCCTATTCCATTCTTAGGTAATATGGATGTTGGTGATGGTTATGCATCTTATGAGAAAGAATTTCTTAAATCCGAAGACTTGTATTTAGGTAATGAATTTAAGCCTTGAATGAGGTTTAAAACTAAAGCTGATTTGTTCTATGAGGTCAAAATGTGGTAGATAAAGAATCACTATAACTTCATAGTGATAGAATCAAATAAGAAGATATGGAATGTTATTTGTGAAACCAATATGACTTGTAATTGTGAATGGCAACTTCGTGCATGCCAAAAACATTGGGATGTTGACTTTGTGATGATCATTATTGATGGTACACACATATGCACAAATAGGAGCTTTAGACAGGATCATCCACAGCATGACCAAACATTCATGAGCCAATGTTTATTGGGTCAAGTGAAGAGTAATCCTGATGTTAAAATCTCAACTCTTAGACAAAAGATCGAGGACACTTATGGGTATATAATGTCAACAAGGAAAGTTTGGGGGTGAAAAGGATAGCGATTGAAGAAGTGTATGGAAATTAGGATGAATCATACAATAAATTGCCAAAACTGATGGCTGCTATCAAAAGAATTAACCCACATACATGTATTGCATGGAAAGCACAATCAACAGAAAGTGATAGTGATGTGGTATTTGCTAGATTATTTTGGGCATTTGGGTTGTGCATAGAAGCCTTCAGACATTGTGGGCCCATAGTCAGTGTTGATGAGACATTTTTATATGGTAAATATCCACATAGTTTATTGATTGCATGTTGTGTAGATGGAGCAAATCATATCATTCCACTAGCATTTGTATTGGTGGATAAGGAATCAAATGACACATGGTCATGGTTCTTGAAAAAGCTAAAAAGATGCCTTAAAGGAGTGTACAGTGATTATCACACATTATGTCTTATATCAAACCAACACAAGGGTATAATAAAAGCATTAAATGATAACAACGTTGGATGGTAACCTCTATTCGCGCAATAAAGGATATGCATAAGACATGTTGCTAGCAATTTTAACACAAAATACAAAAATCGATATTTGAAGAAGCTAGTAACAGCAACAAGATTTCAAACACAAGAAAGAAAATATCAATTCTCTATAGAAGAGATAAGAAAGAGACACAGAACAGCTCCAAACTACTTTGAAAACATACCACTTGAATGGCGGACAAGAGCTTATGATGGAGGTTTCAAAATATGGTCAAGTGACAACAAACCTCAACAAAAGTTACAAAGCAGTATTGAAAGGTGCAAGATCGTTGCCTATACCAGCCTTGATTCTAAAAATCTTCTACAATTATGTTGGCTATTTTGATAAAAGGTGAATTGAAGCACACAAGGCTATAAGCAAGGAAAAAAATTACCCTAAATGGATTAGAACCAAGATAGAAAGATGGAGAGGAGCAGCTGCCCGACATAAGATCATTACATTTAGTAGAACGACTAGTTCTTTTAAGGTTCAAATAGGGGTCTATCTCATAGATTATGGAAACAAGTGTGGTCATTATCATATGGTGAATATTTTCAATAACACATGTGGTTGTAAAACGTGGCAAACATTCGAAATGCCTTGCTTCCATGCCTTTTTAGTGATGACACATGTGAAAATGGATCCCATGAAAAACATTGAAAGATGGTTTCATTGGAAGAATCAACTAGCTTGTTACACAAGCAATTTTCATCCTCTAGGAGATATGCGGACATGGATAGATGTAGAAGATATGCGATGTATACATCTGCACTATGAAAATGCTAGAGAAAAAGGAAGACCAAGAACAAGTGAATTCCATGATGAAATGAACTTAAAGGAGAAACCTACGGAGGATACTTATGGAAAATGTAGAAAAAAAAGGACACAATAGAAGAACTCATCCAAATAATTAGGTAAAAATTAAGAATAGCAAATTCACAATTTTTTTTTAAAATTTTTATTATCATGTAATTAAATTGTGTGATTGACTACTCTACATTAAGACAATTTTTGTATAGGAAACTAACAAGTCTCTACTTTACTTTGTACAGATGGATCTAGGACCAGTTGATGGATCAGTCTTAACACAGCAGCAAACACATAGGTCAACTTGTATGGGATGGAGAGGCATAAAACTAGGCTAAAATATTTGTATAATTGATCTATTCATTTGGTTAAAACATTTATAATTTATTTAATTTTTGTAGGAGCATAAACTCGTGATATGCAGACTGGATGAGGCATCATTAATGAATCCAAAGGAGATGAGAACTGCATATGATCTTCGCATAGACCCATATCTTAAGCAAGCTGGATTTTCTGGTGTAGCCTGTCTGCCATTTATCATGCTAGATTAGGCTTTGATTACTATAGTAGTATAGAGATGGAGACTAGAGACCCACACATTCCATATGCCACGTGGAGCAGTCGAGTTGACTTTATAGGACAATGTTATCCAGTTTGGATTGCCCATAAATGGGCAGGTAGTGATAGGGATTACTGCACACACATGGCCTGATCTGTGTGAGCAGTTACTAGGAGTTAGACCAAATAGTCAAATGTTTAATGTTCAGAGATTAAGGATGATATGGTTGAAAGAGATACTATTACAGGGCCTACCAGAGCAAGCCGATGAGATTATCATCCAGAGACATGCGAAGGCATACACTCTTTAATTGATGGGTAAGATCCTATTCCTTGATACATTATCCAACCTCATATATTTGATGTTCTTGCCACTATTAGAGGATTTCCAGGCAGCTAGGACATACAAGTGGGGATCAACTTACCTGGCTTTTTTGTACAGATATTTATGTAGAGTTGCACAGGCAGGTACCTATGTGATAGGAGGTGCTTGCATACATTTGCAGATATAGGCATGGGATAGATTCCCTCATATAAACCCTCACATACCCCACCCACAACCCCCCCCCCCCCCCCCCCCCCCCCCCCTTCCTCTTTTCCATAGGACCCTCACATGTTAACTGGATCAAGGGTGTCCTCTTGCATTTAGATGGGATGACATCTTTGATGTCACACAGACTTCTACAATGTATCACATCTATACTACAAGGAGTTGACCTCCATACCCCTCAGGTATGTCATACTTCTGAAATTTAAATTTTCAAAAGGTTATCTATAATATATTTTTCATTACTAAAATTATTTTATATCTTTTACAGATATGTTGGACACCTTACACTCTAGAGATTATACAGTCTTTGCCAGATATCTGTAGAGAGGGAAATGTATATGGTAGCCAAAATGCCCTTGATTTGCTTCCATATTATGGAGATCACTACCTATAGGGTTATGAGACAATTTGGTAGCATTCAGAGCATCCACAAGACTGTGATGGATCTAGATAATATACATGATATGGATCTTAAAGGAAACTTCAAAAGAGGTAATAGAGGATAAAACATGCTAGAATTTATCACCAGTGGGATGATAGATGTAGAGATTCATACAATATAGCATGATAATATACTACCATCCATGGTGACGCGATCTTGAAGGATAAATATTCAATCATAATTTATAGGCATCTAGGACTAAGATAAACTAGTCCCAAAAATAATAAAGAAAAAGAAGAAGACTTGATATGGACAAGTCTAAGACTAAAGATTTAGTCTTAAAATAGCATGAATAAATAATTGCAAAGTATGAAAATAAATAAATTGCAAAGCATGAAAATAATAAATAACAAGTGAGGTTATATGTTCTAAAGATTATACATAAATATATAAATTATATATAGTTAGATATAAATAAGAAGTTAGCATAATAATAACAATAATACATTAATAACAACATATAAAAGCATAATAACAAGATAATAAAATAGGAATTTCATGTGCAAGAACAAAATATGAACATGTTGTTGCTTTTACTACTCATGTGAGTTTCAAAACACACCATAATCATGTTTAAGTTACATGACATGGATAAACTAAATGGTTGGAATAAGTTTACCTAAATGTTTATAGGTGGTATGAAGATGGTAGATGAATGACTATTATGTGGTAGAAAAAAGATATGGTTTGTGGTAGATGAGGATTTTTATGAGTGTTTGTTTAGAGAGTTTTTGGTAGAGAGATCTTATATGGAGTGTTATGTAGTGAATTTGAGAGAGTTTTGATAATAAAATGAGTTATGTGAAAGAATGAAAGAGGAATGGGGTATTTATAGAGTTTTAGAGTGGAAATTAGATGTAATTAAATTAATTGAAAAATAAAATAATTGGGAGTGAAGAGAGAGAGATGATGGACAGTAACTAGAGGAAGAGAGAGAGAGAAGTGATTAAAAATTAATTTTTTAAGAAAAGTGTAAGAGAAGTTTAGTAATATGTGGTGTAAAATTTTTATAGGAAAAGAAACTTGTAAGAAATAGGTATATAGGTTGTAAGAATAGGTAGTAAGAAAAAGTAGAGATAGATCAATAGTAATGAATAGTAGAAAAGTACTATGAATAGTAAACTGGATAAATAAAATACCGGTAGTAATAAAAATACATGTATAAAGGTGATATCTGTAATTTTTAGTTACCAAAAAATTCTAAAACTAATATTTTTGGAAACCTTATATTTTTACGAGTCTATTAGTATTAACAGAATATTTTTGTCGTTCGGTGTACCAGGGCACGATTTTTTAAAACTAATCCGGTTCGGATCCGAAGGACACTAGAAATTCACGACTATGATATTTTTAAGCTTCCCTATATTATTACGAACTATTATCAACAACTATTTTCATTTCGTTGTTTAGGGTTTAAAAGCGCGAGATTGCCAGATTTTAAACACTAGGGTTAGTTGTAAGCTTTGTTGACTTTTAAGGTTTCGGTTTGACTTCTGATTTTATTGAGTTATTCGTAAGATCATAAAATTTTGGGGTTTTGTCTACATTATATATTTAGCTCAACGTCTATGGTTTTATTTCATTTTATTTTTTATTATTTAATATTTTTCAGTTCTCGAGATTGTTTAACCGAGTCTAGGGTTATGGGTTGACTCAGTTTGACTTTTGGTGAAAATTAAAAATTTTGATTTTAAAATTCACCAAAGGATTTAAGGTCTTAGTATTTCGTTGTCAAGCGTTATTTGGATATATCGTCTTGATTTGCGTGTTAAGAATCAGATAGATGATTTGATTGGTGTATGGATGTTGATTCAACCGATAGTTGGATTTTCTATTTTGTTTTGAAGGTTCTCTTTTTCTCAAGATTAAGGATTCTCGTGTTTGATCTTATTTAGAATTAGGTTTTAACTTGGTTCTATTTTTAGGGTTTCGATTTTGGTTTTTGACTTATAGGATTAATATCTAAGAATTATGAAAATTTCAAGAGTCTACACTCTATCTCTTAGTGAGAATGGAAAAGCATGCAACTTGATTTGCTCCTCAGATACTCCTTGCGGCCTCATGCTAGAGCACACCGATAAGTGTTAAAAGACCCATATTATTTGAGCTTAATTGGACATATTTACTATGTAATTTTTGTATTTTAATGAAGAAAAGGATATTTATTGTGTTCAAATTCATTTTCAGGTTTCATGGGCTTATTTGGACAATTAAATGATAATTTAAAGCAATTAAAGCAAGATGGGCTAGTTAGCATACGAAAGAATGCCTTTATTTTTTTTTTTTCAGCCTCTTCTTTTGCACTTCAAGGGCAGGATAGGAGGGGAAGAAATGAGCACCTTATAAATACCCATTCCTGCATTCATTTTTTATGTATCCCATATCCTGTAACATACCATTCCTTGTATCATAATAGAATAGAATATTAAAATAGAGTAGAGAGAATCATTCGGTTATAGAGAGAGAAACTTAAGAGAATTTTGAAGGTTTCATAGTAGCTTGTGCTTCAACATTCAATTCATCAAGGATTTTCTATTCTTATTGCTTTATCTATAAATAGGTTTGCACTATTTCTCTAAGTCTTTGTTTTGTATTGCCATATTCATGGAGAAGTAGTTTTATTTTGCTTGGATTTGTGAATCCTTGATCGATTTCAAGTAACTAAACTATGCTTTTGTTGAAAACGTGATTGATTTATTGAATTCAATAGCTCAAGCCTAATAGATCTGGAATCTATATAGTGCACAATATGGGTTCATGTTTGATCTCATTAAAATAGATCGATAAGTCATTTTAATTGATAAATCTAGGCTATGGATAAGATTAATCTTAGATACCTCTTGCCGAGGACAAGTGAAAATCTTCCATCACTTATTTTTAAAATTCATTGAGTTGGGTTTCTAAAGCAACAAACTCTTGATTGTTGATTTTGTTAGTTTAGGTTTAAATTAGCTCTTAGTTTGATAGATTTTCCCTCTTGTTTTTCATCAGCTAGATAATAGGAAAAGGGCAGACGTAGAAGTACTTGCCATTTTTCCCTTGGGACCGACCCAGATCATTTTCTCTATACTACATCTAATGGGTGCACTTGTCCTGTGAAACCGTAGTTAGAAGAGCGATTTAGAAAATTATAAATTTAAAAGGTTTTGGTTTTTAAAACAAACACCACAAACATTTTTGGCGCCATAGTCAGGGAAATTTGGTGATATTTTTAAAAAAGCCCAATACTGTTAATCTAGCCATTTTCCTTTCGTTTTTTTTTTTTTTTTTTTTTTTTTTTTTTTTTTTTTTTGCTAAAAATCTATGGTGAATTTCTCTCTTTGTGCTTAATTTGATAAGACATTCTGATATCATGGATTTTGGTTGGTGGATTCCTAAGGACCACTATTGGAATGTTCTTTATAACCCTCAAAATAATGAACATGAACATGAAGTGAATAATGTGTGCTTGAACTGTGGTGAGGGTGAATGGTACTGTTTGTGTGCTAATCCTTGTTTTGCTAATGTTCCTTCATGCATTCAATCACCTCCCCTGTTCTGTAATGAAAATCAAGTTATTGAGAACTTAGAAACCTTAGCTCATGCACTAGAAAATCCTATTCTAACCACTTCATTATCACAAGGGTCTTTTACTAAAGTAAATCATATGCATGATTTTGAGCATGATGAGTGTGAAATGATTGTGGAGGGTGTTCATGATATGGTTGAGAAAATTTCTGTTTGTGAACATCTTGCGCATGAAATTTTTGTTGAGCAGGGTGAAAATGTGGAGTAAGGTTCATATGAGGTTGTTGATGAGGAAATTCAATGTACAGTAGAAGAAAAAGAGGATGTGGAAGGTGAGCAAGAATTGACAAATGCAGAAATTAGTTGTTTTGCATTATTTTTTATGATAGAATGTACAGGAGAAGCTGAATTTTCTAAGTTGTACCCTGAACCTATTGGGTATATATTGAGTTTAAGCAAACAACAATCTCCCAATTCCCCTCTCCCCATAAAAAATTTTTCTTAATAATGGGAATTGAGCTTAAAAGAAAAAGAACAAGAAAAAGAAGAAAATTCCCTTCGATTTTTGAAAAAACAAGTCTCTGGGACACATTTGTTTGGGATCCTGGTGGATGAGGATTTGTTTGGTTTTTAATAAGTCAAGCTTTTGACATTAATCAATCCATGTCTAATTTTGTTTGTTGTATTCTCTTTGTTTTTTTTTTTTTTTTTTTTTGTGTTTTTGCTATCCAAAGTCAAAAATTTTGCAGATGTGTGGTGTTTTCACATATTTGTATAGAGGTGAGAATTCATTCTTTTTAAGAGAAAAAATAAATAAATAAAATATTCAATGATTTTATCTTCTAAGGAAAGTGAGAAAGGTTTTCATTAGATTTTTAAGACTTTTATGCATGTTATATGTTGAATTTATGATGAAACTTTAAACTTTTGCTGCGCTAATTTGGGTTTCTATGTTAATTTTTGCTGCTGCAATTTTGTTTTAACGCTGCAAATTTTGTGCTTAATTGAATTACACTTGATTATTTGAGTTTTGGAAAGTGTATATGATGAATTTGCAATAGATTGAGCCCTAAAAAGAAGCAATTGCAGCAGCTTGGGGCCTCGAGGATCACTATCGCACCCCAAATTTCCTTGCAATTTAAGCCTCGATGATAATTTTTCTATCGCACTTAAATTCATCATTGTTGAGGCTCAAACGGAAACGTCGCGACCAAAATAATCACTTGTCGAGTGTCAAGTCATGCATCAAAATTTGCCCTAAACTCAACTCTCGATCGCTGCTGTTCAGCTACAAGAAACGTCCTACCTCTACCCGGCCTCGATCTCGTTAGGGCAGAAGGCCGTGCACACTGTGCAGCTACTTGACAGTAGACATGTGAACAGCAGCCACAAGCCAAGCTTCATATGAGGCCGACTACTTGAAGTCCAATAGCAACTCGTTCAGATCTGCACTCCAATGGCCTATCAATCGAACAAACCTTCATTGCCAATGGAACCTACAACACTGAGCCTAACAAACATGCACAGCAGCCATATCAAACCTCACCACTTGAGCTTGAAAATCCGAGCTAAGCTGATTCTACCGAGCTGCTGTGCACAATCCTAGCCTCCATCTTTGTTGATGAGCTGAGATGTTATTACCAAGCACACCAGGCAAGCTTCAAGACAAGTAGTTACAGCAAGTACCAACCTCCCCCTCTTTATTTTCCAAGCTGCTATCTCCACTAACCAAACAAGGCTGAGCAACACATCAGATCTAAGTCAACAACACTATATCGAACAGCAGGAATCAACAACGAGCTATGATGTTCGATCTATCATGTGGCAGCATAAATGTAGGCCAAGCAGCCACACTCATACAGCTCTAAATAGCGGGGCACCAGCCTGCTATCACACATTTTGAGCCAAGTGGGTTGAGAAACCATCTATTAAAAGTTGGCACTTAGGGCACCCTTAGGACACCAACTGAGCATTGAGGAAGCACTACCACTAACCTATTATAGCAGTAGGATTGAGCAAGACTAGCACATGTTCAACACACACAGAGCACTCCTTCAAAGCAAAAGACAATCAGGCTAGCTTCAACTAAGCAGCAATAGATCCATGTTCTAAAGATGATAGGAAGCCGAGCTCCATTCGAGCTTATTGCAGCAATGCCAAGCTAATCTGACCAGTGTCACACAGCAAGCTCCAAGAATTGCAGCAATACCAGCAGAACAGAGAAGACAGTCTATTGATCTGACTTACCGACCTGCTTCAGTGGATGGATAAGACATCACATCTCACTCTCATTCCACCCAAGGCGGAAGACCGTGCTGCATCGTGTCCATTGTCGCTCCCTAATTTTCTTTACTGTCGAGGCCTCAGTCATTGCTATCCTTGTCCTAGCATTCGACAGAATAAAAGCTGATCTTCATCGCGCCCTCGACCCTGCTAAAGCAAAAGACTGCGCTGAAGTTGAAGCTTTCGTCGCATCTAAAATCTACAGAGGTCGAGCCCTAGCATGGCGCCTCAATTCATTCGAAGTCGAGCGCTCAAGATACTGCTACGGTATGTGGTGAAGCCTTGACCCCGCCCAGTGCAGACACCCAGGTATACTGTATCGAGGCCTTGGCACAATAGAAATTCTCCTCGATCGCCCCTCGATGCGCCAGCAGCATAGTTCCTCAAGCGCTACAGTACGCACTCTCCCTACTGCCCTATCTCGATCCCACCCATGTATAAGGGCGGGATGAATCTGCAAAAATATCTTGTTAAAAAAAAAATTCTTAAGTCGAGCCATGTAAAAACAAAAGTCAAGCATCAAAATTAGGAAGTCGAGGCTCGAATCACACTTCAAAATTTTTCCACAATCAGCCTCGATAATTGTTTTTTTGCTACAGTGAGTGTCAAGGATTTCTACCCTATCCCGATCCTACCTAGGTACATAGGCAAGAATCCTGGTCTCCTAAATTTTGCAAATTTAATCTACAGTTTAAAAAAAAGAGAATAAATCTCGCTTTCTTTCCCACACTTCGATACGAAAATTTTCTCTAACTTTGTTCTTATTCATTTTCAAAAACATATACACACATCCTGTATATCCTTTGAGCTTCATTGTTTGACTTGGATAGGCTAACCCTGTTTTTAGTTTGTTTTGTTGTTTTGTTTTTGCAGGTTTGTGTCCATACCTTGTTAGATTTACAAATAAAAGTTGCATCTAATTGATGTAAATACAAAGTCTCCTCTCATATCCTGGTTAAGGCACATTCAAACTAGTATTTCAACATAAGCCAGGGGAGTTTTCAGTGTCACATTCTTTCCTATCCTTTACCTCACTTGTGCTTGATTGAATACACATTGAGGATAATGTGTTGCTTAAGTGTAGGGGAGGGATATGTTGGAAGGAAAGAAAAATTTGGGTTCTGTTTTGAGCTTCATGATGCATATATACACTTGTTGATCAGATTTTCCCCATTTAGTAGTTTGCTAATGAGCTGAAATTTTGATTTTGGAATCTAGAAATTATACTCATTTTGTCGGAGCTAGCATTTAAAAAAAAAGTATAGTGATCTTTTGTGCCTTACTCGCCTATTTTTAAACTTAGTATACTTAGTCAAAGTTCTTAGACAAAATCTGTGTGGGGTAAATTTACTAGCTGTTTAATGATTAAATTTAGAGTTGTGAAAGAGGTCAAAATCCCTAGTTTAAAGATAAATGGATGTGTTTCTAAGTTTGTTAGTAGTATATTTACATTTCAAATATTTTAAGAGCTTTTTTAACCTTTAGTGAAAGGGGCATATGAAATCTATCTCTTGGTGATTCTTCTCGAATAATCTCAAAAATATATATACATATATATGTGTGTGTGCACATAAAATTAAAAAAAAAAAAAAAAACCAATTGCACTTAGGATTGAAATGGGCTTGGGTTAGTCCCTCAGAAGAGCAATTTCTTGTCCCCTCTTTCAATTTTAAATAAACCAAAAAAGAGGCTGAAAAGTAATGAGCCAAAACTCATCCAGAGGAGAAGTAAAGAAGCAGGCAAAACCCCATCCCTCTGAAGGCTTTGAAAAAAAATGAGATTTATCAAAAAAGAATAAAAAAAATCCAGGGGATTGATATATGTCATGTAAGGACCCGCTATCACTCCTATAATTAAATAGACGATAATAGTTCCCCAACCACATATAACATGTAGGATTATATGTAAGGTTATCTAAAAGAAGTATTTGAGGAATTGTTTGTCTAGTTCCGCATAATTAACATAATTGAAACCATAGTTTTTCAAAATTTTTAGCAAAGTAAACTACACCATTAACATATTTCACAAAAGAAATAAGCTCAAGTCATACATAGCTAAGTACGTATATATATATTACAACCAAAGGCTTCTTACAAGCCTTAACAAAATTACACATATAATCCAACCAAAACTTTAAATACATCCACAAAAGCTATCATAACTACTCTATAACAAAATATGGATCCCATCAAGTCTAAGGTCATCTCTAGTCCTCCAAATCATAAGAAAATCCTCAAAATCGGTTCCATACCCCATATTCGTGTAAAACTCGTCAGATTCATCACCTGAAATGGTTAAAATATGAGCCAAAGGCTCAGTACGCAAGTAACGAATACAAATGCAAAGTGATTCACACATGCTTAAGCTAAATGCAAAATCCAACAATCAATAATTTATTATTTAATCTTTAGTTAGTCATACATCATGGGAGTATTCAAACTCCGGGCAACAGGGATGTCTAGGGAAACCTGAGTAACGATCACGATACTCAGGGGGTTGATATAAGTAGCTTGGATACTCATACTATCCTAGATAAATTTATCTATAACGATTAAGTAATCTCATTTAAGGTTTCTAGCCGTTTCTTGACTTTACTTAACTCGATCCATAATAACACTTAATTCAAGTGTTCCCATAAACATTGAATTAAATCATATTACATCCTTTCAAGAATAAGCAAATGTTATACCAATACCAAATTCCCCATTGATTACCCGCCAAACCACTTATGAAAGTCATATCGAAATGACAAGGGTGGTCTAAGCGCTCAAAACTACCATGCCCCCAATCTGAGCAGGGTTACTGCCCTCTAAACCAGATTCAATGGTATAAAAGACACTCAACAAACAATTATTAAATTTCTTAATTTAGAGTAACTTTAAATAATGCTTATCCTAGTAAAGAAACAAGCAAGTTACCACGTACCTGATTAGCTTGGGAATTAATGGGGGTAACCGAGCGAAGATCTATCACTGTACAAAATAATATTAAATTTCTCACTTAGTTCAAGCACAAATCAACTAGTTTCAAACATAACTAATCAAAGAAATTCAAATAAATTATTACAAAGTCATAACATAGCATTTAAACACCATATTATATCATACAATACTCAACAAATATTCAATTAATCATATATCAAGCTTTGGGAAATATTAGGGAAAGTTTTTGAAAATGAAAACTGCAGGGGACACGCCGGCTTTCAACACCGGCGGCGTTGAACCGGTGCATAATGCACTAAAATGCAACGCTTGCCATCACCGACACTGTTCAAAAACACGCTGGCAGCCTTTAGTCTACGTCGGCGGCTTTGAGCCGGTGTAGACTACAACTCCAAATCTCCAAAAATTTTCAAGAGTTCCACGGGATTGATCCATGCCCATGGATACCCCCAACACCAGCAGCATTTCCATGTACGGCGACAGCGTAGGCTACTATGCCGATGGCTTTAAGCCCGGTGTTAAAGATTTTGATTCTGTTCGCATTCCACACCGCCTATACGCCAGCGACGTTGGAACCCTAATAGCTGGCATACAATTTGAAAAATTAACACTAGCCAATTTGTCTTACAAAACCCAGCAGCGTTTTAAGCGACTTTAAGAAAATAGGTTCTAATCACATTCAACACTGCCTACAAGCCGGCAGCGTTGAAGTACTAGATGCCGGCGTATACTCAAAAACAAACCTATTCGAAAATGTTTTACTTCCCTTGTTTTCTTTACAACATTTTGTAAACTTTTTCACTTTCAATCCTTCTTTAAACTCATCCTAAGTTTCCCAAAACTTGTTCTATGTTCTAAACACCATTCAAACACCTAACTACAACATCAAACACCAATTACACTTCAATTCCACACTTCAACTACTCAAATTAACTTCACTACTCACCAACACTCCTTACAACTTCCCTAACACCCATCCAAGTTCACACAATAACAAAACTCAACCTAACATATATCAATGCATAAATCAATCAACTCAAATAATATTAACTCATCCTAGCATAAAGTTTTACATTTAAAATACAAGAAAGGAAATAGAACAAAGAGATTATGCTCGCATTAACTTACATGAATAAGCTTTGGCTTAGAGATATTTTTTATTCCAAAAGTTTGATATTGGTTTTTGATTTAGGGCTTAAGGTTTGAAGAAAAAGGAAAAGAGAAAGAAAAGAAAAGAAGGAAATTCGTATGAAATATGGGCTGCCAAAAAGAGACAATATTTAATCAAATTTGAGGTTTATAATTATCCAAAGTTTGACTTTGGGGGTATATTTGACTTAGGCTTAATTTGGCTTAATTTGGAGTGCATTTGAGTTGAATTTGAGCTTGAAAAGTAGGCTTAATTTTAAAAAAATTCTGTTAACAATATCTTAGGCAATTCAAAAGTTGTTTTGATAAATTTTAAACATAACACACACATATTAATTCATAAAAGACACAAACATTAATTTCACTATGCACACATTAATATATAAAACAATAATATTAATTTCATTGCATATACACATATACAAAATGACACATATTCAATACATGCACTAATTATATTGTTCATACACATATATCTCATTTCAAAATCATATATAATTTCAATAACACATTAATAAAATATAAATTAGGAAATTCATGGCTATTTCATGTCACATACTTTCATTTTAAGTTGTTGTCCTTAGAGAGATGGTTGAACTATTTATATGCTTTCTAATAAGTGGTGAGATGTGACCCTGCCACTTTTGCTCTGTTTGAATTTGCATCTCTTCTCTGATTTTGGAATTGGTTATTAAACAGTGAGATTAATAGTTTGGCTTACATGGATTAATCTTAAAAATTTGATTATAGTATGCTAAGTACGAGTACAATTATGGTAGGTTTGAGTTGTAGGCACTAATGAGTCACTTTGGATTGATAAATCAAAGAATGCTATGCTTGATGTGGTATGTTTTGAGGAGTACAATTAATGACAGATTCTGTTATCCTGATTTTGTTTGCTTGAGGACAAGAAAACAGTTAAGTGTGGGGGAATTTGATAAGTGTTAAAAGACCCATATTATTTGAGCTTAATTGGACATTTTTACTTTTTGTATTTTAATGAAGAAAAAGACATTTATTGTGTTCAAATTCATTTTCAGGCTTCATGGGCTTATTTGGACAATTAAATGATAATTTGAAGCAATTAAAGCAAGATGGGTCAATTAGCACATGAAAGAAGGCCTTTTTTTTTTTTTTTTCTAACCCCTTCTTTAGCACTACAAGTGCAGGATGGAGGGGAAGAAATGAGTAGCTTATAAATACCCATTCCTGCATTCATTTTTTATTTATCCCATATCCTATATCTTACCATTCCTTGTATCATAATAGAATAGAGTAAAGAGAATCATTCGGTTATAAAGTGAGAAACTTAAGAGAATTTTGAGGGTTTCACAGCAGCTTGTGCTTCAACGTTCAATTCATCAAGGATTTCTGTTCTTATTGCTTTATCTATAAATGGGTTTGCGCAATTTCTCTAAATCTTTGTTTTGTATTACCATATTAATGGAGAAGCAATTTTATTTTGGTTGGGTTTGTGAATCCTTGATCGATTTCATGTTACTAAACTATGCTTTTGTTGAAAACGTGATTGATTTATTGAATTCAATAGCTCGAGCCTAATAGATCTTGAATCTATATAGTGCACGATATGAGTTTATGTTTGATTTTATTGAAATAGATCGAGAGGTCATTTTAATTTATAGATCTAGGCTATTGGTAAGATTGATCTTAGATACCTCTTGCCGAGGACAAGAGAAAATCTTCCATCACTTGTTTTTAAAATTCATTGAGTTGGGTTTCTAAAGTAACGGATTCTTGAACTTTATGCAGATCTAATTGGAATTTCAGACTACTGATTTTGGCTAGGTCCAGAGTTATCGACTTCGAGAGAAGCTTTAATTTAAATTCGTGAATTCGACGATTCAATAATCAACACAACCATTGTCGAGCCCAAATTTTGCTCCTTTTCTCCTAAAGATCCCGATCCATACCAAACCCGACCCATTTGACACGGATCACTCGAAAAGGAACCAATAGGGATTTCGTAAAAAGCCTGGTTTTCTAAAAAATATTTTGATTGAAGTCACCACCAACTAAAGCTGGAAAAAGGTGAACCAAACAAAATGGTGGTTTAGTTTCTACTTCGGCTACTAGTCTATGGGAAAACCAAAAATTGATGAATCCGAGTGCTGCTATTTTAAAACTTAAACGTTTATATAAGCTTTAAACGGGCTTTAAAAATCTTAAATTATATAGGCCAAAAAGATTAATTTTGATTATTTTCAATTTTTTAAAATTTTGGTTTTTTTTAAAAAAAATATATATTTACATATTTACAAAAATATTTTTTTTGTTTTAAAAAAGATCCTAAAAGTTTTTATTTTTGTGACTGCTCCATAGGTGCCTACGTATCTGCTAGCCGGAATCAGGTCCCATAGTTCATTTTGACTTTTGTAAAATTTTTAATTTGTTTGTATTTTTTAATTTTGAAAACCCGCCAAATTTAAGTATTTAATCAAATTTTTTTATTTTTGAAAATCCCTAAAACACTTAATTTTTATTTTCTTTTTTTTAACTCCTAAAAGATATCTATTTTTGGAAAACCCCATTTATTTTTTGGTATTTTAGAAAATAACTAAGTGATAAATAGTATATATAGGCTAGGAAAACATTTTTTTATGTAATATAATATGATGCTAAATATATGCATAAAAGGGTAAAAAGAATTTTTTTTTATGAAATTTTTTATTTTTTAATTTTTGTAGGAAGATAATATTTACAGGGTTAATATTATACTAAACATTTTGCGAATTCCAACAAATAATTCTTTAACTAAACAATCACGAACTACAATTATAGCACATGATATAGAAACAATAATAAAAAGACACATAATAATAATCTTAATAATAATAAAGCTAACAAACCTATTTTATTATTTTTTTTATTTTATGATTTATCTCAAAAGGCATTTTTGGTAATTTTACTAAAAATTATATCCCAAAATTTTATCTTTTTACAAACTATACTTATATTCCTAAAATTTTATTTATCTAATCATAGTATTATTCATTAATACTAACAGAAATATCATGCATATTACACACACAAACATATGTTATTATTATTATTTTTCTCTTCTTTTTTATTTATTTTTTTATTTCTTACTATTTTCTGGTTTATATATATATATATATACACATTATATTAATATATATTATAGAAAAACAATAATAGTAATAGTAGTAATAATAATAAAACTAATAATTAAAAAAATGGAACCTTTTCAAATGATTTAGATTGGCTTCGTGGAGGCTGAGACGTGCAGTGGTGGCAGTGGTTGAAACGACTGGTGGTGGTGGTTGAAGCGGCTAGTAGCAATTCAACTGGGGTCAGGTGGTGTTAGTGCAAGGTGGTCCGAAAGGGATTTGGGAGATTCGTGGCGATGGTTGGGTTCAGTAGATATGAGTCAAAAACAGGTAGTGGTGGTGGAGGTGGGGCTTTAGTTTTAGGTGTGGCTGGTGTATGGTTGTTTGGAGGCGACGGCAATCTGGGTTTGGTGTGGTCAGTGGTGGTTCAGATGTGGGTTCGAAAAAGAAGATCTCAATTTTTTCTTTTTTGAGATTTTTTTTAGCTTTTTCTGCTTCGATCTTGGAGGAAATTGGTGTTGCCTTTTTATAAAGGTACAAGAGGAAGGCGAAGGAGCGGTCATTATGAAACTTGAAAAGTCGGGGGGTTTCGGTTATGGAAGTCAAAGGATCGAGGGTTATGAAATTTTAATCAAATTGAAACATTTTATTCAAAACACATTAAGAGCTAAATTCAATCCATAATTGAATTTTGATCTCCTTAGCAAGAAAAATGAGCTTGAAACGAGCTCAAACGAGCTCAATCGAGCTCTCGCAGCTTAGACATGGTGGACAGGCAAACGAGGAAGATGACAAGTGTGTGGTACACGCACGCGCCAAAAAAAAATAAAACCCTCTTGCACTCAGCCTGGATCGAACCCCAGCCTCTCTTCTTTACATTCAACACCTTTACGAACTGAGCTGAGTTCATTTCCCATTAGCTATCCCAATCCTAATATACTTAACCGATTAAAACCAAGCCTAATATGATTCTAATAAAAATGGACCGAAATCGATATGAATCCAAGGTCTAAACCATTTTCAAAATAGCCTAATACACTAATACTTTTTATTATTTTTTTAATTCTAAAAAACTTATCACTTATTATTTATTTTTAAAAAAATGGGGTTTTTTCAAATTTTTTAATTTTCGAATTTTTATATGCTTTTTCAATTTTGTAATTTTTTGTTGATTTTTAATTTAACTATTTTTTCTTTTTTATCATTTTTCCTTTTCCTCTCTTTTTTTATAATTTTTATGATTTTTTTAATTCTTCATTTTTTATTTTTTTATATTTTTAAAAAGGAGAGAAAAAAAAGGGTTGTCGACAGCTGCCCCTCTTTATGGTAGAGTTTGAATAAAACTCCACTATAAAGACCAAAAGAGACACCATTTTTGCCAAAGACCTAAACTTGGTGGGTTAAACTACAAAATTTCACCCTAAAAAATAGGGGTTTTTTATCACCTTGATAGCCAGGGGTTTTAAAGAGGTCACCTTGATAAATAGGGATTTTGGTCACCTTAATAGTTTTTTTTTTTTTCTTTGTCACCTTGATAGCCAAGGGTTTTTGAAAAGGTCACCCTGATAAACAAGGATTTTAGTCACCTTAATAACCAAGGGTTTTTTGGTCACCTTGATAGCCAAGGATTTTTTAAAAGGCCATCTTGATAGACAAGGATTTTGGTCACCTTGATAGCCAACAGTTTTTTTGTCACCTTGATAGCTAAAGATTTTGGTCACCTTGATAGTCAAGGGTTTGGAAAAGTCACCTTGATAGCCAAGAATTTTTTAAAAGGTCACCTCGATAGACAAGGATTTTGGTCACCTTGATAGCCAAGAGTTTTTTTATCACCTTGATAGCCAAGAATTTTTGAAAATGTCACCTTGATAGATAAAGATTTGGTCACCTTGATAGCCAAGGTTTTTTTGTCATCTTGATAGCCAAGGATTTTGGTCACTTTGATAATCAAAGATTTTGGTCGTCATGATAACCAAGGGTTTTCTTTTTCCTACCTTGATAGCCAAGGATTTTAGTCACTTTGATAGCCAAGGGTTTTTGAAAGGTTACCTTGATAGACAAGGATTTTGGTTACCTTGATGGCCAAGGGTGTTTCGGTCACCTTGATAGCCAAAGATTTTTTAAAATATCACCTTGATAGCCAAGGATTTTGGTCACCTTGATAGCCAAGTATTTTGGTCACCTTGATAGCCAAGGGTTTTGAAAAGGTCACCTTCATAGACCAGGATTTTGACCACCTTGATAGCCAAGGGTTTTTTTGCCACTTTAATAACTAAGGATTTTTGAAAAGGTAACCTTGATAGATAAGGATTTTGGTCACCTTGATAGCCAAGGGTTTTTCGGTCAACTTGATAGCCAAAGACTTTCGAAAAGGTCACCCTGATAAACAGGGATTTTGGTCACCTTGATAAACAAGGGTTTTTTTATCACTTTGATAGCCAAGAATTTTGGTCACCTGGATAAACAATGATTTTTTGTCACCTTGATAAATGCAGAATTTTTTGTCACCTTGATAAACAAGGATTTTTTTTTCACCTTGACAAACAAGGATTTTTTAAAAGGTCACCTTGATAAATAGGGATTTTGGTCAAGGGTTTTTGGTCACCTTGATAAACAAAGGTTTTTGGCCACCTTGATAAATAAGGATTTTTGGACACCTTGATAAACAAGGACTTTTTGAAAAATTTGCACCACAAAAAGAAGAAAACTTTTTAGAATACCGAGGTTTCTAAAACTAAGAAATACTAGGGATCGAAATGTGATGGGAATACTGAAGCCCCAACAACTCAAGATAACTAGGGTTCCAAATGCTTGAGGAAAATTGCTAAGTCTTTTGGCATAGGATAACAACGGTGCTCATTTATTTTTTCAACATTTTTGAAGACTGATGAAGTGCATGGAAAATTCTCTTTTTACATGAATATCTGAAAAATTATTAATGTTTCTAAAAAATTAGATTACTAATAAGCAGGAAATTTTATTGTCCCTTGAAAAACTTTGATTACATAGTGGACTTGCTTCGTTGCTCAACAGCCGTCTTCTTTAGTTATGATAAGTTCAAAATTGGTTTTTATCAGGAGGTGATAATGGCATAGTGTCTTTTCAAGGTGATTCTCACTGAAGAGATGTATCTGGGACTTGCCCCACTCTAACATTAAAGCTTTAGGTATGTGAAGCTCCTTAGTCAAAGGGAAATCATGTTCATGGCTTGTCAATGATTCTGGAATCTGCTTAAGGTATCCAATCTTTCATCTCAAATCAGTATAGAACTATGTTTACCATCTAAGTAGAAAACTGCAAACATCACCAATCGCTTATTGTAGGGGGACTTCCACATCTCATGTAGAAAATGGGCCGACTAGACTTTATTGGGGCTTTCCATGTTTCTCGTATGCTCATTCTTATCTTTTTTAATTCAGGGGTTTATCATGAACTTAGGGACCCATTCTTTTTACTCTTAAGATGCATGTTCCTAGAGAAAGATCTTTTAATGAAATTGTTCAATCTAAGAAGACTTCCTTGTACTCTCCTGTGGCTTATTTTCACTCAATACTTCAATTCCCTAAATTATGGTCCAACTTGGAAGTGATACATTCTAAGTCAATCTGATAGGTCTTTCTAGGACCAAAATGTAGGCTTTTGGTCAATGGTTTAACAAATGAAGGATATTCATAAAAATGTCAAATTTTAAAGTAGATTCAATTCAATCATCATCCCGGGTTTACAAGTCAAGAACCTTTAGGAAGAACTAAGTTGTATTTGCCCTAGTTTCTTAGGTAGATGTTGTTTAGGATAAATTCAGTTCCTTTGATCAAAAGAGTCTATTTGGGAGGAATGTGTATGAGTGTATGGCACTTTTGAACTCTAAAACTTTGAGCCTTGTGTAAAAAGCATTGGCACTGTAGGTACTAAAATTGATATGCCTAAAGTTTGAAGAATATTTTACAATCTGTGAAGGGTTTTGATAAGCTTATGAGAACATATATGACTTGGAAAATTTTTGTAGAAGGGGATATGATAGTGTATGGACTTGTTTTTTTTCACTTTTTCTCCTTCTTTTTTTATTTGTTCTTTTTTCTGCTAGCTTTTTTGAAAAGAATCACTTTTGATTTTCTTTATTTTGCCCTAAAATGAATTTAAGCCTAGAATGGTCGGGTATGTTCAAATGTGTATATAGTAAAAGACTCTTCGTCATTTCAAATGGAACATGACATATCAGTCACAATCATTACCCATGAATTGATGCAACTAAGGCAAATATAGCTCATTTTATCCTTTTTCTCCAATTTGATTAATTACCCTAACCTCCATTGTGCCCAATGTAAGGTAATTCTTGACAAGGTTTAATTTGAAAAGTTTCTCCTTAATTAGCTCAAATGGGTTAGCAAGGGGTAAAAGTGTTTGGAACAAAAGAATTGAATGCCTGTCATCATTTTGACTGATGTATCAAATGCAAGGGAGACCTCCTCTAAGGAACAAGTCAATTTCCTCACTTGATTGCAACTCAACTCTCATGTGTTTAAGGTAAGTGTTTGGGACTAGGTTTGCCTCTTGTCATTATGAACTATTCCGATTAAAAGATTCTTTCCCATGTGTAGAGATTTTTGAAACTTCTAAGAGTCATTGGTCTTTCGCGTGCTATAGCCCCTATCTTGGCTAGCGGATTCAAATATTCAAGATGCCCCTGAATGGGCCAACAATCATTTGCATTTGAAAACGATGCCTTTATATATTTATTTTTTGTTTTTTGCCTCAATTGATGGCAACTTAATGCTTTTGTGATTCCCTTCTCTAATTGCCCCAATCATAATTAGCTTATAAACAGCAAATTCTCTTAGGACAAATTTAGTCCTGCATGATATGATCTTTATTGGACTCTTATTCCCTCTAAGCAACTTTTCACACGTGGGTAGGGAAGCATATTTTAAATGAGTAAACATGTGAGTTTTTGGACTTCTTTCAGTAAGTAGAGTGTTTAGATTAGCCTCTCAAGTCAGGTGAATGACTATCGAGCATTAGATTAAGTCTATCTATCTAAAGTAATTTTAGGGTCTGGAAATATTCCCACTTACTAACAATTTTTATTAACTCTTTTTTTTTTTTCATTGTCCTTAGAAATTTTTGTTTAAAAAAAGGAGGAAATAGTTCGAAATTGCCTCAAAAAATAATTGTTTTATGGAAAATTTTTCATCATTTTTTTAAGAAATTATTTACAAAAAGATGGGAGTTTTGAGAATTACTCTAGAAAAAATGTGACATGATTAATGTGAGTGCCTAAAGTTAGACTCTATTGACAAGAGGTGGATAAATCCCATTTACAAGGATGGGCTAGACTCTATAACAACTGATATTGATTAGAATTTTTTATTTTTTAACAGATAAACTCTACTAACTTCTAGTAACGAAGGAGATACTTTTCATAATTATGGCAAGCTCTAAGGGATTTTTTTTTAAAATTATTTTTCGAATGAGTGAAATTTATCTATAAGAGCAACTACAACAATGCGATAGACCCTATATATAGGGTAATTGTCTAAACAGGTTTTATATACAAGGATTATGATATCTACCAAAATTCCATACAGGTATGATTTACAAGGGTGTCGGTTCTAAAAAGGGATACTGAATTCTCTTTAGAAAAACTTTAGACATAAGTCTCTTTTTCTTTTCCTTTTTTTATTTTGAATTTATTGTTTTCTTAAATATGAACAAATGATTATGCAAATATAGATTGATTAGCTTGTTTGACTATATAGGTGGATATTTACAAGGTGATCTTGAAGGGTATTAAATACTATTTAATAGGAGTTGTAGACTTGTATATTTTTTATTGGAATTTTTTTTTATGGTAAGAAGCATGCAAAATAAAGCAAAAATTATTTAATCATGTGATTAGTTTATAAAATTTCATTGTAAGAGGTTTATTTACATACTTAATGGACAAATATTTACAAAAATACTTGTAGACACCCAATTTTTGCTCAATTTAAGGTTTAAATTTATGATAAAAATTAGTATTATGTCGAGCTCACAAAAAAATAGTAAAAAAATAGAAAAAATAAAAAAATAAGCAAAAATAGCAAAAAAAATCAAAAACAGCAAAAATAAGATAACATATAGAAGTAGTAAGAAAAATAAAAAAAAATGAGAGTAGTAAAGAAAAGTAAATTTAAAAAAAAAATTATTATTCTTTTAAAAAAAAATTCGAGCTTGATATAATACATATTTTTGTTATAAATTGTTTTTAAAGTTAATTAAACAATTTTTCAAAATTATTTTGTTTAATTAAATGCAATTTTTAAGAGTCTTAAATATTAATTTTGCTGGACCCAACCAGACACAGGCCAATGGCCTAACGGTTAAGACCACTGACCCATATGACTAGACTAGCCACAAGACCTGGATTCGATTCCATGAGGAGGTAAATTATCCCTTTTTTTTTCCGCGTGCTTTCATTGGCTGGATGAGGTAAGTGCACATGTTAGCAAGCTGTTAGTTGAGGTAACCGCACGTGTCAGCAAGTGGGTAGGTAAGTGGTAGGTGAGCGATAGGCCAGAGCGTCCAGATACAATGTATCATGGTAGGTGTCACGCCCCAACGGGTACCCTAAACGTGGCAGTCCGCCACACTCAATATCAAAGCTTAAGTATGACAACCTTAGTCATTTCCAAAAGCTTTTATATTAAGTGTAAGGCTTACTTTCACAATTTTAGAGGACCATATATGGAATAGTGAAGCTTAAGGAGATATAAAAACATATTAAGAAAAGAGGATTCACAATGAATATTTGTTCATAGCAAGACTGTGCATACTTAGGAACAATTCCCTAAATTACTAAGCTATTATATAAATATTTGCATGCTAATACTATGATGTACTTTATCCAGAGTTCTAATATTCAAAAGGGATTACCTGCCCACATGGTCCACGTGGCCTTAGCCATAAGTACGGAAACTGCAAAATAGCTATCGGGGTATAAGCTAATAGGCTTAATAGAACTATTTCCATAAATAACTTCTTGTAACAAGATTCAAACAAGTTGATTAATCAACAATGTAATGCATCAAGCACGTGGGCAAACAAGCATATAGCTTTCCGGGAACTATATGTTGAATGGATTTACGCCCTCCATTCGGGGTTTGGTGTTACTCAAAACAAGTAGTTTGATAATAGAAAATTTAAGCTTGCGAGCACTCATCGCCAAGCATTCATAAAAACTTTTATACTTGCGAGCACTCATCGCCAAGTATTCCGAATCTACTTGATTTGACCTTGCTTTCGGATCAACCGCCAAGCATATTCCATTAAGCCGCCAAGCAATCGCTTTCGGATCTTCCGCCAAGTGTTGCTTTCGACATGAGCCTACTATCCTTCTCACCCAAGGATAATAACCCAACCATGTAATGTGACTCACTTCGTGGTATGCATGAGTTCATTAATTTATAAAGTCATAACATAATTATTTTCAACTTTATGGTGATCAAGGAATTTCACACAAATCAATATTATACTAAAACAATCACTTAGAACAATTCGAGCTTCGATATTCTTAGAATTCTTTCAAGGAATTATTTTACATGCATATCGGTTTATCTTTTCCTAACTCTAGTGCAACTAATTTACAAGCACAACAAGTGTAGCATTTAATGGAAATAAACTCACGATGCCATTGTCGTCTATTCTTCTAAGCGGATGAGTCGTTCACACACTCCACTTAATCGTAATAGTCCTCGGGGGTAAAGGAATCCTTCCTCGGGGTTACCTAACCAAAGGAAAATACCCATAATGAGTTTTTCTTGAAGATTTTCTTGAATTTTGACAAAACAATGTCAAAGAACGTTAAAGTTCGTATGGAAGAATGTTCCAACTTAAAATGGCCATAACTTGGTCATTTTAACTCGGAATCGCGCATATAATATACCGATTTCTATCTACTCGAAAAGATCTACCCATTTCTAAAATTATTTCCCACAAACAAAGCCATATAGGCTCCGAAAAAGTGGCGGCAAAATTCACCACGGATTTTCCAAGCAAAAACAACTTTGGTTCAAGAAATCAAAATTTGTTTGATAAATATTAGTTATCTATATAGTTGAAAATTCTCTTTTTATAACTATATAACTCATATTTAAGCATGCTCAAGTGTCTTGTTGTCCAATTATTTTTCTTAGGTAAAACAATGTTGGGTTGAAGCTTTTCGGAAATATTTTTGTAAATTTCTTGAAATGAATACCTTGTTTTCTTTTATTTCTAAAAACGTTTTATGTTGGTTTTATTTATCTTTTTCTAAGTGACTTTTGAAAATAAAATTTTCTACTTCTAAGTTATAATATTATATTTGAAGTTTTCTAAGAAAATGCTATTCTTCATTTTTCTTGTGTAAATTCCTTTGTTTACTTGTTTTGCAAAAATTCTCACTTGATATTTCTCATCCTCTTTCTCAAGTCTCATGTTTTCAAAAAAAACTATCCATGCATGACAAATTTGTTTTCTTTAAAAACAATGTGAAACAATTAAGGACTTTTTGTAGAAAACTAATTTCTATAATTTTATTAATTTCCTCTTGCAACTTGAAAGAAATAACTTTATTATTTTCAAACTACAATTTTTTTGCCTATTTGTTTGCAAAGGTCTTTAAAAAAATTTCCTTAGTCTTCCATCTTATTTTCTTTATGAAAAGAACCGTTTTGTGAAAAAGATATTTTCTTTTGAAAACAAAGATTTAAATAGCTTTTTAAGTAAAAATAGTTTCTAAATTCCTAGTGAATTCTTGGAAATGAATGAGTTTATTTTCGTTATCTTATATTTTTATGTTTCACATGAACTTATTCCTAAGTGACAAAAAGCCTTCTTTTATTTGATTATCTTTAGAAAATAAAACTTTTGGACAACAATCTAAATGAACATGATTATGAGAATAATAATAAACAAAATAACATAAGGCATAAATAATAAAGTCAAGTATTGGAGTCTTAGCTTTTTCAAGGCTCCCGGGACTAAGAAATGAACTAGTCCCATAAAGAAACAAAATGAAGGAAAGAAAACTTGTTTTGACTTGATGAGGACAAGTCTAAGACTAGAGACTAGTCTTAATTTCAACAAGGCATAAGTAAATAAATTGCAATGGAAAAGTAAATAAATTGCTTTGCATGAAATAAATAAATTGCAAGTGAGCTTATATGCTCTAAAGAATATGTATATATGTGTAGATATAAACAATAATCAACATAAACATGAATGGATTGGCATGAACAAGAACAATACATGAACATAATGTAGTTTCCACAACTTGTAGTATTTGAAAACTCACACTATGGTCATGTAAAGTTACATGACATGAAGAAGAAGAAAGAATTATAAATGGGTTACCTAAAGAAGACTTTGATATGGTTATGTGGTTATGGGTTTTTGTTGTTGGTGGAAGTTGTTGTGGAATTATTTTGAGAGAGTTTTGAGATAGTAATTTGAGAGAGCTTTGAGAGGAAAAATTGAGAGAGTTTTGGTATGAATTTGTGGGTAGTGAATGTGTGAAAGAAGTGAAAGAGGAGGGGGGTATTTATAGGATTTTGAGGAGTGATTTTTGTGTGATTAAAATAAATGCAAAATTAAAACAAATGGAGAGGGAAGAGAGAGAGAGAGGTGCCGGCCACTTTTGAGAGGAGAGAGGGTGATTTTATTTTTTGTATTTTGTTAAATAAAAGATGTAATAAGTAAGATAGATGTGATATAAAGTTATGGGAAAGGTAAAAAGTTAAGATTATAGGTTATGTAGAGTGTAAGAGTAGGTGTAAGAAAAAGTAGAGATAAAAGAATAGTGTAGAATAGTAATGAATAGTATAATGTAAAGTAGATATGACAATTAAAGTACCGGTAGTAAGAAAATACGTATAAATAGCTATATCTGTTATTTTTACTTACCGAAAAATTATGAAATTGATATTTTTGGAAAACTTATATTTTTACGAGTCTAACGGTATATTCGGAATATTTTTACTATTCCGGGCTTCTGGACACGTTTTTCGAGAACTGTGTCCGATCGGTTCGAAGGACACCCGAATTTCGCGAAACTGAACTTTTACAAAACCTATGGTTATTACGGACTATTCGAGCTAATTATCCCAACTTCGTTTTCAGGGCCAAAGAAAACGGCAATGCCGGATTTAGATGGATACGGCAAACTAGGGTTTCGTTGACCTTTAGGGTTTCGTTTGACTTCCGGTTAGGGTTTGTGCTAAACCGATTCCAAAAATTTAGGGGTTTACAGTAGGTGAGCATTAAGCTAAAGTGTCCAAATTCATTGTATCGTGGTAGGTGAGCGGTAGGTCAGAATGTCTAGATACAATGTATTATGGTATGAGAGAAGTAGTTGAACCGGTAGGTGAGCATACCAATGCCTATAAATACCGGCATACCACAACACCTACAGAATATAGAAGAAAAACACAAAAACAGAGAGAGAGAAAAAAAAAAAAAAAAAGAAGAAGAAGCAGAGAATAAAAAAAAAAGATAACATAAAGAGAAATTTCCATACAAATATCTCAGCAAAAATCACTCAAAAAGTTGGAATCAAACAGGTTCCTAGAGGAAGAAAGCAAATTGATTGTTGGTCTCAGTCTACCCGCGCAGTCAACGGTCAACAGTCAATGGTCAACGATCAACGCTCCACATCCAAATCAGCGCTCCAGATCAAATCCGCTTTAATCCAACGGCTGAGGTGAGTCTGTATATTTTATATATATTATATATTTAATTACGGAAAATAGGAAAAAAATAGAAAAATGCAAAAAAATTCATAAAAAATTCAAAAAATTCAGAAAAATCTAGAATAATTATTTTTTGTGTAAATTTATATGTTTTAGCAATTTGTGATATTTTTGAATATTTTATGAATATGTATATGTACATAGTTTGTTTTAGAAATGTATGTTTGATGCATGAGATATAATTTTAATGTGTTATATTTGTAATATAACTTTGATGTGATGAATTTTGAATATGTTTTAGATATATGTGATATTAATTGAATTTTGAAAATAATAAAAATGATAAAAAATGAGTTTTCTGAAACAAAATTGTTTTTGTTTTCAAAATACTTTGGTTTTAAAAAAAATGAGCAAATGAATGAAATAAATGAAAAGGAAAAGATTTTTGTGGAATGAAAGAAATTTTTTTTACATGAAATTGAATGAAAGTTTTCAATCAAATTATTTTCATATAGCATTAAATTAGCTATGGAAATAAACAAAGTTTTTCATCCAAATTATTTTCATAAATTTGCTATGAAAATAATAATCAATGTTTTTCATCCAAATTATTTTCATAAATTTGCTATGAAAATAATCATTAAAGTTTCAATCAAATTATTTTCATAAATTTGCTATGGAAATAATAAAGTTTTCAATCAAATTATTTTCATAAATTTGCTATGAAAATAATAATAAAGTTTCATCAAATTATTTTCATAAATTTGCTATGAAAATAATAAGTTTTCATCAAATTATTTTCATAAATTTGCTATGAAAATAATCAAAGTTTTCATCAAATTATTTTCATAAATTAGCTATGAAAATAGTCATCCAAAGTTTTCAATCAAAATATTTTCATATAGCATTAAATTAGCTATGAAAATATTCAATCAAGTTTAATCAAAATTGATTTTTCATGTAGCATTAAATTAGCCATGAATTATCATAAAATGATTTTAAAGAAAATGATTTTGGACTTAGAAAAATTGCATTTTCATGAAATGAAAATCAATTAATTAGATCATAGGATTATTAAAAAATGGTTTCATAAAAATTCAAAATTTAATGAATTTAAAGTGAAAAAGTTCAAAAATTAAAATTGATCAACAAACTAAGTTCTTTTCAAAAGAACTACGTTTTGTTGATCTCGATTAGCGTACGTAGGCACCTACGGGGCGACAATAAAAATGGAAAAAATGTTTTTGTTTTTAATATTGTGAATAATTATTTTGTAAATATAAGTTTTTTTTTAAAAAAAAAGGAAATATATTTGTTGATATTCATGTTCTAAAAAAAAAGAAGAAAAACACATAAAAAATAAAAATGAATGATTTGACTTGTAAATATTTTGTTATAATGTTTCACTTGAATTTTTGAGCATGAAAAGGATAAATTATAAATTTGAAATTCCAAAAGTGGTAACCAATTTGGTTTTAATAGGTTAGCCCCCGAATCCATGATATCTGGTTTTAAAAGTTTGATTTTTCAAATCAAATTTTCGCAGACTAGTAGCTAAGTTAGGATCAACCGACCCATTGATCCTAGCTTTTATTTTTTCCCGATTTATATCGGGTGGCGACTCTAAATCATTTTCAAAAATTAAAATTTCTCTTAACCCCTAGTCGAGGATTCATGTTAAATGGGTTCAGGTTAGGAGAAATGAACCAGATAATGGAAAAATCCAGGCTCGACAGCTTGGCGACTCCACTGAGGACTGCTTAATTTTTTTTTTTTAAAAAAAAAAGAAGAGGGCTAGCCATTTAGGGATTTTAAATTTTAAATTTATCCTTTAAATTGCTTGATTTTTTATATAATCATTATATAAATGTATATAATTCTTTGTTCATTATTTGAATAATTGTTTTGTGAATACATGTATACTAATCTTGCAGGTACAAAAAAAAGGGCAATAGTTTTTCTTATTTATTTATTTATTTGCATTTGCATTTTGGCATGAATGTGTACTAGATACGGTCGAAACCAGGCCATCTTAAGAGCCTAAGCGAGGAGGACAAAGTAAGGTCTGAGGGCTGTGGCTTTCCACCCTCTAGATCAAGAAATGTCCTCCCACTCCGGTTTAGTACCACTAAGCCGGGGAACCTATAGAACCCTACCAAATCATGCATTCATCAACATGGGATTTGACCAAATTTTTTAAATAAAAATGGAGTTGTATTAGTTTCTTTCTAAAAAAAAGGGGTTTCAAAAAGAAATTTTTGAAATAAAAAAATAAAATAAAACAAAAGTTTTTAACCAATTCCAACAAAGTTTTTCACAAATTTTTTTAAAAAATGTGGAGTTATATTCTTTTAGTATTAGTTGGCCCTATAAGATTAGTATATAGATAGTTAAATAAATAAAAAATGATTTGATGAAGGTTTTGAAACCATTGTTTTTAAAGACAACTCCGGTAAATATTTTTCAAAATTATATTGGTCTTTATCCCCATTTGCATTCGTGTGCTAGCATATTTGCATCCTTGCATTTGTATATATTTTCTTTAAAAAATGTGTATAGTAGACTTGTATATATCCATAGAATATATATTGTCCACCTATAGTTATAGGTTCTTTCCAACCAAAGTTAGACTTGTATATATCCATAGAATATTATTGTCCATCTATAGTTATAGGTTCTTTCCAACCAAAGTTAGACTTGTATATATCCGTAGAATATGTATTGTCCACCTATAGTTATAGGTTCTTTCCAACCAAAGTTACTTTTGTCATAGGTATTCCACTCCATTGTCTCAAGTCTATTATTCTTGTAAAATATCAGCTCCCATTCGAAGTTTTTTTTTTTAAAAAAAGAGAGTCATTTTTTTACTACTATTCAAGAAAAATAGTTTTTGCTTTAAAAAGAAAATAAAAATAGAACACTGAATAATTTTTCCACTTTAGGTTTTAAATAATCATTTTTTAAATTTTTTGTGAATATCCATTATTCTTTCAACGATTAATTCTTTGAAGATATTTTTGATAAGTTTAAAAAAAATAAAGAGAAAAATAAAAGTTGTAAATAAAAATTTTTCAAATTTTCTTTAAAAAAAAAAAAACAAAAAAAAAAAAACAAAAAATAACAAAAGAAAAAGGAGATAATTTGCTAGCAAGAACATATTAAGATTTTGAAATTGCTTTTGACCAGGTTCAGCTAATCCCTTACATATTAAGATAGCTAACAACAACAACACTCCCAATCAGACCACTGAACAGAGACTCAATGCTATGGAACAAACCCTGCTTAGAGTTGCTGAACAAATGCAGACTCTGACACAAAATTTCACTCAGCTTAAGACCCTTACAACATCTGAAGGATCCTCAGGGCACAAAAAGGGAAAGGAATTGAGGGGCAGTTCATCGATCAGATGACACACAAAATGAGTTTAATGCAGCTGAGCTAAAAAAAGAACTAGAAGCTCAAGCTAGAGAGATAGAGAAAAAATTGTTTGAAAAGATGAAGACATTTGACGATTTTGATCAAATTGCGATCCTAAGTTTACCACAGTTTAAGGAAGGTGCCTTTCCTGAAAAATTTAAGGCACCTGAGTTTGAAAAATATAATGGAACCGTTGTCCCAATATGCATACAAGACTGTACATACGACGTATGGGCAGTACGCCAAATTTGACAAGCTGATGGTACAGACTTTCCAAGATAGCCTTACTGGCCCAGCCTTAGCTTGGTATGCCCAATTGGATCACCAAGAAGTTGATACTTGGGATAAATTAGCCAGAGCATTTTTCAACCAATATAAGTTCAACATCGAAATGGCACCCTCAGTTTGGGACTGAACAATATGAAAAAGAAGAAAGAAGAAACATTCAAGGAATATGCCCAACGATGGAGAGCTTTAGCTGCAAGAATCACCACCCTGATGCCTGAAAAGGATCTGACATTCACTTTCATCAATACCCTGGATGAACCTTTCTTTTCACATCTTGTGGGACATGCATCAGCAAGTTTCTCAAAAGCAGTAATGGTAGGATGCAGAGTTGAAAATGCCCTCATTCCTAGTAAACTGCAAAGCAATGAAGAACCTGAAGTAGAAGGGGACACAACCAATGTAGTGAGTTACAACAATCCTACACAGAAATCTAGGAGGAAATTCACTCAAATCCTAGTCCCTCTATCTCAAATTTACCAGAAGCTGAAAGAGGATCACTTATTATACACTAGTGAGCCAGTACCGGGGTATAAACCACGAAAGTATGACCCTAATGCACATTGCGAGTACCATATGGGTCAACAAGGGCATGCTACTGATGATTGTTGGGAATTGAAGAATAAAATTCAGGATTTGATTGATTCAAAACGATCCAATTGCAATTTGTTGATGAGCTAGCGGCTAATGATGAAGAACCCACAATCAACATGCTCCATGCACAAGAAGTCGGCAACACCTCAAATCAAAGAAGTGATTCACAAGAGAAAGATAAAAAGAGCATGAAAATCTAGAGCAAAGACTTGCGGCAATGACAGAAAGGATTGAAACCTAGAGCAGGTTATGAAGCACGTGCTAGATAAACTCCAACATTTAGGTCTTAATGCTAACAAAGTGCCATCTTGTGAGACTCAAGAAGGATCATCAAGCTACAGGCCAAAGAATATGAGGCAAGAAAAGAAGCCTTTGAATTCAAAAGCATGGGGCCAAAATAAACCAGATCGTTTGACACAGCAAAGGCGTCTCACACAATTTGAGATTCCGATGATTCAAGTTCTTAACCGGTTGAGAGAACAGAATATGATAACATTTGAAATCCCAAAAGAAGGGTACAAGCGAGGAAATATGATCCTAATGCCCAATGCGAGTACCACATGGGTCAAACAGGCCATTCTATAGAGAATTGTTGGAGATTAAAGCACAAAGTCCAAGATTTGATCGATGCTAAGCTTATCCAACCTGAGCTCCTCGAATCTATGAAGCCAGTTGATGATAGTGATTCTATCCCAACTCCGACAGGGTTTCCAAGCATCACTTCATCAGGAATTGAGAGTTTGTTGTTGCCATCTGATAAGATAGCCTATCATATGCAACAGTTGAATTTGCCGGTCAATGTTAGTAGGGCAAACAGTTTAAGAAAGAAGATTGACAATGATGCCTATCGTTGTAATAAAAATGATAATAAAATTCTTCTATTTTTAGTGACATTTGGGGCAATTTGAATGGATGTTTGGATATTTTATTGCTTGAATTTTTTTTTTTTTATAAAAAGAGGCAACCCAAATACCAAACACTAACCAGTAAACACTTGAGAGTTGAGCGATATTGAGGAAATTTATAAAGCTCATTCCTTAAAGAAGTCTGTTTTGCACTTGATACATAGGTTAGATGATACCAGGCATTCATTTCAGTAACTTAAATATATTTATCCCTTGCTAACCCCGTTGGGCCTGTTCTTTGTAAAGAAGCAATTCTTAAAAATAAACCCTGTCAAGAACCACCCCACAATGGGGCAATTTGGAGGTTAGGGTCATCATTAAGGAGAAAAAGGAATAACTTATATGCACTTGACCTAGTCGCATCAATTCAAGAGTAGTCAATTGACACAAATAAATCATTTCCTATGAAAAGAAAAAGAGTCTCCATCTCAAACCATACACAGCACATACACTTTGAGCTATAAATCATAAAAGAAAAAAAGAACAAATCACCTTGAATTCATCTCCCAAAAGGGAAATGAAAAGAAAAGAAAAAGATCAAGAAAAAGATATTAAAAAAAAAGAAAAAAAAAAAGCAAACAAGGTGATAAAAAATCAATGATTTGCAAACACAAACACATAGCTCAAATATTCAAAATCCAGACCCCACCCACAAATTCTACCCTTTAAAGACTCTTTTGAGCATTGGAGTTGATTTATTAATACCCTTGAAACTAGGAACAAGTGCATTATCAAGTTTTCCTTAAAGGTTCTTGACTTGTAAACCCGGGATGTGATGGAAAATTTTTCAGAAAAAAAAGGCCTTTATGAAATATCCTTCTTTGATTAAAGCCAACAACCAAAAGCCTAAATTATGACCCAAGAAAAGTCCTGGTAGATTAATCAAAATGTATCATTTACAAAACGGACTGTAATTTTTGGAATTCGAGTCATGTGTGAAAATAAGCCAAAGAGTGTGGAAGGAAGTCCTCTTTAACTCAGTGCTTCAAGCATAAGATAACCAATCCAAGATCATAGAAATGACAAGAAAAATGAGAATCGTTTGCCCCAAAGGCAAGAAGTCAAATTGAAGATTGCTACCCCTTAATCAAAAGGGAGGAGAAAAGAAGGCTGCCAAGGATTGACCTTCAAAATGAATAGATAAGGGAGAAGCTGTTGCTCATTAGCAATTTTGAAATCAGTAAATTTCTTTGCTTGTTAGCAAAATTGAAAAAAAATGAGGAAAGAAGTGAAAAGAGAAGATTTTCTCAAAAGTTTTTCCAAAAAGAAAAAGAACAAGAAAGAATAAAAGGAATCCTTAAATCTTTTCAAGAAAAGAGAAATAATTCTGAAAAAAAAAAAAAAGAAAAAGAAGAGAGTTTTAAACTCAAAAGTTTTTGTTAAAAAAAAAGAAGAAGAAGAAAATAAAGAAATAATTTTGAAAAAAGGCATTTGGCCTTAAACAAAAATGGAAGAAGAAGAAGTCTTAACTCAAAAAAGTTTCCAAATTAGCCCAATTTTCAAACTATAAGATTTCAAAATTCAGTTTCCAGGAAGTTTTTTAAGACGTCCAATATGTAGGGTCATCTGCTCAAAAGAGCGTCATCTTACCGTTTTAAGTACCAGAGTCACCTGCTCAAAAGGCGTCATCCTACTTTTTAAGAATTAGGATCACTTGCTCAAAAGGAGCGTCATCCTACTGTTTTAAGAATTAGGGTCACCTGCTCAAAAGAGCGTCATCCTACCGTTTTAAGAATTAGAGTCACCTACTCAGAGAAGCGTCATCCTATCGTTTTAAGAATTAAGATCACATGCTCAAAGGAGCGTTATCCTACCGTTTTAAGTACCAGGATCACCTGCTCAAAAGAGCGTCATCCTGCCTTTTAAGGTCATCAGTCAGGCCAAGTAGCACCAATCCAAACCAAGAATCAACTCAAGAAGCAACAGGTCAAGCCAAATGCCAGCCCGAGAAGCGCCTACCCAAGTTGAAGTTTCACTTTCTCTGATCAAGTTTTCCCGAAATGGACAACCAACCCATCGCCTTCTCAAGCCGAGTCTTTCCCAGAGGACCAAAAGCTTCCAAATACCAGATAAGTGCTCAAAGAGCAAAAATTGGCTATCTTTTGTCTTTGTGACAAAGTTTTGCTCAAACTTCACCACAAAGAGGGCAGCTGTAGACACCCAATTTTTGCTCAATTTAAGGCTAAAATTATGATAAAAATTAGTATTATGTCGAGCTCACAAAAAAATAGTAAAAAATAGAAAAAAAAAAAAAGCAAAAGTAGCACAAAAAATCAAAAACAGCAAAAATAAGATAACATATAGAAGTAGTAAGAAAAATAAAAAAAATGAAAGTAGTAAAGAAAAGTAAATTTAAAAAAAATTATTATTATTCTTTTAAAAAAAAATTTCGAGCTTGATATAATACATATATTTGTTATAAATTGTTTTTAAAGTTAATTAAACAATTTTTCAAAATTATTTTGTTTAATTAAATGCAATTTTTAAGAGCCTTAAATATTAATTTTGCTGGACCCAACCAGGCACAGGCCAACGGCCTAACGTTAAGACTACTGACCCATATGACTAGACCAGCCACAAGACCTGGATTCGATTCTATGAGGAGATAAATTATCCTTTTTTTTTTTTTTTCCATGTGCTTTCATTAGTTGGATGAGGTAAGTACACTTGTCAGCAAGCTGCTAGTTGAGGTAAGCGCACGTGTCAGCAAGTGGGTAGGTAAGTGGTAAGTGAGCGGTAAGCCAGAGCGTCCAGATACAATGTATCATGGTAGGTGAGCATTAGGCTACAGTGTCCAGATACATTGTATCATGGTAGGTGAGCGGTAGGTCAAAATGTCTAGATACAATGTATTATGGTAGGTGCGAAGTAGGTGAACCGGTAGGTGAGCATACCAATGCCTATAAATACCGGCATACCACAACACCAACAGAATATAGAAGAAAAACACAAAAACAGAGAGAGAGAGAGAAAAAAAAAAAAGAAGAAGCAGAGAATTAAAAAAAAAAAGATAACATAGAGAAAAATTCCATACAAATATCTCAGCAAAAATCACTCAAAAAAGTTGGAATCAAACAGGTTCCTAGGGGAAGAAAGCAAATTGATTGTTGGTCTCAGTCTACCCGCGCAGTCAACGGTCAACAGTCAATGGTCAACGATCAACGCTCCACATCCAAATCAGCGCTCCATATCAAATCCGCTTTAATCCAACGGCTGAGGTAAGTCTGTATTTTATTATATATATTATATATTTAATTACGGAAAATAGGAAAAAAATAGAAAAATGCAAAAAAATTCATTAAAAAATTCAAAAAATTCAAAAAATCTAGAATATTTATTTTTTGTGTAAATTTATATATTTTAGCAATTTGTGATATTTTTGAATATTTTGTGATGTATATGTACATAGTTTGTTTTAGAAATGTATGTTTGATGCATGAGATATAATTTTAATGTGTTGTATTTGTAATATAACTTGATGTGATGAATTTTGAATATGTTTTAGATATATGTGATATTAATTGAATTTTGAAAAAATAAAATGAAAATAAAAAATGAGTTTTCCTAAAACAAAATTGTTTTTGTTTTCAAAATACTTTGGTTTAAAAAAAAATGAGCAAATGAATGAAATAAATGAAAAGGAAAAGATTTTTGTGGAATGAAAGAAATTTTTTTACATGAAATTGAATGAAAGTTTTCAATCAAATTATTTTTCATATAGCATTAAATTAGCTATGGAAATAAACAAAGTTTTTCATCCAAATTATTTTCATAAATTTGCTATGAAAATAATAATCAAAGTTTTTCATCCAAATTATTTTCATAAATTTGCTATGAAAATAATCATTAAAGTTTCAATCAAATTATTTTCATAAAATTGCTATGGAAATAATAAAGTTTTCAATCAAATTATTTTCATAAATTTGCTATGGAAATAATAAAGTTTTCAGTCAAATTATTTTCATAAATTTGCTATGAAAATAAAATGTTTTCAATCAAATTATTTTCATAAATTTGCTATGAAAATAATAATAAAGTTTTCATCAAATTATTTTCATAAATTTGCTATGAAAATAATCAAGTTTTCATCAAATTATTTCATAAATTTGCTATGAAAATAGTCATCCAAAAGTTTTCAATCAAAATATTTTCATATAGCATTAAATTAGCTATGAAAATATTCAATCAAGTTTAATCAAAATTGATTTTTCATGTAGCATTAAATTAGCCATTAAATTATCATAAAATGATTTTAAAGACAATGATTTTGGACTTTGAAAAATTGCATTTTCATGAAATGAAAATCAATTAATTAGATCATAGGATTATTAAAAAATGGTTTCATAAAAATTCAAAATTTAATGAATTTAAAGTGAAAAGAGTTCAAAAATTAAAATTGAACAACAAACAAAAGTTCTTTTCAAAAGAACTACGTTTTGTTTGATCTCGATTAGCGAGTACGTAGGCACCTACGGGGCGACAATAAAAATGGAAAAAATATTTTTGTTTTTAATATTGTGAATAATTATTTTGTATATATAAGTTTTTTTGAAAAAAAAAAGGAAATATATTTGTTGATATTCATGTTCTAAAAAAATGAATAAAAAATAAAAATGAAGCAAAACACATAAAAAATAAAAATGAATGATTTGACTTGTAAATATTTGTGTTATAATGTTTCACTTGAATTTTTGAGCATGAAAAGGATAAATTATAAATTTGAAATTCCAAAAGTGGTAACCAATTTGGTTTTAATAGTTCACTCCCGAATCCATGATATCTGGTTTTAAAAGTATGATTTTTTCAAATCAAATTTTCGCAGACTAGTAGCTAAGTTAGGATCAACCGACCATTGATCCTAGCTTTATTTTTTTTCCCGATTTATATCACGTGGCGACTCTAAATCATTTTCAAAAATTAAAATTTCTCTTAACCCCTAGTCGATGATTCATGTTAAATGGGTTCAGGTTTAATGTGAATCGGGTTATGAGAAAAAACCAATAATCGAAAAAATCCAGGCTCGACAATACCCCATGGGAAACTATTGATTTTTCATCATGTTTCCTTTATTTTGATTCACATGCCTTTTTATTTTTTTATTTTTTGTAAGGTTTTCTATAAAATATAAACCATTTAATTGTTATCAATTTGTTTATTCTTGCATAAAATTTTATCTAAAGAGGTTTATTTGCAAGCTTTATTAAGAAATAGTTACAAAAATGATGTGCAGACAAATATACTTTTATTGTTTAATCCTATTCTTTATTGTTTTCAAAATTCAACAAATTTCAAACTATTTACAAATTGTAATTAATTCCTTAATTTAAAAAGAATTGATTGTAAATAATTTTTATTATTTTTATGAAGGATATTTTTTTTATTTATTACATAAAAACAACACGATCACGCAAGCATACAAGAAAAATATTTACAATATATAAAAACAATTAAGAAATTAGGGTAGTTTTCGGAGCACCCATTTTATAATCTCACTGCCCCTGGTAGGAAGAGATCATTAATTATATCGAAATGGAGCTGGAGGAGCCTAATCACCATCGGGCAGTGGTAAAACCACATAAGCCCATAGGCTACACAATGGCCCTTCGACTCAGTTTCTAATGGGCCCGAGTCCAGTCCTTTCTAAATACATATAAATTAAGAAAAAAAAACATCACAATATATACTCCAAAAAATATATATACACAACACACATATATAGCAAAATATTTTGAAAGAAATAACATACCTCAAGATCCGTTAGTTGTTTTGTATATTGACTCATGCAAAACAAAAACTTTGACAAAAAGGCAAATATTTATAGTGATATGTACAAAGGCTTAAATTTCCAAAATTTCATAATTCCTTAAGCCTATTAAACCTAGATGAGCCCACTAAATTTGATGTCCCCAATGGAGTCGCCAAGCTATCGAGCCCGAATTTTGCTCCTTTTCTCCTAAGGGTCCCAATCCATATCAAACTCGACCCATTTAGCACGAATCACTCGATAAGGAACCAATAGGGTTTTCGTAAAAAGCCCGGTTTTCTGAAAAATATTTTGATTGGAGTCACCACTGGCTAATACCGAGAAAAAGTGAACCAGAAACAAAATGGGTGATTTGGTTTCTAGTTTGGCTACTAGTCTGTGGGAAAACCAAAAATTGATGAGTCCGGGGGCTGCTACTTTAAAACCTAAACGATTATCTAGGCTTTAAATGAGCTTTAGAAATCTTGAATTACATGGGCTAAAAAGATTAATTTTGATTATTTTCAATTTTTTTAATTTTAGTTTTTTTTTTTTTAAAAGGATATTTACATATTCACATAAATATATTTTTTTGTTTTAAAAAAGATCCTAAAAGTTTTTATTTTTGTAACCGTCTAGCAGATGTCTACATATCTGCTAGCCAGAATCAGGTCCCCATAGTTCGTTTTGACTTTTGTAAAAGTTTTAATTTGTTTGTATTTTTTAATTTTGAAAACCAGTCAAATTTAAGTATTTATTCTATTTTTTTTATTTTTGAAAAGCCCTAACACCTAATTTTTTTTTTTTTTTTGGAAACTCTAAAAGATATCTATTTTTGGAAAACCCCATTTATTTTTTGGTATTTTAGAAAATAGCTAAGTGATAAATAGATGTATAGGCTAGGAAACATTTTTTATATAATATAATATTATGCTAAATATATGTATATAGAAGGGTAAAAGAGAATTTTTTTTATTTTTGTGAAATTTTTATTTTTTAATTTTTGTAGAAAGATGATATTTATAGGGTTAATATTATGCTAAACATTTTACAAATTCCAACAAATAATTCTTTAACTTAACAATGAACTACAATTATAGCACATGATATAGAAACAACAACAACAACAATAATAATAATAATAATAATAACAATAATAAAGCTAACAAACCTATTTTATTATCGTTTTTTTTTATTTATTTATCTCAAAAGGCATATTTGCTAATTTTACTAAAAATTAATCCTAAATTTTATCTTTTTACAAACTATACTTATATTCCTAAAATTTTATTTATCTAATCATAATATTATTCATTAAACTAATAGAAATATCATGCATATTATGCACACAAACATATCTTATTATTATTATTTTTCTCTTCTTTTTTATTTATTTTTTATTTCTTACTATTTTCCGTTTTATATATACATATTATATTAAATATCTTATAGAATAATAATAATAATAATTAAAAAAATGGAATCTTGTCAAATGATTTAGATTAGCTTCGTCGGACGCTACATGGTGGCGGTGGTCGAAGCAACTGGTGGCAGTAGTTGAAGCGACTGGTGGCGGTTCAACTGGGATCGGGTGGTGTTAGTGCGAGGTGGTCCAAAGGGATTTGGGAGATTCGTGGCGTGGTTGGGTTGAAAATGGGTAGTGGTGGCGGAGGTGGGGCTTTAGTTTTAGGTGTGGCGGTGTATGGTCGTTTGGAGGCAGCGGCAATGGTGTGGTCAGTGGTGGTTCAGATTTAGGTTCAAAAAGAAGATCTCAATTTTTTTTGCTTTTTCTGCTTCGATCTTTGTAACGCCTAACTTGAAGGCATTACAACCCGCCACGTATCATCTCTTATATAGGATACGTAAAGGCTTTAATATCCACAATAAATGCATAATCCTGTAAATACACATAAGGTATCTTATAGGATACGAAACCTATTTAGACTAAAAATATATACTTCATAAAACATAGACTCCTCGTTTAAACATAAAATCCAAGTTAACATCACATAGCTAACAAATTCAGCAAAAAGTAAAAATTGTTTACATCAAAAATCTTTTCATTGAAACCTACAACTTGTAAAGATCTAAATGTTTCTTCTTCTTAGAAATTTTGATATTGAAGTCTAGCTCTTGGCTAGTAGTCGGTCCATTACGCCATCCCCGTTATCAAAGAATAACTCATATCCAGAAAGATCATATACTATATCCTCTTCACCTATACCTGAAATTTAAAAGAATGAGCGGCGACACCCAGTACGATAACTCCAATCCAAAAACAAATGCATATGCACATATAGCAAATAGATAATTCATGCAACTTAAGCTAATGCAAACAATCATATTATTATCTTTCTTAAGCCAACAAAACAACACAGTTCAGTATTAGGTATACTCTAATCCTGAACTCAGAGTTACTCAGACCCCTTGAACATCAAACAACTCTTTGAAAATAATAATCATATACATATATGGATGAGTGGTGTTAAAGCAAATTATACTCAATTTTTATTGAACAAAACATGCTAAATTAGTTATTGATTTTATAGAAATCTAGTGGAATTGGTACTTTTGTGTGTTTAATGTTACATTTCAGGACTCGAGCGAACTTTAGGACAAGATACAAGTAATTTGAGATGTTCTGTGCAAATTTGGAATTGAAAACACCTAGGCTTGTTGTTCTATCATCAAAGCTGCAGCTTAGGAACAAGAAGACACCAGCCAAAGTCCTAAAGTTGCTTCTTTTCATCTTCAAAACATCTCCAGTTGCAAAATTTAAGAATGAAAGTCCAAAAGATTGCTTCTTTTCATCTTCAAAACGTCTCCAGTTGCAAAATTTAAGAATCGAAGTCCAAAAGTTTGCTTCTTTTCATCTTCAAAACGTTTCAGTTTGTAGAATTAAAGAGAATTCCAAAAGTTATATTCTTTAGCTGCTGTTTGCCTTCTATAAATTGGCTTGTTGTAGAAGAGGGAATTCATTCAGAAAAACTTTAAAGAAAAAAAAAAAAAAAAAACTTTAGAGTATTGTTCTTGTTACTATGTGTGGCTAAAAACTTTATTCTAGCCAAGGGATCCATTGCAGATTCAACTTGTCAAGATTGTGAGATCTAATTAGTTTATCTTATTTATTCTTCTTTTCTAAATTCATATATCATATGTTATTCATGCATTTGTTGTTTTGTTGATTGATTTGAATTTGAGCTCATTCGTTCAATTAACAAGCATAATTTGTCAATTAGAACGTTGAATCCGTAATTGTTCGATTGTTCTAATCTAAGTGATACAATAACATAATTGGTTACAGAATAGGTAATTGATTTTGCGTTATGGTGATATATGATCTGATTTAAATGGTTCAAGCTTTTGATCTGTTAATCTAAATTAGTGGTCTCTCTCTTGATTCATGATATTGATAGATTAAATCCTAAGATCTTATCTAGGGTTGTCTAATTGGTAGGGGAAATAATCATAGATCTTCTCGTGATTATCGACATAGTAAGGAGAGATAGGTTGTTAGAGCCTATTGATAGCTATAACCAATTTATTCAGAAAAAAATGAATATCATTGCATCAATGATCAATCTGATAAGTTGAACTGTATGATACCTTGGTTGAAAATCTTTTTATATTGTTTGAAAACTAAAATCGCGTTTCTAGTCTTTAGCTAAAATTGATCTTTTGATTTACAAACCCCCCTTGTCCTTCTCTTTTCTCTTGAATAAAAATAAATTATTTCCAATCCCTGTAAAGACAATCCCTACCCACCACTGATTACAAACTTTTTGAGTAGGTTAATAATTTGTTGGATTCGACACCCACCAGTGGGTACTCACCAAATACCCCGAATCTAAAACACCTAATTCTATCGAAATCATATCAAGGCATGAGTCCACTAGGGACAACCTCACACCAAGATCATCAGAGTGCCTCACCAGTATCACTGTCTGCCAGGTCTTTACTGGTTGAAGCCAAGCACAACCAAACAGACAATTATTAAACCGAATATAATTAGATTTATTATGAAATTAAGTTCCTACAACCATTTAATCAATACTAAACTTACAAGTAAAAACAACAAGCAGGGATTGGTCGTACATTTCTCAGTTTCAGGAATACAATTCCAAATTCACCAAATCCAATATCGACAACAACAAAACTAACACAAATCTCTACAACTCTTCGTTCAATACCAATAATCAAACACCAAAGTCTCCAATTATCCTAATAATGAATCTCCAAAATTTTGCACCGTCTTCTCCGATCACAACTCACAACAAGTCCACAATACCGATAATTCACCAAAACCCTAATAATACATGACAATAAGAACATATAAAGATCATATAATCTCATATTGTTTAAATTCATCAACGAAAAGACAAAACTTACTAATTTGGATCACCAAAACCCGACTCACATCCATAAATTCATATTCCAACCAAATCTAGGGTTTCCTTCATGCAAACAATTACAAAATTCTTAGAACTTGCATGAAATTCGCATAAATCTTGTATGAGAACATTATACTTACTTGTTTTAATCACAAAACTCACTCCTTATCCAACCGAAACAGATCAAAACCAAGATCTAAATCCTTCCTACGTTTTCCTTCAAGAACACAACAAAACCCTAAACAAACTTATACAAATTCGTATATAATCTATAAGAGAAGGTTAAGATCACTTACTTTGGATCAAAAACACAGTCCGGATGATTCTCCAACCCTAGGACTCCAAGAATGCTCCAAAACTCTCTTACACGAAGGAAAAATATGAATAAATGTTTTTATCAAAAATCATTTTTTCGCATCTCGTATTTATAGAATTTGGTCATACACTGGCGTCGTGCATATAAATCTTTTCGGTGTACACCTTACGTTGGCAAAAATTAAACGAGCACTGGCGGCGTTCATCGAGGCTTTGAATTCCTAGAACTTCAATCCAACAACATACTCCTGCAAATCCATGACCTACGCCGACGGTGTTCCTAGCCAGCGTTAAAAGAAACCCTTGTGTACATTGACGGCATTCCACCCAGTGTTAAGAAAAACACTACTGTTCTCTTCCTATGCCGTCTCTACGCCGGCGGCGTAGATTCTCCATATGGCGGAGTTAAATCTATCAAAAATTGCATAAATCTGAACTTTAACATTTGTTCTACAATCAAACTTAAACCTTTATAACTTACTTGTTTTGACCTTAAACTCATTCTATATCACCTTATGATTCATAATTCATTATATTTTCATCTTTATTTCTGTATTTTACAATCTTGGAGGAGATTGGTGTTACCTTTTTATAGAGGTATAAGAGTAAGGTAGAGGAGCGGCCGTTACGAAGCTTGAAAAGTCAAGGGGTATTGGTTATGGAAGTCGAAGGATCAAGGGTTATGAAATTTTAATCAAATTGAAACGTTCGATTTAAAACTCATTAAAAGCTAAATTCAATCCAGAATTGACTTTTGATCTCCTTAGCAAGAAAAATAAGCTCAAACGGAGCTCGATCGAGCTCTCGCAGCTTAGACATGGCGAACAGGCAAACGGGAAAGACGACGTGCGTGTGGTACATGCACGCATCTCCCCAGCGCGTCGATAAACACACACGCCAAAAAAAAATAAAACCCTCTTGCACTCAGCCTAAATCAAACCTCAGCCTCTCTTCTTTACATTTAACACCTTTACCAACTAAGATGAGTTCATTTCCCATTAACTATCCAAATTCAAATATACTTAAGCTATTAAAACCAAGCCCAATATTATTCCAATAAAAATGGACCAAAATCGATATGGGTCCAAAGCCTAAACCAATTTTCAAAATAGCCTAATGCGTTAATATTTTTTATTATTTTTTTTATTCTAAAAAACTTATTACTTATTATTTATTTTTTAAAAAAATGGGGTTTTTCAAATTTTTTAATTTTCAAATTTTTATATGCTTTTTCAATTTTGTAATTTTTTTGTTAATTTTTAATTTAACTAATTTTTTCTTTTTTATCATTTTTACTTTTCCTCTCTTTTTTATAATTTTTTTTTTTTAAATTCTTCATTTTTTATTCTTTTTTTACTTTTAAACGGGCAAAAATGGGGTGTCGACAACCATTTTCTAAGAAATTCCTTAAGTTATATGAATAGATATAAGGTTAAGCATGACATAACCAACCTTGTGAATTGATTTATCTTCAGTTTTGTATGCTGTTGTGAGATCTCCTACTTTTGATTGCTGATTTTGTTAGTTTAGGTTTAGATTAGCTCTTAGTTCGATAGATTTTCCCTCTTATTTTTCATTGGCTAGATAACAAGAAAAGGGCAGAAGTAGAAGTACTTTCCATTTTTCCCTTGGGACCGACCTAAATCATTTTCTCTATACTACATCTGATGGGTGAGCGTGCCCAGTGTAAACCATAGCTAAAAGAGTGATTTAGATAATTATAAATTTAAAAGGCTTCAGTTTTTAAAACAAACACCATAAGCACATACCACATGAAATTCTTTTAGGTGTTTATGAGGATCTTCATTTTCTAGACCATGAAAAGTGGGCAATAGATGGATCAGACCATATTTTAATTTGAAAGCAACATTCAATTCTGGATATTAAATACAAAGCGGTTGCTGAGTCAAATCCGATGTAGCTAGTTCCCTTAAAGTCCTTTCTTGATTGGTCATTTCTTCTTCTTTTTTAGATTCCTCCTTTTCAAATTCACTGTATGGATCAATTAAATCTAGGGCTAGGTTCGATCTAGGAGATGATGATGTAGTGACATCCTTTGCGTGCAAACTGGTTTCCTTTCGCAATTCCCTAACATTCTTCTCAATTTCTAAATCAAATTGAGTTCACTTGTATGAGAAGAATGAGTATAAAAGAATAGAAATAAATTTATTTTGACACCAATCCCCAGTAATGGCACTAAAAATTTGGTGGGTGTCAAGCCAACAAATATAAATTTCTACTCTAAAGATTTATATAGCATGAGCAGGATCGATCCACAGAGATTGGTAAAATATATTGGGGGGAAGGAGGCGGGTGGTGTGATTTTATGAAATATAAGAAAACTAATTAAGCTATAAGCAAGCAAACAAATTACAAAATATAAATCAATATCAAAGAATTCCTAACCAAAGGTATTATCACAGTTCAGTTCATAAGATTAATCATTAATTCAAAGATTTATCTTGGATAAACTGATTATGGTTATTAACAAACTCTAATAACCTATCTGTCCTTACTTTATCGATAACCAAAAAAAGCACTTTGATTATTTCCCTTATCGATTAAACAATCCTAAACAAGCTCTTAGAACTTAATCTATCAATAGCATTAAGAACAAGAGAGAATGCCAATTCTAGTCAACAAATCAAAAGATGACCTATTTAGACCAAATTATATATCTTCACAACAAAAATCAATCATCTATTTCATAATCGATCATGTTAATGTACCACAAACATTAGAATAATCAAACAATTATGGATTTGATATTCTAATTGGTAGAATATTACCTTTCTAACTAAATAAACGAGCTCTAGTTTGCATCAATCAACAAGATAACAATGACAAAACAAACAGGAGATATGTAAATATCTAAAATAAGAACAAATTGAATAACATAGCATTTAGATCTCACAATTCTTGTAGAATCGAACATGCAACAATCCCCTTAGCTAGAAAAGAAATAGCTACTCATCATCATGGAATCTCTCTAGGGTTTAGAAAATAACAATGTAATTCTCTCTTTTTTTTTTCAGATTTGATAAAATGGAATTCGGATCAGATGAATCTATCAAAACACTTCGTCCGGTAGAAGAAAATTGGAACTTGGTTTGTAACAACATACACCGACAGTTTCCAAATGTACGCTAACGGTGTACCTTGCTGTCATTCAATATTGAACAAAGAAATACTGGCGGCGTTGAAGCAGATTGCAGAGCCTTTAATAATTTCATTACTATGCATGGCCTATACCAGTTCAACGTTGGCAGCATTGATTCCCCAGATCCGACATTTTTTGTAAAAATTGAATGCTGGCGAAATTTTGAAGTAAGCCGGAGGCATTTGATGTTCTAGTAGCCAGTGTTAATGTTTTAAGTTCTATGAATAGGTAAGGCCGGCTATATACTCGCAACATAGACTGCAATTTTGTCGGCGTTGGGTGTATCTGATGATGTAAGGTGGTTGTGTTGATGTTGTTTTGGTCGGCTTTGATTTTTCTTCTACTTGGTTGCAACAAAACTTCTCTAATTTGTTTGTATTTGCTTTCAAGACCTAAAATATGACATTAAGTTCACTTAAGTATCAAATCCTGATGTTTTCTATAAAAATCAATAACAAATTATCATGTTTTGTTTAATGAAAAATGAGTGTAATCCGTCTTTCTCATGCTTCCAGGCCCAGATCTGTAAGACTACAAGGAGTCTTACTATGTCACCCATCTCGATGTGGGCAACCATGCATAGCTGCCTATATAGCCATGCTAAGGAAGTTGTTCCCCATGCATACTAGTGTGCTCTCTCTAAGTCATCGAGTAACTGGAGGTACATCACATGAACTAAATTGGACGATTTGTCTGCAACAATAAACCCCCCAGTAGCAGTAGAATGTATGCCCTAGCATGGTGTCAAATCATCAAATCATCTACATGATGAGATAGCACTCTAAAATGTCTATCAAACCATGACATCTTCAGGTGGCCACCATCTATATCCACACTTGCCTCGGGTCTAACTCTTAATGAATGGTGGCATAATCTTGGTCAATCCATCCGAGCTGTGCCAATAACTACTTGAGCATCGATGAGAAACCAGTGAGTGCTGCAACATCCTGTAATATCACAGTCCACTCCCTTATCGATAAGTGAAAAGGTATGGGTCTCTGGACGCCACCTCCCCATTAAAGCTGTAATCAGGTGACAATCCAGCTATACAAATGGTATATGAGCAGCACCTATGAAACCAACTTGAGACAGCAATAGAACAAGTCGATCATCTAAAACTATAGGCATATCGTCCTACCGTGTCAACTTCGCCTCTCTACGGCAACAATGTAACACCACGTGCTCCTGCATTTGAAAACAAATTCATTACAAACATTGTCTAAATGATCTAAATGATCTAAGTAATTGGATGAGGAAATAATCTTACCTATCCCTTCTATACTAGCCTCGATTTATGAACATGTCGCCTTGTAAGTATGGAGTCATAAAGTAGTCCTGGATCCATCTATGAGGAAATAAGTAATAAATAGTGAAGCAACAATAGATAAAGTATGCCATGTAAGTGCAGTAAAATGAATCATATGAACGAAAAAAATACCACTACGAATTGACTAACCCATAACTATCATATTAGTCGTTGCCTATTTGGACAACTTCTGATGCTGTGCCCTATCTGCCCACAAAAATCGCATAAATAACCTCAGAGGCCATCTGGAATATCCATCTCATTCTATAAGCATTTTTCTCTAGGCCAGCTCCTTTTCCTAATAAGTCTTGGGGTGGGGTGCCATTTTGGTATGTCAAGAGGAGTCCAATTAGCCTTATCTGCTGCAAGTATGAAGGAGTATCCAAATACCCGTAGCTAATTCTCCCATCTATATTATTGCCCAACTTAGGCAACACAATCAATGTGCAGAGTACCAACTACTCCCATTGCATTTATATGTCTGCCACTTATTGCATGTGCATCTGCTTAAACATAACTCCACTTTTTGAATCTGATCTCCCTTTTGACCATACATAGTAGGGCGCGGAGCAGTTATAACCTCAAATATCCGTTCTTAATAGTCAAAACATGTTACTTGATGGGCACTTGATACATTGTTCCACCTCTCAAACTTTTTTACAACATACGTTTTCAGCAACTTACCTAAATTCATTGCTTCGCTTGCCTCTTATCTTTACTTGTTTAATATTGAGTTGCAACTGTAAAAGGTTTTTTTTTTTTTTTCACTAATGCTGCTATAGGTAAGCACCGAGCATCTTTTAGAATGGAATTGTAACTTTCAACCATGTTTGTTGTACCAATTCCAAATCTTACACCATCATTGTAAGATAAAGTCCATATACATGGATACAACTCGCGAAAATATCTCGATGTCCATGGACTACTTTGCTTTACTGCATTGAAGTAACCATGGAACTTTCTCATCTAGGTTTGGTATGCTACTCTTTTAACTAATTGCATTCCTTACTTTTTACCTTCGAGTTGAAGTTGCTAGCAACATGTTTGATACACCACCGCCAAGGCCAACATCCAGGCCACATGGCATTCTCACCTTCAACTGCACTCTTAATACCAATATGCCGGTTGGATATCAAGCAAATGTATGAACAATCCTTGATAATGTGTTCCAATAATTTTGCAAGGAACCAACTCTATGTGTCCTCTTTCTCTTCATCGACAAGAGCATACACTAGTGGAAAGATAAGATTTACCCCATCTACTACTGCTGCAATGAGCAGTTTATACTTATACTTGCCATACAAGAAGGTGCCATCAACTGTGACCACAGTTCTACAAACAATTAACAAATATAACTTAGTTCACCAATATCAATCTTTTATAACTAAATTAAAGCATGTATCTAAAACATACCTACAGTACTTGAACGCTTCAGTGCAAGAAGAAAATGTACAAAATAGTTTGTCAAGGAAGATGTGTCCTACTGTATGTAAATCTATAGTTCTCCGCTCAACCTTTGTTCCTGGATTTGCCTCTATTATTGCATTAAGTATATGTAGGAGCTCCACATATGACTCTTCCTAACATCCATATACCTTCTCAATACTTTTCGCTTCACCTTATGAATTCTCTTTATATGAACATTATACCCAAACTCTTTTAAGATAGTCAATTGGAGGTCTTTCACCTTTACATCTGAAGAATTACTAATCTTCAATATAATGCACCTAGACATGGTAGTGGAGTCTCCCTGAGAGTGGTCCTGTCCAATTATTTCATCCAAGCAAATGTGGGGTCATTTATATTTAGTAATGTGAAACCACCCATCATCCTTCTTGTAACTGCCTCTAAGTCTCCACTTGCAACCTCTATTACGTATATCAATACATTTAACTGCCTATAACCTTAGATCCAAGTCCATCACCTTGAAATAATAATGATTTGATATATGCTATATTTTAATTACCCATATGAGATGATCTTTAGTCTCAAACCACATCCCAACCTTGAATTCATTGCTGAAACTCCAATTTTCAGCACTCATTTATTACTCATCATCAAATGTAGCATAACCATTATCAACATCAGTAGTGAAAAAAGGTACTAGCATTGATCTCCTAACTACATCAACGTCTGTGGGAGCTACGAAAAAGTGCCAATCATTTCTATAACGTTGTACCCCAGTATCAACATCTTCCTAAGGAAAAGCTCCCACATTATCATTTCCATCATCATCATCATAGTCGTCACTGGATTCACTTGCTGATGAATCTTGCATCATATCAATATCATGACCACATGTCCAATTAGGTGCACTAATTTCAAAGTTTCCCATCTACACATGTGTGCTACCTATTGTCTAAATTGGGGTAAAGTTTGAGTCTACCAACCCTTGGCTACCAATATTTCCATTAACACCCATTTCCCCTGCAGGTGCCTGTGGTAATTCGTTCTCAAATATTTGCACATATAGAAGCATTGCACCTTTAGTGTACACCAACATCTCCTGTGCAGCATCATCATCAGTTAGTGAAATAATATCATAGCGTAGCGTCCTATCTCTAATAGCTACCTTATGATACAGCTCAACCCAATGTGTAGACCTATTTACCTTAAGTCTATTGAAAATGATGCCAAGTATTTGCTTATATGTTGAGTTCCTGCTAATACTGACCATAACAACTGGACGCTTATCATAACCAAAACCATCATTCCCCTCCATAATGTTGCCATGAGCGTACAATGCAAATTTAGCCTTATCCATTTCCTTACCTACCCTGTCATCTCATAAAAAATAGGGTGAATGCATGAAATTCGCATCATGACTTATCTATTGCACTCTCCTAATATTTAAACATATTTTCTAATGTTACCATATCCACCCCAGTCTTATAATAGTATATGATCAATGTATATGATGTATGAAAATATATGGTTTCATAATTTGGTTCCTAAATTCAAAAACTATAGAGTATAATCATAACTACATCAAATATTGTCTATAAAGCAGCATCAACAATACATATGGTTAGCATACAGATCACATTACCACTTCACAATACAACTCATCCAACACTATGTATAACACCCATCTAACATACAATGTGCTTCAATATTTGACAAAACAATCCAACAAAATATACAACACCCAATATTCAACAATTCAGCATCAATAATAGTGAAAAATCCAATGCACTTACTTACCAAGTTCGACACAATTTTGTGGAATTTCCACACGAATTGCTTCACTTTTTCATGATCTGATTACCTCTGCAATACCCGGTGATCGATCTTATTCAAAATAATGTTGTGATTTTGTGAAAATCCGTTCGAAAGGGTTCGGGTTTCAAATTTTGGGGTTTCAGGGATTTGGGGTTTTGGGTTATGTTCCAAACGAAGAAGAAGACAGTGGGCGAATATAATGCCTGCCATCCTCGTCTCTTCAAGAGACTTGATCATTTTCTTCAAGAGAATAGGTCAACTTGCCTAAAACTGAGATTATTTTGATCTTAGAGGTATTTTTGTAATTTTTTTAAAGTTTATTATTATTTTCCTTTTTCCCAATATATTAAATAGCCAAAACACAAAAAGAAGAAAATCTTTTAGCTTAGGAACAATACAACGAGAAAGAAATACAATCACAGACTAATTTGAAGTACATAATGGGAATTAAAAAAAATAAAAAACCACTTCAGAACATATACTTTAAAACTACTAACCATCAAACATTAATTAGAATTTCCAAATCGCTTCCATACGTGTTCAATCAAGTCGACCTATAGCTAATGATGTCTCACCCTATCACAAAGCTGAATATTATTTTCAATGTACATTGCATAATTCGCAATGCAATTGCGAGACATATAAGGTATCGAATCACTAATGCCTTCTAATTCATAATCTAGAACTTCATAACTGAAGTTATAGCCATCTCGCTCATCCTCAACAATCATATTATGTAAAATTATACACGCTCTCATTATTTGTCCCCTAACCTCTTGATCCAAAGACGTGAAGGCACGAACTATATGAAAATGAGATTGTAACATTCCAAAAGCCCATTCAACATCTTTTCTACACCCTTCTTGATGCCTAGCAAAAATTGCTCTTTTGGGCCACACAGGTATGAAATAGATTTGACAAATATTGACCATTCTGGATATATACCATCCATTAGATAGTATCCTGTATTGTAATTTATACCATTAAGAGTGTAGTTTATTGGAGGAGCTCGTCTCTCTCAAACGTCATCAAATAAAGGAGAACACTCCACTACGTTAATATCATTATTTGATCCCGAAACACTGAAGAATGCATGTCATATCCAAGTATCATATGAAGCAATGACTTCAAGCATGATTATTGGACAATCGTGATTACCTCAAGTATACTTACCATGCCATGCAACCGGACAGTTCTTCCACTCCCAATGCATACAACCAAAGCTCCCCAGCATACCGGGAAATCCTCGTTACTCAACAACAGTTCTTAAGAGTTGAATATCAGCAAAATTAGGCCTATGTAGATACTCATCGCCAAAATAAGAAATGACACCTTCAACAAAATGCTTGACACACTCCACTATTGTATTTTCATTTTTTATGCAAATAGTCGTACAAAGCATCACCTGTTATCCCATATGCTAATATTTGGATAGCTGTAATGTATTTTTACAAAGGTGAAGTGCTTAGTTTACCAACAGCATCTCATGTTTATTTGAAATAGGAGGAGTAATCCTCTAATGCTTGCATAATACAAGGAAATACAGCTTTCCTCATGCGAAAACTTCGTCAAAATTGCTCGTCCGTATATACCGGATTATTTGAGAAGTAGTCGTTATACAAACGATTTTAACCTTCAATACGACCTCTATCTATATATCATGTCTTTCATCTTGTTATGGTGGAAACATTTGATATAAAAAGTTAATAAGCTCTGTTCTTGTGCTACTCAATGACAGGATCAATTCTTCAGCTACCTATGAGCTACCTCTTCGAACTCAGAATCAGAGCTACTTCTCGACATGATTATGTGTAGAGCTGGACAAATAGGCCATAACCCATGGGTCGGCCCGTTTAACCCACTTTTAAAACAGGTTAGGGTTGATTTTTTTCAACCCGTTTAAAAGCGGGCTAAAAAAACCCAGCCCATTTAACCCACGGGTTAAAGCGGATTAACCCGCAACGGGCCGGGTTGGCCCACTTTTTTTTTAGATTAAAATAGGTTTTAAACTTAAATTTGAAAGTTAAAACCTAGAGAGTACAGTGGACTGTGGTCTGTGGAGAGACACGACAGCTCACAGGCACCACACCACACCAACAACTAGAATAACCACGTCCATAAGATGAAAAGTAAGAAAATAAACAAGCAACATCGAAATCCACCAATTGAAGAGCAGAAGAAGTCAGCCGAAAAAAGAAGAGCAGAAGAAGCTGCCCAGCCCATAAAATGAAAAGTTCATGCTAGCCATTCCGTAAATCCATGCATCAAGTAATGACACCAAGCAGTAGAATAGGCCCAGCAAGTCAAATTTCCAAGCAAGTTCTTATGGTCCAGTGAACAAGTCTTCAACCCAAGCAAATGTAATATATATTTTTTCGTTGGAATGGGGTATCCAATATTTGTATTTTTCACTTGAAAAATCATGAGAGATGACGTTAAATTATAAGACTATTAGTATAATATTATTCTTTTGTTAAATTTTAAATGAGTCAAGTTAGTGGGCTGGCCCGTTTAACCCACCAGCCCGTATGGGTTGGGTTAGAGTTATAAGTTTTGGCCCATTTATTAAAGTAGGTTAAAATTTGTTGGCCCGTTTAACCCACCAGCCCGCATGGGCCGGGCCGAGTTGGCTCATTTAACCCATTTGCCCAGCTCTAATTATGTGAGAGGGTAAATTGGTGTTAATGTAAATGGAAATGTGAAATGTGAGGTTGCTTGGTGAGGATGTGCTTCTCTGCCCATATATGTAGAAGATTAATATATGCTTTTACAACAGCTACTTTTTTTCATATTGATTTGATTGACAAAGGCTTTGGCAACGACTAGTTTTTTTATATTGATTTGATTGACAGATGCTTTTGCAACGGCTAGTTTCTTAAAAATAATTTCATTCATAAATACCCTTACATTAAACAATTTCATTAAATAAACGCAATACATAATATAAGTTTACTTGTAGAACTAATTGTTAATTTCAAATAGAACTAACGATTGCTGTTTTCTTTACATTATTTCATTTCGCATCTCTTCAATCCATTGCCTTTGTACTTCATCCATTGACGATATATCAGCAAATATTATCTATTTCTCCACTCGATCTGCTTTCAACGTTCCTTTTGTTCGGTGACTTCATTATATTTACGCAACACATCAACTTTCTCACAATCCTTATTACTTAAACCTTCCAACTTCTTAGCCAACTTTGGTACTGCCCTACTATTTTCAACCTTGTCTTTTGTTTTCCTCTTACTTGCCGCTTTACCAAGTGGATGAATTACAACTTCGGCATCCTCATCATCTTGAGGCACATCATTATTTGAGGATTAATTTTTATACGCTCCAGATGTACTCACCTTGGTTCACTTACTTTTTCTCTTTTTGGCATTTCCTATTTGAGACCTCCATTTAAGTTCATTTCGCAAAATAATCCAATAATGCTTGATCGTACATTTTTTTTTCTCCGTTTAAACAAATCATGAGCATCTTTTATATAGTCATTCTCATTCTTTCCGCTTTCAGCCCATCATTTTATTTAATCATAGCAAGCCCCAAATTTTATTACATCCTTGGAGATTTTCATCCATCTTGATTTACATTATTGCCACGTTCATTTCCATGGATTTTTTCCACCATCATAGGCTTGGCCTCCCTCAAAGGTCTCGTGGACCCATTGCCAAAAACCCTACATTGGCTGACTATTTCCAATAATTGGATCCTTACTTATCCTTAGCCATACATAAATAAGGAGTTTATCATCAATATGCTCCCACTTTTTCCTACCTTCGTCATTTTCCTTGTTTTCATTGTCCTCCTCATCCTCTAAATTTTTTTGTGTAGAGAATTCTGGATACTTGAAGATTTACTACCAAGTGTTTATGTTGTTTGATCAGTTGTAGGTTGAGAAAGACGCACTCCAGTGTAACTAAATTGCTGTATGTTTTCAGGACTAAAGTGAAGAGGACACTAAAAATATATAGGCATCATAGTTCTTAGGTTTTGAATGACACTGAATGATTGACTAAAATTTTGTGGGACTAGACTCATATTTGGAAAATTTAGAGAATTTTGAAAATTCAAGGGACCTTGAAAAAATACACCATATGGAAATGAGAGGAAATTTGTGAATTTAAGGGTATTTGAAAATTTTGGATGTCTTGCAAATGATTGGAATATGGCAGCTTTTGAGCATTATTAGGACCTATATACAACTCAAGTATCGGCTATGAGATAATTGTTGGAGTATGGTAAGCTTTTTAAGTGAATGCTGAAGATATATTTTCACATATTTATAGGTGAAGAAAGAAATCATTTGATTTTGTCGTTCTGAAATTCAGAACGTTCATCTGGATAATTAAGTGAAGAACTGAAATTGAAAAAGTATACAAAAATTACCGTTCTGTAAAACAACGGATCCAATTCCAAATTTCCAATTGAAAAGCAAGGATGGAATTCCAAATTTCATATTGATGTAGGCGTTTGTTGGAAAGTCAAAGATATTAGCTGTATATAGCTTGTATATTAGCTGTAGGAAATCGTTTATATTTTGTTATTGTTTTTTTAGAAGGTTATATTTATAGGCTCTAAATTGTAAAAATTGACTAGTATGTAATTGTTTGGCTATTTAAGCTCCTGAAAAGTTGAGAATTAATAAAAGAAAAATTCCCTACGTTTTAATGTATCAGAGCAGGAATTACTTTGATTCCTAGAAACCCTAAGCCTGTCGTGCTCCTCGGTTTTACCCAAAAAAAGAAAAAAACAACTCCCACCATGTCTAAAGTTATGTCTAAGAACAAAAGTGTTTCCGAAACCCAAAACTCCACAAATAGACCACATGACTCTCTCCTAGTCTAAATCACTACAATACAACTGAATGGAGAGAATTTTCTTCGTTAGTCTTAGTTTGTACACATGTACATCCATGGTAGAGTAAAAATTGGCCACCTAACAAGAGAGAAGAAGGAGCCAACCCTTGAAGATTCAGCTTATGCTACATGGGAAGCTGAAAATTCCATGGTTATGACATGGTTGGTGAATTCCATGGAGGAAGACATTGGGGCAAACTACATGTGTTATTCTACCGCCAAGAAACTCTAAGATAATGTCACCCAAATGTACTCAGAATTGGGTAACCAATCTCAAGTTTATGAACTCTCATTAAAACTTGATGACATTCATCATGGTAATGATTTTGTTACCAAATATTTTAATCCTTTGAAAAGAATATGGCAAGATTTAGATCTATTATTAAGAATGGAAGTGTCATGATGATGCACATTGTTATAAAGTAATTGTTGTTACAAATAGAGTTTTCAAATTTCTTGTTGGCCTTAATGTGGAATTCGATGAGGTTAGAGGTAGAATAATTGGGAGAAAACCCTTTGCCCTTCATTAGTAAGGTTTTTTCTGAGGTGCATCATGAAGAAATCCATAGATGTGTAATGCTCAGGAAAGATACCGTCTCTGTCATCCCAACCGAAGGCTCTGCATTCAATGTTTCTGAAGCCTATATCAGCAAATAGAATAGTCCAAACCTGCAAAGGAACGAAGAAAAACCTCGGGTGTGGTGTGACCATTGCAACAAACCATGCCACACTAGGGAAACTTGCTAGCATCTTCACAGTAAACCTGCAGACTGGAAGCTAAACAACAAATGACAATAGCCCTCTGCAAATACCGCTGCTGAACAACCCAACTCATTTAGCAAGGAGCAGAATGATTAACTCATGAAACTACTTAACTCCAATCTGAGTACTGGTACTCCTAATTGTTCTATGGTTCATGCAGGTAGAAAATCAAACCCTTGGATCATTGATTATGGAGCTTCTAATCATATGACAAATGTATCTCATTCATATAAACCTTGTTCTGGTCATGAAAAAGTTCATATTGTTGATGGTAGTTTCTCTTCCATTGCTGGACAAGGAAATATTAATTGAATTATGAGTATAAGTCTTATATCTGTACTCCATATTCCAAAACTCAAATGTAACCTTCCATCAATTAGCAAACTTTCAAAAGATTCTAACTGTCGTGTTATTTTCTATAATTTCTCTTGTGTTTTTCAAGACCAAAACTCGAGGATGATGATTGGGAGAGCTAAAGAGATAGGCGGACTTTACTACTTTGATGAGACTATTCCTAGTAATAAAAGGGCTCAGGCATACAGCAATATGAGTTCGAACCCTACTTTAGACAAAATAATGGAATGGCATCTTAGACTTTGTCACCTTAGTTTTTCTTATTTGAGACATTATCTCCTTATATGTTTAAGGGTGTTGATTTCTCTTTACTTCAATGTGAAACTTGTTGTTTATCAAAAAGTCATCGAATAAATTTTGCACCTAAGCCATACTATCCATCAAAACCATTTTTTATGATTCACAATGATGTTTGGGGACCTTCAAAAATGAAAACATTATCTGGGAAAAAGGGATTCATAACTTTTATTAATGATCACACCAGAATTTTTTGGGTTTATATTATAAGCAGGAAATCAGAAATTTTAAAAAAAAAAAAACTATTCCAAGCTTTTTACAATATGATTCAAACTCAATTTGAAACAAAAATTTACATCCAGGGAATTTTTTAAAGAATAAGGGTATAGTTCACCAATCCAATTGTCACGATGCTCCATAACAAAATGAAATTGTTGAAAGAAAGAATAGACATTTAATTGAAGTTACTAGGGCTATCATGTTTTCAACGAACGGTCCCAAATATTTATTGGGGTATACTATTTTAACAGCATCATACTTGATAAACGGAATGCCTACTCGAGTTTTAAAATTCATGACTCCAATAAACAAGTTAAAAGAAAACTTACCAATTCTTCAAATGTCATCAGACATCCCTTTAAAGATTTTTGGAATGCACATGTTTTGTTCACTAAGTTTTAGTCAAAATTAGATTCCAAATTTGAAAAATGCGTTTTATTAGGTGTGCTCCTAATAAAAAGGTGTACGAGTGTTTTAATCCTATCTCAAGTATAGATGTGATCTTCGAGGAAAAAATACCATTTTTCAACAAAAATCAACTTCAAGGGGAGTATGGCGTAGATGAAGATGATTTTTAACAAGTATCTCAACCATTGCCTAAAATGATTTTAACACCAAATGTTTTTATGAATAAGAACAAGAAAAACATGAAAACGAGGGTGATCCTAGTCTACAGATACCCAAAGTGATTTTGCCTAATACAAGGGGAGAAATATTGCAAAATCTATAACTAAGCCTCTAGTTTATTCTAGGAAAAGGTTTCATAAAAGGAAGACTGTTCAAATTGACCCTTTAGCTCCTTCCCAAACTCAAAAATCGAGTGATGGTTTTTAAGAAATACAAGTAATTCCAAACCTTAACCCCATTTTTGTATTTACAGAAGCCCAAGATTCGGATATCATAGATCTGGATCTTCCTATAGCCATCAAAAAAGGAGTTCGTTCCTGTACAACAAAACAACTAATTGCAAAATATTTGTCTTATCAAAAATTCTCACACAAGCACAAAGCTTTTTTTTCAAAAATCTCTAACTTGTCTGAACCTAGAATAATACAGGAAGCACTCAATAGTTCAACTTGGAAGTTAGCATTCAAGGAGAAGAGGATGCTCTTTTGAAATGGGACTTGGGAAGTTGTTGATTTGCCAAAGGACAAGACCACTATTGGATGCAAGTTGGTTTTTTCTATAAAATGCAAGGTTGATGGAAGTGTAGAAAGATACAAAGCATGACTTGTAGCAAAGGGGTTCACTCAAACTTTTGGAGTTGACTATCAGGAGACGTTTGCCCAATAGCCAAGATAAATTCGATCCGTGTCCTTCAGTCCATAAAAGCAAACCGTAATTGGCCTCTACATCAACTTGATGTAGAAAATGCTTTTTTGAATGGTGAATTTTGAAGAATAAGTGTTTATGGATCTCTCATCAGGCTTTGAGAAGAGGTTTGGTAAGAACAAGGTTTGCAAATTGAAGAAATCCTTGTATGGACTCAAGTAATTTCCTCGGGCTTGGTTTGAAAGGTTCGAGAAGGTCATAAAAAGATATGGATATTCTCAGAGTCAAGTTGATCATACCTTATTCTATAAACATTCAAGGATAGGTAAATTGGCTATACTCATTTTCTATGTTGATAATATTATTCTTACAAGTGATGATGTTAAGGAAATTGAGGCATTAAAAGGAAGCATTGCCATAGAATTTGAAATCAAAGACTTAGGGCCAGTGAAATACTTCCTTGGTATTGAGTTTGCCAGATCAAAGGAGGGGATTTTATCAATCAACGAAAATCTGTACTTGACCTACTCAGCGAAACTAGTATGCTCGGATGTGAGGCAGCTGAGACCCCAGTTGAACCTAGTAAGAAACTATAAGTAATTGATATAGCTAATGGTATTAATAAAGACCAATACCAGAGACTTGTGGGAAGATTAATCTACCTCTCACACACTCACCCTGATATTGCCTTCGCCGTCAGTGTTGTAAGCCAATTTATGCATTCTCCAAGCTCTGACCACTTAGGTGTTGTCTATTGAATTCTCAAGTACATAAAGGGGACTCCTGGAAGAGGACTACTATTTACAAATCATAGGAACATGCAGAGAGAGGCATTTATAGATGTAGATTGAGCTGGGAATGTAATAGACAGACAATCTACTTCAAGATACTGCACCTTCGTAGGAGGAAACTTGGTGACCTGGAGAAGTAAAAAGCAAAGTGTTGTGGTGAGAAGTAGTGCAGGAGCCGAATTTAGATCTATGGTTCATGGAATTTGTGAAGTGTTGTGGATTACGAGAATCCTTGAAGAATAGAAGATTTTTACCCCACTACCAATTAAAGTGTACTAGGATAATAAATTAGTAATTGCCATTGCTCACAACCTAGTTCTTCATGATCCGGCAAAGCATATGGAGATAGACAAGAACTTTATCAAAGAAAAAATTGATAGAGGGGAGATCTGTATAGTGTATATTCCTTCTTGTAACCAAACAGCAGATATCTTGACTAAAAGTCTTCACAAGAAACAATTCAACCGTCTAATTTTCAAGTTGGCATTAAAAGATATTTTCATGCCAACTTGAGGGGAAGTGTTGGAAAGTCAAAGATATTATGTTTGAAAGTCAAAGAAATTAGCCGTATATAGCTATATATATGAGCTATAGGAAATCATTTATTTTTTGTTATTCTTTTTTTAGAAGGATGTATTTATAGGCTCTTAATTGTACCGATTGACTAATATGTAATTGTTTGGCTATTTAAGCCTTTGAAAAGCTGAGAATTAATTTAAAAAAAAAAAAAGAAAAGAAAAACTTTTTTCCCTATGTTTTAAGCATTGGACATTCAAGGCTCCACAAATAATCAATTAAAAAATAAAAAAAAAGTAAGTGGTAGAGTTCCATCCAAGCCACAATCTTTGTCTAAACTTGGATTAAAAAGAAAAAGAAAAACGGAGGAGAAGAAGCGATCCTTCGCAAAGGACCCACTTAATTTTAAAGAACTTTCCCATCCCATGGGACCTTAAAAAGTAAGGTCCTTGATATGGGTCCCGTGTCAAGGACGTCAGGATGGAGATGCTCTTAGTCATGTCACAATTACATGGAAATTCCATCAACAATTCACCATTGAAAAAATTGTTGAATTAGCATCTTAATTTAAAGGGTCTTCTGCTAAGACCATAAGGACATTGAAAGACTTTAACCCTCAGAGCTTATGACTTCCACTTTCTCAGGATTTGGTTTCTCCATCCCACACACTAATGAAATTCTGAAGAACCACTTCACACCTTCAACAAAGCACTCACTAAGATTTATATTACCACATACATAAAAATACATGAGAGACTTTTAACCCTTTGGAGTCTATTCAGTGAACAAAAACTATATCTTACTTCCTATTTTGAATATTACAACTTAAGAAATGATAACTAATGATTGGTTTGAAGTCACAATATGCAGCATAAGTACAATCAGATAACACTTGGATTCTTCTCATAGTCTTATGATGTGTCATTTGATAGTGCCATTTTGCTTATGTGATCATCGCATTTCCCCAGCATACTACAAGTATCAAGAGAAAGAGATGTGCTATAAAATTTCATCATCAACATGCTCTCAGGCACAGAAATGTGATAAGACTTGTGACTACAGCAACAATACTGTAGCTTCCTATGACTAAAAGACTGAATATCAGTTACAAAGCATGAATTAGTCAAACCTAGGCTCCACCTCTTAGAAGTCAAATTACAATAATCCTTGCCATATGTGATTGGATAATCAAACATGAGGATTTCACTTACAAGATAAAGTATGAACAGTATAATGAGATATTCAATTCCAAATTAGTTTGATCCTGTAGAAGCAACTTCTATTTTCTCTAGCTCTTCCACAAATTCAGTCATGGAAGGCCACTGATTTGGATGAGTACGATCACATTTCAAAGCAAGCTAAGCTACAACTATAGCTGCTTCTAGTGAATATTTTCCATTCGATTTGGAGCTCATCATAGCAACCAAGTTTCTTTTCCTGGATAAACACCGTTGGCTCCATGTCATCAGGTTTTGCTCCTTTGCAAGACGATTTTTGCCAATCACTATCAGCCCCTTAACAACTCAAACAACACAACACCAAATCCATAAATATCACTCTATATGAAAAGATTCCCCACATGTCCATGGTATGATAGAGTGTTAAGAATAAATTACAATTTTGTATATTGCTAAGCCTTTTTACATAATTTCTAGAGAAAGGCAAGAACAAATTTAAGAATTTAAAATATGGCCATCTCTTGGCCATAATAATGGCTAATTTACCAATAGCTACATATTCAAATGCTGCATAGCCTAAGGTCCCCATTACTCTTGTTGTAACATGTGATTCACCCGCAAAAGGACCAAACTCCACTATTCCTAAGTCTGAGAATTTTGTAATGTATAACTACACAAAATTTAACTTAAGAATATCAGCCAGTGCTGACATAAAGCATGTGCAAACAATCACCGAACCAACTGAAGAGTGGAAGAGATCTTGTTCTGTTCATTTACCATCATAGTTGAACATAATAAAAATCGAAGAAGTATATAGTTATCCATATATCAAACCTCCTACTCTAATACAACAATAAAAGTTATATTACCACTATGTAAGGTTCATTATCTTAATCCTATTTCATCATGACCCATCCATACCTAAATGTTTTATGTCATCTTTTATTGTCTTTTGTTTACTCAGTCCATTGTTTTGTGTTGGTCATATTTAAAAGTATCACAGTGTCTAACTAGTATCCTTAAAACCATGTCATATACAAGATCTTCTACTCACAATACTATAATAAATTTTAAATTCACAAACATCTTATTAAATTTGGTATGGTTTTATATATATAGCATAACATAAGGGTTGTTTCCTTATATAATATTTCCATTAGATCATCCCTTTACATCAATGAAACTCTAGAAGAAATTGATTAATTTGCATAAAATAAACCCAATTCCATGCACTTTCTATTAGTTGTGTCTAATGTCAAATATGTAAGATTACCCTATCAAGCAAAATTTTTAAATTCTTAACAGCTATGTAAATTATTTTCTTCTCATGTATATGCAAGAAAGTTAGTCCACAGGCAACCACTATAGCAATCTTTAACCATCTCTCCCACGAAAGCAAATGATCATTTGAACCCCTTGCAAGGTTATGTGCTAATGAGATACATTTTCTAATAGCCATGCATCTTAATATCAAAGAAAGGACTTACTTCCAAAAAGGTGATTACTTAAGCTGCCCTTTGATGCCAACTCATACACAAGTTACACATGTTCATTCTCCCAACAATATCCTAATAGCTTGGCAATGCTGGGATGAGATAGCCATCCTTGAAGCTTGATTTTTGTCTGCACAAAGACACAAGTCTAAGCATGGGAGACTTCAACCTATAAACTATCATGTTTATACAAGGGCATGTTACAAATATGCACATAAAACTATTTTTTTAAGTGCAGATAAATCCCATAAACTCCTAAGGTGTGACTTCATATCCCCATAACTTCTAAAAGTATGCACATTACCCTTCAAAATGTTCAAAAATCGAAAACCATTTCAGAGCTTTAATGGCAATTTGGTGGCAAAGTGCATGCATTGAGAACTTGTACTTTAGTAGCGTTGGATTGGCGCAGCAGAAATAGAAACAGCAAGGCAGATAGATAATAAATAAAATCTCAACAAAGCAAGCAATAAAATAATGGTACACAAATGCAACATGGTTTACCCTTTGCTTGGACTACACCCCAGTGACCAACTTCAAAAAATCTTCCACCAATAAAATTATTAGCTTACAAAGAGAGACTTCTCTAAAATTCTAGATGAAATGACTCAAAGTTGATTTATAATTAATACATGTAAATTGATTGTTGCATGTGTATATGTGTATGTGTAGAGTGAATTGTGGTGTTTGCTATAGTTATATGTGTTAGGAAGTAATAACTAAATATGAGTCTATGGTAAATGTATTTAGAATGGTAGTTTATTCATGCTATTCAATTATTATGTTAATGCAAGTGGTTGTTGTAGTAATTAATGTTTGATAAATTAAGTGTGTTTTGAGCTAAATTTATAAGCCCTTAACTTGGCAGATTTTGGCCTTCTTAAGCCCCAAATATAAGCCCAATTAAGGCCTAAAGCCTTCCCAAATCTACCCCCCCAAAAGTCAACATTATTATGGATAAACATCAAAGCCTAATTGCAAAGTTAGACAATCCAAAACAAAACAAAGGAGAGGAAAATTCGTAACTCTAGAAGGCCAACAATTTCCAACACCCAAATCAAGTTTTCTTGGACTCAACACACCAAAAATCCTTCCCCAAGCCTTATATATACATTGAGGTAAGTTTATTTGATGTTTGAGATGTCTTATTTTCCTCTTAATCCATGAAATATGCATGTATGGTATAATACAAGTAGTTGATATACTAATTCTTGTTGAGATGTTGTATAGAGATTAGGAAAGCTTTAGAATGCTTGGCATGTTATAGATAGGTTATAGTAGGCTCTCATGTGGTTTAGAATGAGTTGGAAGAGTTAAAATGTAAAAATTTTTGTGTTTGGAAAACAGAGGAAATCTGCAATGAGAATTGCAGTGTACCCCACCTCGTATGCCGTCGACATTCATGCCGGCGTTAGAGTTTTTATGTTTGATCTTTTGAAAATTATCTTAAACGCCGCCGCGTTGAAGTCGAATTTGCGGGAGTTAAAATCCTGATTTCTTATCTTTCTAAATTTTTCTTAAACGCCGCCGACGTTGGAGTTGAAATTACCGGCGTAAGGACTCTAAGGTTCTATACAAAATGCATACTTCTTAATGCCGCCTTATACGCCACCGACGTGTGATCCTAAGCCGTCGGCGTGTGATCCTACACCGCCGGCGTTAAGGTTTACATTGCCGGCGTTAATGGCCGACGTGGACTTTGTAAATTTCAAATTTTTCTAACTTCTTCCAACATCTTCCAATACATGATATAAGACTTTTTAATCAAAGATTTGCTATATATATATATATGTTATGTGATGACTTTGGATTGTTTTTACGTAAGGTTCAATAATTTTCCTAAGTTCTAATCTAGTGAATATAAGATTGACTTAGGATAGTAATGTGATATAGTTGATTTATGTGGAACAAAGATAGATACTCAGTTGGAGATTCCCGTTAATTCCCAAATCAAACCAGGTACACAATACTTTGATTGATTATTGCTTAGGATAGGCATATACCAATTTGACCTTAATCAAAGCATAATGAAAGATATTGAAATTGTATATGCTTTACGTCGTTGAATCCGGATCCGGGGAGCGACAACCTTGTCATGATGCAATGGCACGATAGTTTAGGCACTTAGCCTAATCTTTTGTTATGATGCAATGACTCAAATCCATGATGCAATGGTTCACCATGATGCAATGGTTCACCATGATGCAATGGTTCACCATGATGCAATGGTGGTTTATCTTAAAGGCTAAGTGGGTAGCTAATAGGGTTAACTGTATTAGTGTATTCTCTACTTAGGCTCGGGAAGAAATAATATGTTTTAGTTCATGGGTATGGGACCATTGAACTAATTGATGTTATAGACCGGGATAAGTGGAGTGTATAAAGGAGTGTGAACCCTAAATGATGCTATTAATATTCTTTTATATCGTTAGATATAGGAGATATAGATATCCGGTCTATCTATATCAACCCCCTGAGCAGCTACCGTTACTCAGGACCCCCAGAATTCCCAAGTTTGAATCGAAGTTTGAATACTCCAATGTTGTTCTATTCACTTAACTAAAGATAATAAAGTTATGGTGATTTATTGTATAGCATTTAGTTAAGTGAGCATGGCATATGTATTTGTTTGCACTATTGTGTACTAAGCCTTTGGCTCATGCTACTATCTTGCATGTGACTTTGATGACGAGCCCTATGATGATATGGGCTATGGGACTGACTAGGAGGATTCTATGAATAACTAAGAGAGAGAGACCTAGTACATGCTTAGGGTTCCTTTTGATGTAATTTTGTAAAGTGTTTAGGCTTATTGTTAAGCTTTGGAATGTATTTTGATTTGAATTATATTTGTAATATAGTTAGGTTGTAAATAAGGTTTCTATGTTTATATGATCCTTAGGAAATTGTAATGTATATATAATATGATGACTTGTATATAGGTAATGACCCACTACTTATATAGTGGTAATGTTTCTTAATTCAAAGCATGTGAATGTTATATCTGTTTTAAACAAGCACCCATTACAAACATCTCTCTTTTAAGACGACCTTACGTATAATGCTTGAATATCATTCCTAATATTTGGGTATTATGTGTGGTCGGGAGATTTGGCACACTTAATATTTGAGTTAAGTGGGTCGGATCTTTACACTAGAGGTACAACACTAACAATTGAAATAAACCCAAAATAATGTTACTTAAGTGTTTCCTAAACAACCTAAGATAGCCTCACGATTTTGCCACTCATAAAGAAAATTCTCTCACTTAGAATTTTTCTCACCACTCTCTTTCAATAACATCAAAGCAAAAGAAATTTACTTTAGATTACACTCTTCTTCAAAATATAATAAGTTGCTTTGGCTTGCACTTCTTACCACAACTATCATGCCAATTTATAGCCTAAGGATTTGGTCATCGAGTAATAGAAAACTTGGAGACCAAGTCCTTCTAATGCCATGTGCAAAATATGAAACTTGGGAACCAAGTTCTAAAGTCATCCAAGTTTCTTTCCCACTTTTTTCTTTTTAATATCTCATGTAGGCCCCATGCATGTAAGAGGGACCCAACAAGTAGTTCGATGGGTATTCTACATCTGGCCAATAGTTTTGGGATGCAGTTATTCCTCTATTAAAAGAAAACTCCAGAGCTTTCCATTGGCCTAGTCTTATTGCATGCCAGGCATTGTAATCTTTATCGAGTGGTTACAGAAACTGCATACCATCTATCTATCTTCTTCTTGGTATAGATCTCTAATGCTATGGTGGAAATCTTAAAATTATTTCTAAAGAGATCAAGACCTTAAAAGTCTAGTGATTTTTTGCTCATGATATCATGATGGAAACCTTAAAAGATTTGTTTTTTTTTTTTTTTATTGGTTAAATTTCAAGTTTAAAAGTAGTAGCTAAATATCATATATCCAATCGAGCTTTAAATAAGTTTACTTGTCATTTAAAAAAATAACATGGCAAATACTCATTAGTCATAGCCAAGTGTAAACAAATGAGACATGAGATGGTAAGTAGTGTGGACAAGAGTGCCAGACTGAGTTTTAAATTTGTAAATTCTTTTCTAAATCGTTGTCAAACTACAATATTCGTAGGGCAAGTGCACCGATTAGATGCATAGTAGAAAAAGATCTAGGTCATATTCTAAGGAGAAGCTAGTGAATACTTCTACTCTCGCTCTTTTCCTATTATTTAGCAAAAGAAAAACAGAGGGGATTTTATATACAGAGAAGCTAAGCTAAGCCTAATCTAATAAAAAAAATAGTAAAAATCAGCAGCAAGTTTCACAGCAAGCATGCAAGAATAAGATTAATCAATTCACAAGGTTGCTTGGGTCATACTTAACCTTAGGTCTATTCATGTAAATCAAGAAATTCTCAGAAAAAAGGTTGTGTTGATTGTTAAATCGCCGAATTCACTAAATTATGCTAGAGCATCTCCCAAGGTCAATAGCACCTAAACTTAAGCCAAACCGTCGGAATCTCTTCCTAACTATTAACAACATAGATTTGCATAAAGAATAAGAATCCTTTATTTTAGAAACCAACCTAATGAATTTCCAAACAAGTGACAAAAGATCTCACTGCCCCTTTCTCAAGGCGATTATGAATAATCTCATCAATAAGCTAGATCTATTCATTAAAATGATCTTTTAGCCTATTTTAACGAAATCTGAGATGAGCCCATATCATGCACTATACAGACTCAAGATTATTAAGCTCAAGCTATTGAATTCAATAAATCAACATATTCAACTTATTAAAGTTAGAGCTACTGAAATCGACCCAAGAATCCATAATCTAAACAAAACAGTACTCCTCGTGACTATAGCAATGCAAAACAAAGGTTTAGAGAAATAGTAAGACCTATAATGAGATAAAACAATAAAGAACAAATATCCTTGACGAATTGAAGCGTTTTAAGCACAAGTTGTTGCGAAACCCTAAAATCTGTTAACTTCTCTCTTTACAAAGGAATATTTTTTTATCCTTCTTTAAATATGTAATTTTCCCTTCTGGGTACTGAAAAATACGGTCTTATGTTTTGGTGGCTGCTGGGATCGGCCTCTCTATTTTGCCCTTGATGTGTCGTTGGCTGTTGGGTAGGGCTGAAAACAAAGGCTTGTTACTTGTAAAGTCCGATTCAAACTTGCTTTATTTGCTTTCATTTCTCTTAAATCATCAAATAATCTTCTAAATGAGCTCTTGAAAGCCTAAAATAATTTTAACAAATAATTATCCTTTTCTTAATTAAATCACAAAATTTACATAATAAATATGTCCAAATAAGTACAAAAAATAAGAGGCTATTGACCCTTTATAATAAATTTAACAAGCTAGTGACATATATAAATTTCAGCTGTAAAATTGTTAGAATAATCCAAAACTTAGCACTTGTGAGCTAGGAATTTTAAACAAAACCTATCAAGTAGACAATTTGATAAAATAATGGAGCAAAACAATGTGATTGAACAATTGATCTCTCTTACACTCATATCTTGATAGATTTTAAATCTATAACCACCCATTCTAAAATCTTAAATTCTTATATTGGATGGACATTGAGCTAAATTTATCAGTATCATCAATATTTTAGTTTGTCATATAATAAGAGATGATGCTTACTTTCCATCAGTAATCCCTTCAGCACTATCTTGGTTTAACTATTTGACAGCAATAATAGATATCTGTTCCCGGAAGTTGCTTTTTGATCAATAAAGCCTTTTAAAACCTACCCAACACCTCCCTGTGAAAGCAATGTATCAGCTCGATCCTCCATCAAGCTTGGTTTCTCCAAAATTTGCACATAAGCCGAAAAGGCCCTACTGCCCTCAGATCTCGATCCTCCATCAAGGCTTTGGCTGGTCTTGGAAGAAGATGAACTGTCGATGGTCAGGTTCATTTCTATAGTAAGATATATAAAATAAATTACATATACATAAAAGAGTAGACACTCAAAACAACAAATTATCCAATGGCATGACCCAAGGGCATGTCTCCACTGATGAGGCATTGGTCTGGATTGCTTAAGCCATCCGAGTTCAATCTATCCGGGGCTGGAATAAGTGAGGTATTATCCCTTTCTCTTGGACGAGTGGTGACTCGCTCAGGCACCTGCCCACCAATTAGAAAAGAAAAACCATGTACATGATGAAAACTGAAGTTTTATTATATATTCAACGTACCTGACTTTAGGCAAGTAGTATGGGTGGGAGTTGGATATTGAGGATCAACCCAACAAATCCCCATTTCTCCTTTTCTCTTGCTGCACAGTCTTCACTGCTTCTTGTTTTTCTAGCCTGTATTTTTTTTAGGTTTTTGGGTGTTTTTGGGTACCTTTTTGAAAAAAAGCACAGAGAAAGGATGGTCTAGAAACAAATTCCGGATCTAGGCAAGTGAAGGCACCATTTGTGAGAGCGCCTTTGAATTTGACCTTAGGCGCTTTCTCGGATAGCGCCTTTGGCATGGGTGGGTATTAGACGATGTCAAAGACGACGGTTGTGGGGGAAAATACTGAAGGCGCCCTTTGCAACGGCGCCTTTAGTCGAAGCCCTCCCCTCCTTGTGCCAACCTACAAACAATGCCTAAATACAAAGTGTTAAAACACCTGAACCAACAGTAAAACAAAAAATCAGCAAAAGAAAATGAAAAACTACACCACCACCACCACCACCAACTTCCTTACTCCTTAAACCATTCCACTACTCACTAATGGCAAACCGAACCAATCTATCATTGCAAACATGCAGATTTAACATTCACTAATAATACAAACTCCTGAAACAAATCTACTACTCAGTAGTAGCATGCCCGACCCATCCAACATCTCAAAACCATAGAGATAACATTCACTAAAATGACAAACTTATCAAACCAATCCACTACTCACTAGTAGGATGCACGACCAATCTAACATCTCAAACTTGCAAAAATAACATTCACTAACATGACAAAATCCTCAAACCAATCCATCAGTTAGTAGTGGAATGTGCAACCAATCAAAACTATGCAGGTGAAAAAACAGTGACGACCAAGATAAATAAAAGTTCATTACATAAAGTGAATTGAAAAAATACAATTCCATTTAGACAAAAAGAAAATAAAAAGAGGAAAGCAATAATCCTATCATCTTCTAGTACTCTGTGGTATGCCTCTAGCAATCCTCGACACTATGGATCGGCAGGCAAGCTGTGCCATTGTAGCCTCTAGCTCATCGTCCTGAACCGAAGATGCAGTGAAATCTAGTAGAGGGACTGGAGAAGCCTGAGTGGGTCTCTTAACCTGTGATAACTATATCAATCCCTTACCCATGTCCTAATCAGGAGCTACCGGATGCCTCTTCTGTGGTGGTGGTGGAGGATGACGTGATGAAGAGTCAACCTCGCTGTATGGAGTATAATAGGATGGCAGCAAGGAAGTGCTATGCCATCCCCTCACAACTATAGATGTGCTAGTTGATGATGATGGAGCGTGTTGGACAATGTCATACTGCTCCTGGTTGTGCTTGAAATGATTTGCTACAACTTCACCCTCTTGCATAGTGTGCCCAAACTCGGGATAAAGATAGTCAACAACTCCATGCTCTTCGACTGTCCATATGGCATCATCTGCAATGAAGTGAACTTCTGAGATGTCAGAAGTTAGCAGGATTCGTCTGAATTGATTCGCCCGTAAAGGAAGTGCACACATTAGAGGTTAGATTGATAAGTTTCTACAAGTGTAGGAGAAGCCAAATTGAAGATTGAGAACTCACCAATGCACCGACCCTAGCACCCGTGTGGCTGAGATATCGCCTGGTGACTCGTCTGAACCAACGTATATAGCCGAGATCAACACCAAAGGGAAGCTCAATATCAACAAGTCGACCACGCCTCTCATTCCACGTCCCATGGTAGATAGCGTGATGGACCACCCAATCAACATCGATCATCCCCTATAAATCGATCTGATGTAAATCTAGATCAGTGTTAATGGCTACCGGAACTCTCTTTTAACCCTCAAACTACCGAATGACACGATCGAGAAAACACCACTCGACGTAGCAAAAGCAAATGAGGGGGACACAGGCTATCCACACATCTATACCATGTCGACAATATAGCGGTAGCCTACTCATGATCTGGTCGGTGTATGGCATCCAAACAACCCATAAAACAACAAAGAAGTCATTAGTGGAAAAATGAAAGTGCTTATGGAACTTCATCAAAAATTAGGAAAGCAAATATAACTGGTCAGCTCCTATCATATCAAATGACTCTTTGTATGCTGAAATAACATGAGATGGGTGTCAGTAGTGTCCCAAACAATCCACCCTTGCACAATAAGGGGCGCTTTGTCATTCAAAGGTAGCCCAAACCAAGCATGGGGCAACAATAGGGAATCGACCCTATGCCCATACCTGTAATAAGACAACGGCTCTCCAATCTATACAACATTCTTAGCAGCAACACGACACAACTGATGGTACGACCAGCTGAGGCATGCACTACCACAGCTATACTATCTAACATGTGCCAAGTCATCTAACAAAGGCAAGAACATCATGTAGACTAATGAACCGGATTTATCTGCAAATATACATTCATCCATGAGTTGTAATACGTATGCACGAGCTTGCCTTTTGAACTGCTCTTTGGGTGCATCATTTGGTAAATGTATGAAATGCTTCCATAGCCAGGTAAGGCTGAGACGGCCTCCACGAGACGTACTCCCCTGTGGGTAAGCACTCAACAACCTCAGGCACTCTACCTGCCATCCGGTGGCTATGGATGTGGTACCAACAACTAACAAGCTATCTACTAGCAATCCTAGCTAAACCTCCACATCCTGTAATGTGATGGTAAGCTCCCTTAAGGCATATGGAATGTATGAGTCTCTAGTCGCCATCTCTCCACCAATACGGAGATGAGATGCCAATCAAGCTGAATGCAAGGGAAGCATGCAAAGCCTTTGAAGCCAACCTGCTCCAAATAAGGCAAAAGATGCTCGTCAATGGGTCTGCCTATCAGGTCATGTCTTAATGTGGGTTCCCTTTGTCTAACGACAAGGGTAGTAGCTGATGCCTAAAAGAACAAAGTTAATTGTGCATTAGATTATGTGCTTCGACATAGCTTAACGGGAAGTTGAGTGTTAGATTACATACATCGTCCAACCAAATAGCTGATGAATGATGTCTGCCCTGCTAGGTAAGCACCGACGGATCATTGGAGCCTAGCTCCATCTAACTTGCATGTAGGAAGATAAATATAAAATCTGAAACAAAAAGCTTAGGAAAAAATTAAAAAAAAAAACACATAGCGAGAAAGGATTCCATCATTCCACCTAATTTAACCATAAATATGCCAAACTTGGACACACTCTGGCTCGCTCTATTTGGACAACTCCTCCTATTATGGCCCTCCTGTCTACATAGCCTACATGTTACTCTATCGAGACGCTCTCTCCAATCCATTTCTATCCTGTATTGTTTCATCCTAGGTTTTCTTTTTGATCGTGCAGTCGCAGGATGAAGGATTAGGTAGGGGAAGTTATCTGGGTAAGGCCAGTCAAGATCATCACCAAGTGGGAAGAAATGGGATTCATGGCATTGTAATTCATTGGTCCACCTATACCATGGACCGACAAAGGAAGTCCAATCAACATTAGAGAACCCTATTGCCGCCATAGCATGTGAACATGGCAGTCGATATATTTGCCACTTGTTGCATGTGCATGTTTGTTTCGAAAAGTCCTCCTTATGAGTTCTACTACCACATTTCAAACAACCTTTCTCTCGTCGTGTTCCGGTACGTACCTCAAATAATCCAATACCTCTATTAAAACTAGTAACTTGATGTGAACTGGCCCATGCTGCCCATAAATCGGTCATCTTCTTTGCATAAGGTGAAGACCTCACTGCCCATTATGGCATTCCTTGCAGCACTAAGTCTCTCTTTCTAGTACATGACACAATTGTCTAAGATTTTTTCAATCAAACCCGCTACAGATAACCTCCTCGCTCCCTTGATCATAGAGTTGTATGTCTTTGCCATGTTGGTTATCATGTACCCAAAACGATAGGATCCATCAAATGCTAGGGTCCATGCATCCTTACATAAGATCATATTTCCATTTGAATCTGTCTGATTGAACCATTCAACTACTTCTTCATCAATATTTTTCACAAGCTCCATCGACTTTTTGAATTTACGAGGTTGTGCTTGAAATGCTGCGTATGTTACTAAGTTTTTGCACCTCTGATTCTTATAAACTTTGCTGAAATTTCTAGCAAAATGTCGGACATAGAATTGATGCACTACAAATGGAGGTTGCCACCCATTTGCTTCATCAGCAACAACCCAATAATACCAGTCCCCCTATCTGAAATGAGGCATATAGTCTCCCCACCCCTATGTCCTACAACCCCTCGCTTCGATTTCTCAAAAACCATGACCATGCGTCTTTAGACTCAGATGATGCCAGACAAAATGCTAAGGGTAAGGTGTGATTGTCTCCATATACACCACATACCTCGAGCAATATGTTCTTATATTTGCCATACAAAAATATACCGTCTACACCAATAACTGGCCTACAATGCTTGAAGGCCTCCACACAAGGGTCAAAGCTCCAAACTACCCACTTGAAGTATGCCTCATCCGGTTGGGATGATCTTGTCCAACCTCACTCCACTATTGAACCCGGGTTAGTTGGCTTGATTGCATAAAATAGCTTTGGAAGTGCATTATAAGATTTCACCTAGTCACATAAACCATAGCAATTGCTTTTCTCTTACCTTCCCAAATTCTTCTATGGGAAATGATATACCTGTATACAACCAAGCAATGAGACTCAAGCTCCTTTGCCTTATAGTCTAGATTTTTCCGAACAAAGCTGATAAATTCTCGAGCGAGGATATTTGAGTCTATTTGTGAATGGCCTTGCCCAAGTAATGGATTAGTGCAAGAATGGGGACCATCAAGCTTGGTAATTACAAACAACCCTTCTAGCTTTTTCAAACAAGTCTGTATCTGCCATGGACAACCTTGATCACTTTGGTGCAATGAACTATCCATAAAGTTTTCTTCGAATCATCAACACAGAAGTTGCAATGTGTCCTTATGTGAATAGATTTTATAGCCTCAATTAGGTCATCCTTTGTCTTGAACATCATTTCCTTCACTAATTCTTCGCTGTCACAAATATTACCAGACATAGCATCCAATTCATCCTCAAATGTCATGTACCCATCACCGCCTCCACCAAGATTAAAATAAGGAATTGTATGTCTCACCAATGCCTGACTTCACATTACATCACGAGGTATTGAGTTATGTGGGACATCCAAACTTACAATATTGCCCCTTTCAACTTCTTCTTCCACAGCATTATCATTCTCTTCATCTTCCACCGTATCACCATTTTTATCCACATGATAGTAACCATTGAAATGATTATCTTCTAGCCCAATAGCAAAGACCGATGCCACTTCCTGTGCAATCCTAGTCTCAATTTTTGGCATTGTCTCATCCACTGGCATTGGATCATATTGTTCACAATGCATGGGTGAAATGGGCACAATACCTTCAACTGTAAGAGAATATTTGAAGATGAGCCAGGCTGAAACTACTGCACGCCTCACATGTTAGCATGTTCTTCGTTCATGTCATCTCCACCACCAGCAACATTTGGAGGTGTGACAGCCCGATCAGTGACTTCCACAAATATTTCATGAATTAACCTAGCACCCAACTCAGTAGCAAGTGAAATCAAATCTTCAAGACTGTCATCATCCACAATTGGCATTAACATGTATACAACCCCATGACTCATATAATGTGCATGCTTATGTATTATCTCGACATCACTATTACTATGATCCACACCAATCTTGTCACAAATAATTTCCTTAAACTTTTCAAAACAGACATCCATCCTAACTTTCACTTTCCCAACCGAAGGCTTTTCATATTATGACCCATAACATCCATCCACTATATTCCCATGTGCATAAATAATGAAACTTACATAGCTAGCCATTCCAAACCTATTGACAGCAAATTAAAATGTTAGGTCTCGTTTCTTACAATTTAAAATATGACAAGATCTTCAAATTCTTCAACATCTAAAACATCTTTCACTCACATTCCATTCAACATCACTATTGACAAACGGACGACTCTTAACCGATTGCAGCATTCCACCAAATACCTTTTAACCATTAACATCGTTTTATTATATACTTCATAAATCAACACACACTCCATATAGTATTCCTACAACTCAAAATCAACAACTACAACATACTAAATCATACAAAACCACACATTCAATGACTCACATTGTATTAAACATCAAAATCCACAAAATTGAACCATTGAGACATTTCACCGATCATCTTGTACGCATGGAAAAATTTTCAATGTCAACTCCATAGATCAACAAATGTAGTCACATAAGACTCACCAATTCTCCATATATTACTCCTACAATACTTCACAATTCAAAACCAACAACTAAAACACAATGATTCAGACAAAATCACATAAACCCTCACTTTCTCCATTTCTTATCCTTTTTCTCTAAAAATGGAAAATAATGCAATAAAATACGGAAAAAAATAATTAAAGAAAAGGCCTTACCTGAGATCGGACAATGGAGAACTTCAAAAATCTTCGCTAGAGACGGACAAGGATTGGAGGAGCAACTTCTCAAGCATTTTTTTTTTAGAGGATTTTGTGCTGGAAGAATGAGAGCAAATGCTCTCGACAGAAAATTTGGGGGATTTTATCCTGCAATGAAGGCACCGTCCGAGATGGCAACTTAAATATTTATACTAAAGGAGCCGTCTCGAACGGCGCCTTCAATATTAGCACTAAAAGTGTCATCTCAGATGGCGCCTTCTTCATTGTCCCTAGTAGAGCACCGAAGGCACTATCCGAGAGAGCGCCTATAGGTCAAATTTAAAAGCGCTTCTACAAACGGCTCCTGCACTCGCCTAGACCTAGAATTTGTTTCCAAATTATCCTTTCTCTATGGTTTTTTTAAGAAGGCACCCAAAAACCATTTTTCTCAGCATGAAAGGGTCAAATAACTGGCAATACACATCCAAACAGGAGAGTCCATAAAAAGCCATGTACACATAGTGCCTTTCTGAAAGAAGCTGACACCATATAATATTCTGCCGGCATCCTGGTGGTTTTTTTCAAACCTTGTATACTTTTTAATTTTGTTGTAGGCAATAACATGTACCAAATCATCCAAATGGGTAAAAACAAAAAATGTGTGCACAACGCTGACTCATAAAAATCTGGATATCAAAGTCTCACTATCTGGGCCCTCCTGTATTTAACTATTTATGATTAAAAGTACCTTTGCTGATTGTTCATGCAGATATGCATTCTGATACAAGAAAAGTGGAACCGTTCATTCTTGCCATTACAGCCATTCCTTTATATCTGCTTATCCAAGTAGAGTAAACACGACTCCAAAGAGAAGAAATAAATGTTTAATCTCGAACATGCATCCTTCTTCCCCTTACTGGCCATGAGACGGAGAGCATTTCGTGCACCAGGGTAAGTTCATTTTAATTTCTAGAATCTAAGTTTTTTGCATCTTGTGAGTACTTATTTCGTGGAAAATGTTTTATGGAATTTTTTTCCAACATTTGTTGCAATTAAAGTTTGGTAGATATCGAATATTGTCATGTATAATCTCAAGAGGCTATAAATTCCAATGTCAGCAAGTGGTGGAGGAAGGCGATAACAACAGCCACCATCGAGTAGTGCCAGTTAGCAATTATGGGAAATTGTAATAGGAAGTAAGGAGATTTTTAAAATGGAAACTAATTTCCTCATTTTTCATTAACATTAATTTCGCCATCAGTTATAGCCTTTGTCTCTTGTCATCACTCATCACGAAAAGGCCTTAGCAATGACAATGTTTCAAGATTGCTATCATAATATTTGCCAATTCCAGGGTATTGATGTGTTATGCAGAAGGACAACGTCTAGCTAGCAAAATAGTAACACAAACAATGACTATCAAACAAGTATAACAAACAGGAAAAAAGGAACTGCATCAAGACATGCATGGGAAAAAACTGAATATCAGAAAGCAAGATGTCTATCTCTTATGTATACCCAAGCAAGGTTTTTACATGTACCCTTAAATGCCAGGGATATAAAATACATGATTTAAACACAAAAATGGGCAAAACAATAAAACAGAGGAGACTAGTTGATGAACTCTGGTTGAGCAGCTGAGGAGGTTGATTGAATGCCAGATTGGAGGGGCCATTCACATCGACTGGCTTGTCTCTATATGCTGTTCGTTGGATGTGTATAGACCTCGAATGCCTTCAGAAAAACACTCGCAAAGAGTTTTACCATCGCTCTAAGGCATATCAAAGAACAACGTATAAAGAATTTGACAATCAAACAATTTTCTATCTTGACTTGAGTTCTTAAAAGCGTTCCATTTAAAACTAACTGCTCAACCAAAACTGTAGAACACTCCCACTAAAATATTAGTGATAAGAAACAAAGCTTTGAAAAAATATTTCTATTTGAAGACCATCACTAGTCTACTTTAATCTGTAAAGCACACAGATTTAGTCAAAGCATTGGTTGAACTTCTCACTAGACATGCTCTTCGTCAGCATGTCAATCGAAACATGGTACTAACCCTTCAGGTAACAGCATATCACTCACTAGCAACATCATGCACAATATGACAGCAAACACCATGTGTTTCATGCTCGAATGAAGCATGTGATCCTTAATCAAATAAATAGCACCTAACTGCCACAATATATAACAATAGAATTCTCTTGAATAGTGTGGAGGGGTGAAACTGTTATATTAAAATATTGGATTCAACTCGGTATTTATTTAAGAGTAGAGTTCATTAGACTGGTCCATTCAACTCTAATCTTTTTCAGGCAGGCTCATGCACTCAAAAGAATATCAGCAACCTTAGATCTTAACAAACTTGTCAAGATAATATTAAAATGGGTCTTGTCTATTGATTACTGAAGTGATTGAACGAATGTCATCAAACCCAAGAGTCTACAAACATTAGTTATTTCCCCTCATATGATGTTTTAGAGATCAAGAAACATTGTTCCACTATGAAAGCAATTTTTTTTTCAATTTAGTAACCCTATTTAAAATAATTACCAAAATAGGTTCTAATTTAAAATAATTACCAAAATAGGCTACGAATTAAAATAATTACCAAAATGAATCTTTAAAATCACATGTTGAACGAGATATCTGAAGACTTTTGACCCTTTATTCAATGAATAAAACAACAATTTGCTTGCTATGTTGTGTATTACAATGTAAGACATGATAACCACGGACTGGTTTGAAGTAACAATACGTATCATATGTACAATCAGATAACTCTTGAATTCCTCATCATAGCCCTTTGCAGTGTCATTTGATAATGCCATCGTCTACCAGATCACCACTTCTTTCTCATGTTAGTTGCAGTATGCAAAGGAAAGATGTGATAGACTAGTGACAACAGCAACAAATACTGCAACTCCCAGTGACCAAAAGATTACCAAGCATGAATCAATCGGCTACCTTGCCTTGGTTGATTGAATTAACCAAACATGAGAATCTGACTTACAGGATAAAATGCGAACCATACCATGAGCATATTCAGTTCAATGGCAGGTTGATCCTGCAGAAGCAGCTTCTATTTTCTCTAGCTTTTCCACAACTTCAGTCATGGAAGGCCGCTGATCTGGATGAGCACGAACACATTCCAAAGCAAGCTGAGCTACCTCTGTGGCAGCTTCTAATGAATATTTTCCCTTCAATTTGGGGTCCATCATAGCAACCAAGTTTCTTTTCTTGGGTAAATGTTGCTTGCTCCATGTCACCAGGTTCTGCTCCTTTGCAGGACGACTCTTGTCTATCACTTGCCGGCCTGTTAACAACTCAAGCAACACAGCACCAAATCCATAAACATCACTCTTTATGTAAAGATGCCCTACATGTCCACAGTATGATAGAGTGTTAGGAATAAAGTACAATTTCACTGATTGGTAGGCTTCTTTACAACCTATCAAGAAAAAGGCATGAACAAACTTAAGAATTTAAAATTTGGCCATCTTTTGGTCACAGTAATGACTTATTTACCAGTTGCTACATATTCAGGTGCTGCATAGCCTGAAGTCCCCACTACCCTTGTCGTAACATGTGATTCACCCTCTGGAGGACCAAATCTCACTAGTCCAAAGTCCGCGAGTTTTGCTGTGTATGACTGCAAAAATTTCGCCTTAAGACCATCAGCCAGCTATCATTTAAAATATAGTTTATTAAGCTGGCACAACCATGAACAAGCAAACATCAAACCAACAGGACAACAAGCAAAATCTTCTTTCTGTTCATTTACAATCACCATTGAACATATTAACAACCAAGGACCATACAATTGTTTTAACAAAATCACAGCATCTAACAATAATCCTTAAATTGCATGTCTACACAGGATCTCCAACTCTAAATAAGTTTTACCATGATAAATATTAAATCCATAATCATCTAATCTGAAAGCTTTATCTGTTAAAACTTATGCAGTTTTATGCTATTGGTTAGCACATAATCATATCCTCTCAAAATATATCTCCACTACTTACATCACGAAACTCATTGTTGGAATCGGTGAAGTTGCTTAATATCTATCCCAATTCTTATGCACTTTCCATTGTTCAAGCCTAATGGCAAGAAAATGCAAGATTACCCCATCAAGCAAAATATTTGCAGTCTTAAGATCTCTGTATATTATTTCTTCTCACGTGTATGCAAAAAAGCTAGTCCACGGGCAGCCCCCACAGCAATTTTTAACCGTCTATCCCTTGGGAGAGGATGAGCAGCTGAACCCCCTGTAGTAGTGGTTATGTACTACAGTTATTAGTAAGCTGATCAAATTAAATGAAACAACAATGAGTTAACTTATCTTAATAGGCATGCATCTGACTTTCACAAAAAGGTCTTACTTCCAAAAAGGTGATTATTCAAGCTGCCCTTCGATGCAAACTCATACACAAGTAGCAGTTGTTCATCCTCGTAACAATATCCTAAAAGCTTGGCAATGTTGGGATGAGATAGCCTCCCCTGAAAAATGATCTCTGTCTGCACAAAACATACAACTCTAAACATAAGAGACATCAACCTCCACACTGTCAAATTTATAAACGGGCAAATATACGCCTAAAACTATGACACGTACAATTATGCTCCTTAAACTCTCAAAGTATGATTTCACATAAAATAAATTTTGAAAATATGTACATATCCCTCCAAACCATTCTTAGAAGCTTTCATTTTTACAATAAAGTGAATCGATGATGGGATTTGATATGGTACTTTATAGATCGATAATATCGATGAGCCGACCTTCTTTTGAGCTGACCATAAATTGAATAATCCGAGATCTAAAGAAAGACTTGAGACATCTTCTGTGAGAATCAGAATTCTATGTGCTGCCTGTGGTCAAGCTAAGGTGCTTGCTGGATGTCTTGCACCACCATTCGTCGAATAGTTGCAAAACAGACCATAAAAGCAATGGTTTTGGGAATTTTAGCAACAAATTGAAGGTACAGGCCTTCTATCTATTTTCTTCTTTGTATAAATCTCTTATGACATGGTGGAAACCTTAAATCATTTCTTCATAAAGGTGAAGACTTTAAATCCTTAGTGACATTTGGTAATCCAAGACCGTCGTTTACTTCTATAACCCAACAAGCACGTTTTTTGGTAACACCCTAAAAGGTGAATACAATGTCCAAAAAAAAAAAATTGCATCCCCGAGGTTTGACCTCACTAAATTCTATTTCTAATTTGGCTTGTAAAATTCTGCCTGAAATTTAAAGTTACTGAATATCATACCTGATAATTAGCAATTTATCAAGCAAAACTTCGATTGAGTATCATTTATGTAGCGATTTTTACGCGGCCCCTTCCTTCTTTATTCAACACTCCTACACTTGTGGGCCAGATATTTCTACCAGAACCCATCCAATGGACAACTTGAATAATGGGATAAAACAACATTGCAGGGAATCAAACACTTGACCTCCTGCTCATATAAAATAATGAAGTTTTAATCTAAGAACAAGAATCTTGTCGTCCTAAATTTATCATTGTTATAACTATTTTAACTAGTTTTGTAACAAGAGATGATGTTTAACCTGCCATTCACGGAACCCTTGTATACTCCCCTTGTTTAATTTTTTCACTGCAATAATGGACTTCCTGCCCAGAGGTTGCCTTTTCATCAATCAAACCTTTGAATACCTGCCCAAAACCTCCCTCTCCAAGCAATGTATCGGCTCCAAAATTCTTGGTTGCCGCCTTCAACTCCGTAATAGTGAAAACCGTCAGGCCTGCTTCTTCCAATATTTGCACATGAGCTGGAATGCCTTTGTTGCTCCCTGACCTTGATCCCAAAGTCGAGCCGAGGCTTTGACCGGTCTCAGAAGAAGATGTACTGCTGATGGTCAGTGTCATTCCTATAGACATATAGACAAAACTAACTTCAAAAAAACAATTCATTGTAACCTACTCAAGTGATGTCAAGTGAACACCGTAGCAGGAACTCTAAAGCAAAAAATATTTTAAGCAATCCATGCTTCATACCCATAAGGATCGGGAGAAGAACTCTTCCCTTTCCTCGTAGATGAGGATAGATTGCTGAATTTGACTCGTCTAGACACCTCCCTATCAGACTGGCAGAAACAACTATCTAACTACACGATGAAAACTGAAATTTCAATATGTCTTTACCATACTTGATTTGAGACAAGCTGTATGAGTAGGAGTTGGATGGTGCGGATCCCCCCAACAAATCCCCATCTCTCTTCTTTCTCTTGCTGGATTTGTCGAATTTTCTTGTTTCTCCTTCTGGGTTTTTGCCTGACTATTCTTCTGGTCCTATTCAAGAAAGGGTCATATGATTGGCACAAATCCATAAATGAAAAAACCATGCACAGGTACAGCTTTCCTTGGAAGCAGCCCGTCCCATATATATATATATGCATGATTTTGTGTCAGGCAATCAGACAAAATCACAGCTATGTCGTGTCCATGTTGTGTCTAAAGTCTAAACAAGTTTACTCTGATAAACCTTAACTCAAGTCCTAACCGTTTATTAATGATCTCATATCACGTATTAACTGGCTTAGTACTGTTTATCAATGTGATAAAAAAAATTTAGTATTGTAATAAATAGTTTACTTAAAAAATTAATGCATTAAAGTGATTATTATCCTCGGTAGACTTAATTAATCAATAATGTATATTAATTACTTATATATATTATTAAAAGAAAAAGATTATAATATGTGACATAATACATTGTAAAATAAGCACTGCATTAGTAGATAAAAATTGATGATAAAAAAAAAAAATCGATCCTACATTTTTAATTAACAAATATATTATCCTATCATTATAACCAATAAACACAACATGCTTAAAACCCATAATACAAAAAACATAATATATTAAAAGACTAAATCATATTAAAACACAACATGTTAAGCATTATTTATATTTTATATATATATATGTTATATATATATGTATTATATATAATATTTACCATATATATGTCATTTATATTATATATTAATATAAATTTATATAATATATTACATATAAATTACATATCATATTCCGAACATACATACGTAACATATTCAATTCCTGATTATTGAAAGTGATGGGTATGATTTAGGATGGAGAGGAATTTTATTGAAGAAACCCATAAATATGGTAAAAGGAAAACTAAAAAAATTTGCAGATATAAAAGTGGGAAATTTAAGAAAAAGAATTTACCAAGTATACATAGGGAAATTATGGCTATTGTAAATTGTCTAGATAAGTTCATGTTATTTCTGTTAAATAAAAAGGAGATATTAGTTAGAACAGATTGTGAAGCTATAGTTAGGTTCCATAAGAACATAAGAAGTAATAAAATGAGTAGGAGAATATGGTTAAAATTTAAAGATGTAATAATAAACCAAAGATACAAGGTAGAATTTGAACAAATAAAAGGGAAACATAACACAGTAGTAGATGAATTATCTTGCTTGCTAATATAATTATTTCCTTTTCAAAAACAATGAAATTTCAAAGAAACACAGGATTTAGTATAGGTAAAGCTATATTACCAATCATAACCTATGGTCCTTCCATTACTTTCGATAATTTTATTCCCTGGGAATGGACATTAGAGCTGCTTATTTGTGAACTTTGAGAAGACATTAGCTTCCTTGGATTTAGTCAGGTTCCATAAGAATATAGGAAATAATAAAAAGAGTAGGAGAATGTGGTTAAAATTTAAAAATGTAATAATAAACCAAGGATACAAGGTAGAATTTGAACACATAAAAGGGAAACATAATATAACAATAGATGAATTATCTCGCTTGCTAATATAATTATTTCCTTTTCAGAAACAATGGAATTTCAAAGAAACACAAGATTTAAGCCACCAAGGAAGCCAATGTCTTCTCAGAGTTCACAGACAAGCAACTCTAATGTCCATCCTAAGGAACATGGTTATCGAAAGTAATGGAAGGACCACAAGTCATGATCGGTGATGAAACACATATTGCTCTAATAGATGGAGTATGGTCTTTGACGTTGTGCCCTAGCTAGATGCTTCAATCCAATGGAAATACAGGATATTAAAGGTACACAAGAAACATGTTATACAAAAAGAACACAGGAATATGAATTGCCACAAGGAACACAGAGACAAATTAAAAGGAAATATCAAATGTATGGAGTTGTTAAAGGATATTTACCAGGAGTCTTTTACTATTGAAGTGATGTTCAAAATCAAATAACAGACTACCCAAATCCTTCATGGAGAGGTTTCAATAATATTGAAATTGCATTTAATTGGGTCAGATAAATGTCATAGAAGCGGGAAATTTATATTGATCCAGCTCTTAATAATCTTAAGAGCATTAAAAGTACCACAGTGTATGTTGAATGTACACAAAGGTATGTAGATCTGAAATCTCTAAAGGAAGAACAGGAAAAAAAGATATCTTCTCTTAAAATTATAAAAAAATCAAGCCCAAGTAAAAAGATAAGTACTGAAGGTACTAAAGAACACAGTCAGGACTACAAGGAAGCATTTCCTTTTCAAAGCAGAAAAAAAAAAGGAAAAATTGCCTCAAGAAGAACATGAAAATGCAATAGCATTCATTTTCTTTAAGAGGAATGAATTTATTTCAAAACTTCCATCCTTTGCAAAATGGTTAATAAAAAGATACGCAAAGGAAAATTTTTTAAAACCTTTTATAATAGTCCAAAGGATAAGACAAGAAAAACATATATGTTTTGATGGAGTAAGATTTGGAACAATGGTAAAAGTAAAGGAATATTCCAATCCTCTATGTTACTCTTGTATGGGAAAGAATTCACAAGTTGAAATGAATAATCATTATCTAGACAAATACTATTGTCCAAAAAATGTACATTACAAAATATACACAGGAGCCATAGATCTTAATTACTTCAAAGGATTTAAGATGGGAAACCAAGAATACACATTGGATGCTTTTTTGGACTATGGACTCATCACAGAAATTGTTGGTACATTTCCACAATTTATTGCCCAACCAATGGGAAAATTTTTTCATGAAGTATTAGCGGTCTTAAGGGAAATAGAATGGAAACATGGGGAATATAATATCATTGCTAACTACTATGTAATACCACTAGAATGGTTAAAATTTGAATCTAAACCAGCATTAGCTTGGTTTTAGATATCTTAACTAAAAGAAAAAATATCAATCATCTAAAAGATTCACAGGCTGGAATCAACAAATAGTTTGGAAGAACAACCCAATCTATACATAGCTAACAAAATGAGAATGTATTTGTCAAAAGATCCAGAATTTCATCTTATTGCAACCAATAAGACAAAGTTTACCTTCTCAAAACAAAAAGGAGCACTATGACCAAAATATAAAACAAATTTAAAGCAACTTCGTGAAAGCCTTAAAGAAGAAGATGAACAAGATGAAAAGGACAATCCATATGATCCCAATTACATTGAGGATGAGGATGAAGATGAAGAAATTGAAGGATAAGAAGATCTGGACAAATTCCAAGAGAAAAAAAAAAAGTAGATAAGGATAGGAGATAGAAGGAATGCATAGGTTTTGACAAAATTCATAGGGGTTTTGACAAAATCCTAAACCCAACAAAAAGCAAAAGGAAATATAAAGCAAAAGGAAAAAAGGACAAGCAAAAAACACGCAAAGAAAAAAATAGGACAGAAAGCAAAACACGGGTTTTACTATAGCAATAGGTATTGTAGCACTTTTTTTTTAACTGTAACAGTAGGGTACTATAGTACTTTTTTTACCATAGTAATAGATTACTGTAGCACTTTTATACTGTAGCAGTAGGTTACTATAGCACTTTTATTGTTTTTAGATATTCTGAAAATTTTCTATATAAGGCAAGCAGATTTAAAGAAGCTTTAGGGAGAGAAATGCTAGTAATATCTTAGTGTTTAATTTTTTGCAAGAGTGTTCTTGTAATAGCTATAGCAAATTTCCTCAACCATTGTAAGATACATCCACCATCTTTAATAAAGCTTTTGTAAGTTTCCCTTCACCATGTCTGGCTAGTTATCTTATAGATATAAAGGTAACCATGCTCTAAAATCCTATTAGACCTTTGTATCATGTGATAAAGTTTTATAGCATGGATAAACAGATTAAGGCACCATACTTGGTAGTAAAGCTCTAGTTTCTTTAGAGATTATACCAAAAGAGCCGGCCTAAGAACCCTTTGATAAGGCTATTTAAGGTAGAGGTTGTCGTGTTTTAGCCTTATGGGTTATGGCATGAGCATGAGATGCATTTTCTAAAGAAAACATTGCTCCACTGATTAACTATCTTCGTTTAATTATTTACCCCTACCATGAAGTCCTTTCCCGTGGTACAACGATCTTCATTTTAGTACCAGAGGCATGTTATCTTTATGCCTTAAAACTTTATTTTAAAAGTTTCAATTTAATATCTAGTTTGTTTATATGTTCCTTTATCTTTTATCCAGTTTATTATCCAATTGTTGTTTTTCTTTCAGTTATTATATATATCTTTTAATATCTAGTTTTATTATATTGTTATATTATGTTATCTTATGTTTGTTAATACTTATGTTATTATATATTTTATTTGTTTGATATTATTGTTAGTAATTGTTTTTGGTTTATATTATGTGGATTACCTATTTTTATCTTGAAAAAGATATTACATGACATATTAGAATGATTATCCAGCTTGCATCATATAGTTCTTATGCATATATATTTATCATAGAAGAGTCTTACTCTATAGAAGTATTGTTAAAAGAGTTATTTGATTATGAATGGTTTTTATGAATACCGTATATGTTGTTTATTAGAGAATGCATAAAAGAACAAAGAAAGGAGATAAAAAAAATTAAGAAATATTATAAAGATAACAAAAGGCTACATAGAACAATTAGAAAGCCTTTTAGAATTGCATTTTAAAGATCCAACTACAAAGAACAAGAACTTTATAAAAATCCCACAAAGACAAGGATATATAATAATTTGCATAGTAACTATATGTTTGTTGAAGAAACAATAAGTAGGATGCATATTTGCAAAAATAATATAATAAAATTCACAAGATAAAATGGCTTTAAGTTGCCTGCTCATATGGTATATTTTGATTATTGGAATATTTATTGAAATATTGAATATCATAGTTAATATAATAGATTTGTTAATAAATCCTAGAGAGCATTTGATATTTAAAGATTATGACACTTAAGTATATAGAACACATCAAAAGATATAAGACAGCAGTTGAATGCTATAAAAGATTTGTAGAATACGTGATAAGAGACTTAGAAAGGTTAGAAAAAGAAAAGAGAAAGTTAGAAATACTAATAAAATGGATCGTATACCCAAATGACTTCAGAAGTTATGCACAAATAAGACACAGGCACATAGAGGAAGTAATCATTACAAGAAATAGGGAAAGGATTTATTATGAAGGATTAATAGGATATTATGAAAAGGTTAATAAATAGTATGATGGTATAATGCATAATTATGTTGAGTATATGAAAGATAAAAGATTGAGAATAAAAAGGTTACATAACTATATAAAAGATAGAAAAATGGAATTAGACTATGGGAAGATAGATATAAGAAGGATTGAAAAGATATTAGAAAAAGGGAAATATCAAACAAAATCTAAAAGAAAAGAATTTTTAAAGAATCATAGACCAACTCTTTGGATAATTAACTAAGTGGAAAAAGATATAGAAAGGGTAAGTCAAAGGATAAATTATTATAAAGATTTGGTAACAAGTATGATCGTATGAGTACAAGTATTGACAAGATTATATGAAGCAACAATTATGATAGGAAGCTTTATGATTTCTTGCAAGCAGTAGATAATTTAGAAATTTTAAAGATAAAAAAGGTTGGAGGTTATATCTAAGAATGAGGACTAGAAATAGAATCAAATCTTGTAGATTTAAACGAAAAGGTTAAGGAAAAGGAGAAGAGTTTATAGACATACACAAGTTTTTAGCAAATGATGGGCTTTACATTTATCTAAAGGAGTGTTTTGAAAAATATCTTGCAGATCTAAAAAATAGAAAATACACAAATGGATTAGAAAAGCAGCTAAGTCAGGTAAGGTTAATAGATCCTTCCATACTTCCTAGTACTAAACTTCATGATCAAGAAATTTGATGAGTTAAATTTATAGATTAAGGAGCATAATTTGATACAAAAAGGGGATAATAGTTTTTCTCATCTTTGTTATTTTAAGTATTCACCACATTTGTTGCATTCAGATCACAAGCAGTTAAATAGTATTGTAGATATATATCTTTTAGTACAATTGTTCACAAAGACTTAGTTACCTTATATAAGGCTCACAACCATCTAGGAGAATGGATGATAAGAAAAAATAAACAAGTAAAGGAGATAATAGAAAAGATAGATTATATAAAGCAAACACAAGTTGATATAACCCACAGAAGGAAGAAGTAAGAAATAACCCACAAATAATAATAAAGGAATTAAGAAAAGAAGCTAAAAGATTAGTTCAATTAGGAAAAAGCATAGAAAGAATGGTACAAGAGATAAAGAAGACATTCTTAGGATGACCAGTCATGGTGGTCGAGACTAGACGAGGATTACATATTTGCCTTCTAAGATTCAAGGGAATTTGCACAATCACATATAGGGTATTGTGGAAATTTGGAACTAGTAAATGATATTATAAGGGCAACAATTAGGCAAAATAATACAATTATAGCATTATTAATTAGGCTCCATCAAAAGATTAATAATCAAAGTTCTAGTCTAGAAAACTTAGAGACGAAAGCTTTGAAAGGAAAGGGAATAGAAGGAAATAGTTCTAATTACCAAAAGTAATCAGATGAAATAATAAATAGACTGGAAAGGTTACCAGTTGAAAGAAAAATAAATAAACCCCAGGCTCATTTTATGAGAGGAGAGTGAAAGTCTCTCTCAAAATGAACATGTTTCAAGAGCCACAAGAAACCAGGGTTATAGAAGAAAGTGAGTAAAAGAAAAATAGGCAAGGAAATAGGTATAACAGGTAAGACAATGCGAGGTTTTTAAATAGGATTAGAGCATTCTTAGGAGAATTACATATTTTACAATCCCAAGACATATTACAAGTTATGTAGAAATGACCTCTACTGTAGGAATATTAGATAGAATAAACATTGGAAGAAGAATATAGGAAAACCATATGATACATTTGGAAGAAGCAGTAGACATAGACATGGATGTTGAGATTTATTCGAACCATGATATTACTCTTTTAAATCTTAGAAGATTATACCAAGCAAGAATATTAAGTTGGAGAACAAGATTGTTTAGGTCAAATAAAGAAGAAAAAATTTTAGTTGCAACATATAAAGTTAGTCACAAAGGAATCTTTAAGACAGTTAAAAAAAAGTTAGGCAAAGCTTTAGTCTACCTCAGACTAATAGTCATAAGAGTTAGAATATTAATAAAAGAAAAAGTAGGAGGAAAGGTTTTGGTAATGTTAATGGATAAATCATGGAAAGGCAATATAAGAAAGGCTATATTTGTAACCATAGAAATAGATGTAAACAATAGAAAAGGACTGTTTTATTATGCACCTAATTTTATGGTATCCATAAATAATCTTAATAATATTAAAATTGGACTTCAAAGCAAAGGAGATGAGGATCACATAAGTAAAAACTTGCTTATAGATATTAGTTTTATTTGTAAAACAACAAAAAACAGTGAAATATCTTATAAGCTTGATATCAAAGGAACTATAGATGCAATGGCAACAAAAGGAATAAATATGATGGAACATATGAAAATAGATTCTTCTTTTTTAGAAGGGGAAGAATGGAATGTAAATAAGAATATAACAAAAGAAACACAAAGAATCCCTACAAAGAGCTTGATGTACCCAAACCCAAATGACACATATTCTTTGAGATTTAGATCTTATGATGATAGACTACGATCGACAAATGATGAGGATAAAGTGTCAGAAAACTTTAATCAAACCTTGGAACTAAGGGAAGAAAGAGGAATGATGAACGTGCTAGAACATAGACACTTCGAGATGGGGAAAGGAATTGGACTTTAACCTTTAATTGTGTTAATGACACGATTAAGAAGATAAAAGAAATGGAGAAATACCTTAATACTAAATATAATTCTTACGCACAATAGACAAAGGCTAATCAATGGAGTCTTAAAAAGGAAGAAAATGACATAAACAAGGAAGAGTCATTAAGACCAACCTAATATTGGGAAGACGGTTTTTTGATATGATATGGAGAAAATCCTATTCCTTATGAAATATGGTTAGAAGAAAAAAGGAATTTTAGGAGAAATGCAAGAAGCAAGGTTTAAAAAGAAGACTGAACAAGGAAATGTTTATTGTTTTGGAAAGGAAAATAAAGAAATGGAGATTTTGTTAGAATTGGCAGAATGGATTATGCAAATAGAGCAAGATTCTGAGTTAGAAACAAGTTCACAACAAGATATTGAGATCGTAGAAGAACGAACACATGTGTTTGAAAATGCTATGATAGATAACAATGAAGATACAAGGTCAAATACACTTCCCTTTGTAATAACACAATGAGGACAAGACATGTGGAAAGGAATCCAAATATGGCACCTTACAGCCAATATGTTGAAAGAGAACCAGGTGATAGGATATATAAAGGAAAAAAGGATGTCATTTGAAACATTAGATAAAAGGAATTTGATAGATAATGAAAGAATATTAAATATAAGTGCATATGATCCGCAAAGTTAAGAACCTTTAGTTGGTAACTGGACACAAATGGTTGTTAGGGCATGGAGAGATGGTCTTTTAAAGAGGATACAGATCAAATGTACATATATCTAGAATCAATCTTAAGAGAAACCACAAGAGCAATGTTGGAATCTTACAAGAAAAACTTTCTACAACATGTAGCCACAAATAAAGCTTTAGGGGCAAATCTATATAATTTTTGTTGTAAGATAAAGGTAATACTAATAAGAGAAGCACCGCAAATTGGTATGTATAACCAACAAAGGGATGCTATAAGAAAGTTGGAACAATTACAAATAAAGGATTTGTATTTTGTTAAAAGGTATATACAGGAATTTTTCTATAATTGCACCATTGCTGGCTATTACTATAAAAAGTTGATAGCAAATAACTTATTTCTAAAGTTATCAGGACCATTAAGAGCAGAAATTTATAAAGAATGGAATGAAAAGATTGAACCAATGTTAAAAGAAGAGCTGAATAACTTAGGAACAAGAATAAAGTTTATTGTAGACAAGTTAATAGAAAAGTGTATAGCTTTATAAATAAACATACAATTAAAAGGAGGAAATTACAATTTATGTCAAACTATTTGTACCCCACAAGTATATGGAACAAGAGAAAGAAATAAAAGAAAACCAAAACCAAATTATATGCCTAAAAAGAAATACTTTGCAAAAAGAAGTAGGCAAAGGAAGTCATGATTAAAATAAAACTAGCATGTAAGGAAATATAATAAAAACAGAATTTACAAAAATAAATTAATGTGTTATACTTGTAATGAGGAAGGACATATGGCTAAGACATGTCCTAAAAGGCATAATAGTTATACTATGGTAAGCATTTTAGTAGAGTAAATGAATGAAGATATATTAGCAATTGATAAAGACATGAGTGGCATAGAAACAATCTATAGTATAATATCAGTAATAGATCCATAGAGAGTGATAATAGAAGAATCTAATAGTGAAGATGAAAAAATATTACAGGAGTTTTCTTAAATCAAAGTTATTCTAATCCTTACAAAGAGCGAATAGGAATAAAGTACCAAGATGAAAAGTTTGAACTACTAAATAGGATGTTAGAAAATATAGGAAATATAATAATCAACACAGGAGAAAACATAGAAAGCTATAGGCATAATTGGACCTAAGGAAGTGGATCAAAAGACTATCCATGCAAAATTATCTTTGGTTATTCTATAACTAAATTCAAATATCAGTACAGAAGCTGTATGGTGGAATCTTGTAAAATATGCCTAGAACACAAAAATAAAATATTTCAGTTTAATGAAAAGCTTATAGTCATACATAATCATATATATTATAAATATCTACTATATTGGTTATGTGATATGCATATACATAAAAATTGTGATATATATCTATATGATATATGTTATACGCAATTTTTAGTTTATTTACACTATTTAAGTTATATATATATATATTATTACAAACTATAAATGTTATATAAAGGGTTAATATTACAATAGTACCTTAACTTTAACAAAATATGCAATTAGGTACATGAATTTTGTGATTGATCAATTTAATATCCAAAAAAATATTAAAATTGATCAATTCAGAATCTAAGAGAACTTGACAAAAGTACAATTGACATACACGAAAAGTTTTCTTAGGTACTAAATTGATCAATTTAAAGTTTAATTATCTAATAGTATAATTTGTCAAAGTGTAGCTATCATCCATGACTTAACCCTATATTAAATATATAGTTCATTATGTAGATATATAATTTAATTATTAATATATATTTATATATTATGTTATATATGATCTATATATAGTATATTCATTTCATGTAACAAACGAATTATAGCGCGGTGTATGTATATATAACATAAATTATGTATTTATAATCTATAAATCTTATATATGTGTAGATAAGTATATAGATATACACATATACATTATAAATATTTATTATACATATGTTATGCCATAAATATATATATATATTATGCTATAATACTATAAGCGATATATGTTAGATGTAATACATATTTTATATGCACCCTATAAGTTACATATTATATGTTATATAAAATCTACCCATTTGATAAATGTTTCGTATGCAATTTCTATTTTGATACAAATATTTTAAATACCATGTTATATGCATAATCTTTATATAACATATAAATTATGTATTTATAATTTACAAATTTACTATATGTGTTTATTATATCGATACATGAAATTATTATAAATATTTGATTTACATACTACATGACATATATGTTTTGTATACATATATTATATATGTAGCAAATAAATCAATTATATATTGATATGTAAATTATGTATATTTTATTTGTTACATAAGATATATATTTATATTATATTATATATTATATATATATTCTTTGTATAATTTATGATGTACTATATCTATATATATGATTTATTTCATATATGAATAATTCGTGTTATTTCTAGATTTAACTCGTTTATTAATTATGGTGACATTTACTTATCCAAATTCTTTTATAATATAATGTGTCCCAAATTGCCGGTATGCAAGTTAGATAAAGATTGCGGAAATAAATAATAACAATTTGACTTTCTAACATGCATTTAGACGTAGACACATGGCTTGGGACTAACCCATCCACAAATGCACTGTGAGTGTAGATGCCTTTTGGAGTTTTTGGTTCTGGATCTTAAAAGGTTGAAGTTTTGTGTTCCTAAGGACCGAAAAATGAAATTGCTAACATAACAACCGTGTCAGAAATACAAAGTTGAGACACTTTGAATATCTTTTTACCTTTTTTTTATTATTATGTTAAGCCATCCAATACGGTGATATCAACATGGTTTTCTTTCCATTGTTAATTGTCACGGGATGCTCCGGCTCAAGAGACATGGCAAATTACAGGTTTTGATCAATTTAAAGGTTTTCCGGCAAAAAAAATTAAATTAAATTAAATTTTACAAAGTAAAAAATAAAATCAATTTGAAGGTTTGAAACTTAAGATTGCCTTGTTAGAAACTGGTCTGACATGGATAGTAGGAACTCCATTTCATCTTCCCTCGACCTGGACTACTAATTGGTATCATGATTGTTTAAATAAAGGCAGATTTCCTCAGATGGATCGTAATCCAGCCATAGACAATAAATGTTCTCTAATTTTGCTCTACCATTTCTTTTTTTTCCTTTTTGTAGTCTTTAAATGTCCATAAACTACACCAGTTATCTTTAATTTTCTTCTTATATCCCAACTACCTATTTGTTACCTTAAGCTGAAAGTCTTCGAAATATACATACAATTACGAAAGTTTTTATAAATGTTACTCGAGAACAACTTCGTGATGCCAGATAAAAGCTAAGAAATCACACCCAACGATTAAAAATTTTAAAAGGGGTCATGATTTAGCAAAGTCAGGCCCGTGAATTTCCATGGCTGCATTCCAAAAGTATCAGGCTATCGGCCATGCCATTCACCAGCTTCTAAAAGCAGTGTCCATGCAGCAGCAGCAGCAGCAGCATCATCATAATAGACTGGTCACAGCAGAGTTCACCCCTTTCGGTTATCAAGGGATGTCTTTGCTTCCAAGTACCATGAGCAAACAGATATGAACTATTAAGACCAAGATCCACGCATATGCGACTGCAGGTATAAGCACAAAAGCAATAACCAAAAGACGATGAGAATGTAACGTGGAGGAAAAATCTGAGTATATTACGGATACATCCAAATCATCTCTAAGTAGATAATACCATGAGAGAGATTTTAGGTGGAGTGAGTTACATACAACAGTTATCCAAAGGCAAAGTAAAGCTTCATCAACCTAATTTGGAGAAAAATTTTTCTAAAAAGGCTACCATTATACAAATGGAGAAACCCGCTTTAATATCCATAGTTTGCTCCATAAACAGAGCCATAACCTCCACCAGCATGACCAGCATGTCCTTGGTTGGATGGTGGAGAAGTATAGACAGGACCATGCGGGGCATAAGAATTGTATCCTTGGTCCACAGGCCCAGCTGGCTGTTGGTGTGCAGGTGCAGCTGCATCGGCCATAAAATTCTGCAATATAATAAACATTCACATTAGATGCTAGAATCAGAACATATTTAATAGAAGAAGAAGAAAACACGCAACAAAATCCAAAGAATGAAGACAAATACTGTGTTTTGCTTGGCCAAAACCAACAGAAGACAAAGAAAACTTGTGGAAAATGCACATTTGGGTAGTTTATAAAAGTGTGGAAAATTAGATAAAATAGGTAAAAATTAGCGGAATACTTTTAATTCAAAAGCCCTCTTTTTTCTCTCCCAATTTGAAGAGTAACCATAGAAATGGGTAAAAATGTAGAAGACACAAATTAAATTGGTGGAAAAATTCACGCGTCCCCAAACAATGTATCCACCCGTATTCACATGTTACCAATGAATATATGCATAAAAAGCAAAAGTAGGCAACACAACATAAATATATTTCATACATAACAACATATTTGATTAATGGAAATACAAATATACCATCCTAAGACAGGAAATCTCAGCCCAAGTGCAAAATAAAATAAAATAGCTCCTCAACCAAAATTTTGGAAGGCATTACCTGTATCAGCTGTTGAGCTGCCTGGACCTCTGAAGCAGTTCCACTAATTTCAACAGTCATTTCACCAGGAACACCCCTGGTTTCTTGAATAGTGACAGTTGCACCACTTGCACGCCGAATGTAGCTTATATTGGATCCCGCTGACCCAATAACAGCATCAGCATAGGAGAGCGATATTTGCATGCGATGGGTCATCTGCAAAACATTTCAGTATGAGTCAACTTAGATTCGATTGAACAAACTGGGTAAAGTCATAGTACAAACTTTAAATTCAGGGTCCATGTTAAAGTATAGGTTTGATATGACTGAAATTGAGAAGAGATGTACTAAATTTTTTAATTAGCATACAAACCCCTTGGTAACATGCACCACATAATCAACCAATTTTATTATTTCCCACTTTAATTTGCCAACCACCCTCCTATACAAGTAATATTGCAGCAACGCCTGTTATGGGGTCACCATGAGGTATCAATCCTTGAAATAACACTTATTTCAGCCATTAGGAACCAGCTCAAAGCTAAACTTAACATGCCAAGGAAGCAGACTATCAATAATGCTCACACGTTACTCAAAAGAAACTTGTACGCAAAAATGCATGACCATACACAGTGCAGGGGCACAAGAATGAACTTTCAACCTTGCAGGCCTTATATATGCTCTTCCACTTGGCATGAACCATCGAAACAGGCATCTTCCAGCTAAAATACAGATTCACTGCTCACCCAATTCAATTCAACAACCCTAATGCACATTACATAACTCAAACAGCAAACCAGAATCTCACTACAAATATATAATTTCAATCAGGCAGAAGCTTACCATTCTGAGCAAGACTAAAAAGAGCATGCTCCTATAAACATGCGTGTGACATGCAACATCCTTTATTCTTTTTTGCTTGACTATAAATTGCGGTACTAACAATCACCAAAAAAATTGCAGCCCTAGATACTAACCAATTTACTATCAAAGTACAGCTGGAAAGAAAATATATAAATAAATAAAAGAAGAAGAAAATTTTTTTTCGAAGATATGAAAAAAAAAAACCATGAAAGAACAAGCACGAATTTGTGTTGATGGAACTAACTTTCAGGAGTATCTATCTACACAACAGGCAAAGAATGCATTTATACATTTAAAAACTAATTGTTTTTCATATTACATTTATATTATCTTTTATTTAGGATTAGTAATCTTCTATTCAAGGTAAAGGCAGGAGTTGAAAAGCTTATATGTATCTACAATGAGCAGTTTTAGCAGTATGGGAGTACTTGAAATAGTTTATGAGATTAGATAGTTCTCTCTAAAAAGGCCTCCAATATTAAGAGAATGGAGGGTCCTCTCTCTTTAGGAGAGCCCATTCCTTTTTCATAAAGATATACCCATGACTAAATCTCCAATGGGGCCTGTAACTAACCCATTGCCAATTCTCTGTCAGTATATCAGGGGCTAGCTAAGAACAAAAGAAGCAATAAAAACAACCTGCTTAATCATTGAGGGTGCTGATTGGGCGGTTGATGATCCATGAACTCCTATTGATGCATCTCTTCCATAGGCAGATATACCTTGATGAGACTGTGTTTCAACAGGAGGCAAGTCAGGAGGTGGATAGTAACTGTCAAGTTGCCGTGGAGGTGGCATGTATTGAGGACTAGGTCCATATCCAGGGCCTCCCCCAACACCTGGATGATGACCTTGAGGCGGACCCCAGGATTGGGGAGGTGGCATGTGGTCAACTGGAGGAGCTTTTGCCATTTGCATCTGATATAAATGAAAAAGGTTCACAGTTGTTCCCTCATGAATTTACTTGCAAACAATGAGGAAGGAAAAAGGACAGTAAAAAACTCACCTGCCTCTCGAACAGAGGGATAATACCACGGTCAACTAAAAACTTCCTCAGGTGAGAAGCAATTAATTCCACAGCTTTTTGTACCCCAGAAGAGTCTCCCACAACCTCAACAACTCTATCATCTTGGAGAGCAAAAATAGGTAGGTCTTCTGCACCAAATTATCAGAGCAAATAGACATCAACAAAATTTGGGACCCCGACTCAACTTACCCAATAAATGCAAAAAATAACCCCATGGCCACACAAACAATAAAAACCCAGAAAGGTAGAAAGTACAATAGAAATCTATCAGATATTAGATATGAACTTCATCCTGGAATAGTCATTTTTTGTAAAAGGAGAAAAATAACAGATAGTGGCGAGTAGAAAGCACACTTTTTTCAAATCGATTATTTCATTGAACCAAAAGAAAGGATTACGAACACAATGCATGGGAAAAGGGGAGCAATAGCACTAGAGCACATATTCTCCAATGGATCATGATGTGTAAAAATATTTTAAATCCAATAAAATTACCAAACAACAACATTGCAATCAGTTGACTAACTTATGTAACTTAGACAAAAACATCATTAGACAATAGACATGCATTATCATTGCATCAGAATGAGCATGTGCAAGTACCAAGTTGGGCAAATATAGAATTTCAAGGCAGAAGTTCAGTAGATAACCATATATATCGAAGAGAAGAGGGTAAATAACAGGAAGACATGAATTACCCAAAAAACAAATGGACAGACATGTCATTTCACAGGAAACCACAACAAAGAAATTATAAGCACTAACTTAAGAGTAAATGTTCTCAACACAATGATTCCATTGAAATCTTTTAATCACAAGGTCAGAGTAAAACCTGATCCAAGAACCCTAACTATACAGCCAGATTCCTCCTGAATTGATTTCACAGTCCCTCCTTGCTTTCCAATTAAGCTTCCTGCCTGTGAAGCTGCAACTAAGAACCTTGTAGAGATCTTGCCACCTGCAGCTGGAGCAGAATGAGCTAAATCACCTTCCAGACCATCAACAAGGCGTTTGTGGATCCTCAGAAGACCATCCACGGCAGGGGGAAGAGGAGAGTCAGGCTCCTCCTTTCCAGATACCATCACCTATAAAATTGCAAACGTGTCAGTACAAAAACAAGTCAATGTAAAAACATCACAGAGAAAATCCACATGAATATTTATTTGATCACATCATATCTCACTGATTAAGGCGAGACCATGTGAAATCATTAAATATCTATAAGCTTTTTGACATGTGTAGAAAAGGGTGCGAACCTTGTGTCTTTATTTTGATAATTACACCATGCTCATATTATAAAATATAGCCACTTTGTTACATAAATCATTTGGGAGTTCATTTCATCTCTAACAGACTTCTAATTCCATCTCCAAAACAGCCGGTCTCCACTAATGCAGAAATTTAACTACACAAAAGACCCATTATAGTTAACCCACATTTGCAAGGATCAAATAAATGAAGGTGGAAAGAAATATCGATAATGTTCATCGAGGTTAAAATATGATTTTATCTTCAACAATATACCACTTATGTTAAATTCAAAGAATTTAAGTTTGAGGAAATTTTTCACATTTTAGTTTGTTATTTACCATTAAACAATTATGCGGAATTAAGGAATAAAATTAAGGTCAAGCTTCTGACGTTATGTTCATTTTAACACATTTCAGTTCAGCTTGTTATTAGAAGTATATGTACATTCTTAACTGCCAGGAATTTAGAATAGATATCATTTTAAGGTGTTTTCTTGCTATTTTAGAAGAATAGGTTCCTCTGCAGTGTCTAAAGCATCTGCAGCCAGAAATTAATCATCCGGGCTCTGAAGTTACCAGATAGCAAGCAGAGCTTCTCAACATGGTTGTTCGTACAAAGAGTGTCTGTGATTACTCAGACCAACTAATCAGCAATTTGTAATGCTCAAAGCTGGCCCCTGCAATCTCAACCAGTGTTCCCTCATATTTGGAGTCTTATATTTGGGGAGAGACCTGCACACATTTTCATTTTTGTTATAGAAAAAAAGGAACTATAATTCAAATTTCTTTAATCTTGCTGATGCTTCATTTACATTTATTCTGTTCTTGATTCGATAGTCTTTGATGTACGAGAAATTTGACAAACAAATAGCATTGGAATGCCCATTTCTCCTCCAAAATGCTTTTAAGTTTTCTTGCTATTAGTTTTACAGTGTGATATCTTCTGAGGCCACACTAAAAAGGGATCCATTTGGTGTATTTTTTTCACCATCTTCAGGAATTACTCTTCACATCACAAATAAAGTGTCAATAAAAAAAATGATCCAAGAAAATAATATCAACGGCCACCATAGTCCAGATGTCCACCCTCATAGGATTAACCAGTCTCAGCACCCATGCATTTCATTCTTTTGGGACGAGTGATAATTGGCATTTTAAATTAATAAACATAAACCTCTTCATTGATATTAAATTGGAGGTTAAATTGGCATAAGCTTCAAAATATTGCAGTGTCAGAAATTTTTACAATTCTGGATATATTGCATTGTATTTCAAATTATTGGCAGTTATACCATTCTGACGTTGAGATACTCCGCTTGCATTTTTGTTCCACAACGTAACCCATGTTCTTTTTAATTGGTAATTGTGTTTGATTATATTAAATAAGTAAACCCAATGACATGCCCAGAATAGTTGATGTGCAGCATTGGGATTCTAAGTCCCCGCCCCACGTAGCACTACGTGATCTATCATTAAACCCAGCAAAAGGTTATATAATCCGTCAGCATAATCCACTCCCATGCACCTAAGTTCTCAATGCAACAGAAGGAACGAGCTATCTGGCAAACCAAACTGCCATTCACTTATTCCATAAAATTAAAATACTTCTTTATGTGGGAGATGAATTGCATCCTCTCTTGCCCAGTGTTACCACTAAGAGATGTAATATCAAAAATAACCTGATGAAACATTCCACTGAAGCTCCATTTCTATGATTAACATACTAAAAAATCAGCTTATAAAATACGACAATAAAAGGCAGAACAATAATACTTCTACATCTTTTTCAGCTGTATTTCTATCTCTCCCTAATGAAAAAGCTATACCAAGCAAAATGAATCGAAATCTAAATCCACAAATAGAAATATAAAAACAAAACTTACAGCTCTTTCTGAAGTCCCAGGAGGACCATCAAGAATCTTTATGCGAGCTCTCGTCTCTTCAACTATTTTCTTAATAAATTCCCCTTTGCGCCCAATAATACCACCCACCTTTTGAGCGGGAACCAACAATCGAAAGACGCTTTCTCCAGGCCATCCAGGCCACTTCTTCTCAACAGCAGGAGCTGCAGCATCCTCTTCCTGGCCTTTCTCCTCAGGCTGTGAGTTATCAGGCACTTCATCAGCAACATGTTCTTCCCCAACAGTCTGCTCAGCCTCTACTTGGTTATTCTCCTCAACATTTTGCTCAGCTTCAGCTGTATGCTCTTCATCAAGCACTGTATTCTGTTCATTGAGATTTTGCTCAACTTCTGCCATGATTTCTGCAGGTAAAGAGATCACATGAAATAGGCACAACATGACACCCAAAAATACAATGAAATCAAGTAATTAAAAAGCAAAACTTTATCGCAAAAGCTTAACCCATGTACAAGAAATTTTTCCAGGGACAACTAATACACAAGAAAGAATTCAACTAGCTATGCATTGGTCTATCAGAAAAGATTGAACTCAGTTTCCTACGATGCCAAAGTGACTATCCTAATATCATTGTAGTGAGAGTCAGCAATAGCAGCAAGGGTCAAGAAAAATCATATTCCTCTTCAAAAATGAAACAGTTTTATTTAATTTTTATGGGAAATGAAAGAGAAAAGCTTCTAAAGCATAAAACTTTCATTTGCTGAAAACATTCTCCATTTCCATTGTACCAGTATATGCATATGTACAAAGATTTTCAATTTCAAAATTCTCTTACCTTGTCACAATTCAACATTTACAGTCGTTAAACATTCTTGAGACAATCTCTAGCAATTTTTGGCCCTCGTCGCAACATTAGCATGCGATGGCCAATAATGTGAAGAGAAGTCAATGCTAAATGATACAGAGATCGAGATTTCAAAAAGAAATCATTGTCCCCCTCCTACCAACACCTAACATTAAAAGCAACAAGCAACTGCAGGTATTTCAATTGCTTAATAAACCATGCAATTGTTTAGCAGGCTAAACGAAGAAAATACAACTCCTAATTTACTAATTATATATTCCAATAAGTGCAAAATTTCACTAAGAACTTGCAAGTGCAAAATTTCCGCGGATCAATTACACAAATGAAAGAACACCATAACAGAGTATAAAACTTTCCAATAGAAGTCTTGTTTCACCAAGATTTCCGACAAAATGCCAATTCAACAGCAAGCCAATCGAGAATTAATCACATAACGAACAAACAAAGCTTACTAAGAAAATAATTCAATCAAAGAAAGAAACACAGAGCCACAGAGAAAAAACATAGAACAATCGTATTGACCTATGTTACACGTGTTCCAGAGCTAAAACCCTACGTTCGATGGTGGATTGAGTCAGAGAGAGAGTAGTAGAAGTTAAAAATCGGCCTTAAAAGGGTGAAAAGACCGCACTTACAGTTACCGAAATGTGGGTTGAGGTTTGTCCCCCTGTCGAAGCGGCTCTTCTGTTTGGGGTTAGGGTTTCGAGGGTTTGGAGGCGCGCACGACGGCAAGAGAAAGAGATAGATAGGGAGACAGAGAGGGTGGAGCAGGGGTAGGAGAAAATATCTTTATTGAAAGGAATTTTTTAATATTCTATTATTTTAATATAGCTTTTCAATTTTCCTCCATCTTGGATTTTTTCTTAAAATTTATAGAAATAGATTTTTTTATTAAGTTAATTATCAGGATATGTCATTTAAAAAAGTTAATAGAAATTTTTATTTTTAGAAAAATTGATAAAAATTAGAGATTAAAAATAAAAGAAAAAAGATTGTAAATTTAAATAGAACAATAATTGCCTCTCGCTTCATGAATAAAAATATAATAGAGTTATTATCATTAAATAATTGAATAGAATAATGATAAGATTTTTATTTATATATTTTTCTATTTAAATAGAGATATTTTGAAAAAAAAAATCAATTCAATATTTTTTAATTGTTATTGTGGTCAACTAAACATTATAACAACTTTTCATAAGAAATATGTTGTAATGTATAGCAAAGTCAACAAATGATCAGTAAACGTTATAACTAATTGTACATTTCACTCATATATATAAAAAGGAGCTTAGCATGCATCTTTGACTAAATCCCTTTGCTTTCAAATTTGTTACAGTTATCGAAGTATTACATTCTATTAATATCTTTAAATATGATCTTACAAGGAGTAAAATAAAATAAATCATAAATATGGCTTACTTAAAATCGTAATCATGACAACATTCCATGGAATAATAGAGAAAGAGGGAAAATAAGAGCCATCAAGACAAGATTTCGGAGGAAATTAGGAGGTTAAGTTGTGTAATGCAACTTAAAATATGAACTTCATCCTGGCGTAATAGGTTTCGGTGTAAATTTAGCAAGTTAGTGTAAATATGGTGTGTTTGTTTGTGATATGTTTGTCTAAATCTGATCACATCATATGTGTAGATTCCTTTAACTATGGTAGGTTTTCGCACAAATATAATATGTTGATTCAAATATGATAAGTTAGATATACAAATATGATAGATCCATCATTATGCTAAGTTGTCATAAAGTGTCTTACGTTAATAACATTCCTCGAGATTTCATGGAATGATATAATGCTCCACTCAAATTGCCTCGTTTTTAATTCAAACCAATCTTCCTCTTCTTTGTTCGTTTTAGTTTTCTATTTTATTTTTGTTATTCGTCATTTAATTCAAAATAAAAAAAAAAATCTAACAAATGAAAACCAACATTTGGGAAAACTACAAAAAGGGTTTTTTTTTATCTTTTACTAATATTCAACTTGTCATTTTTGCAAGTTTCTTCTTCAATTTTTCATTTGGGTTTTTATTTGGTATTTTAATCATGTTAGTTTTAGTCTAATTTGTTTGTTAGTGTGATTTTCATGTTTAGTTATACATTTTTTTATTTAAGTAAATGATGCATTGATGCATAGCATATGTTAATACATTAATTATTTGATTAGCATGATAATTCATAATAAATATGCATATTTTTATTCTAAGTTTCAATAAAATTGACTAGCATATCAATTTATTCAATTCATCTAATTGATTGAACCATCATATTTTCATCCAATGTGCATTTTTTTATATATAATACATCACATTTCTCATTTAAAGTCATGTCTTTTGGTAAAAACGACATTTTGCCTATTTTTCATTAAATTGCATTTTTTATTATAGGTTAAAAAACTGAAAAATAAAAATCTTTCATAAATTTTATTATTTTTCTCATAAGAGTTGCATTTTTCCAAATTAGGAATTTTAAGCCATGTTTTCAATTTTCATGCTTAGTATTTTTTCCAAAAAAAAAAGAAAATCATAAATTACAGTTTCACAAGATTTAAGATTTTAGACTTTTCTAAACATCTTATTTAAGACCTTGTTGTGTATCAAAAAAAAAAAGAAAAAGAAAATGAATAGAAAATTAAACCTAGATAATTTTTGGAAAATAAAAATTAAAAAAACAAAATACAGTGATTTCATTCCAATTAGACATGTAAGTACTTCTGGCTGATAAAAATTAAAATAAAGTGGAAAGAGAGACAGAGATAGAGAGAGTTATATGGACCACTAATAAAAAATTTAAAAAGTGCATGGAATCTGAGTTTTTTTCCAAAGTTGGCATTTAGGCACTTAAAAAGTTAACTTATCAAAAAAAAAAAAAAAAACTAGAAATCTAGTTGATAGAGTGATGATGCATCACTAAAAATGAAATATTTAATTAAGTGTTGGAATTAGCGCATAATAGAAATAATAAAATATATAAGGCAGATAAATTAATAAATAATATACAAGCAAAGCAGTTAAAATAAAATAAATGGTACTAAAAAATTTAACGTGATTCACCCTTTGTATGGGCCACGTCAATGGGACCAACTCCTAAAATTTCTTGCACTATACACATAGTAAGCTTACAAAAGAGAATTATATAGAAAAATAGTTCTAGAGGTACAATATAAATAATTGAGATAAATCCAAAATAGTGGCACACAAGTGTTTCTCAAACGTCAAAAAATAACCTCATTATTTGGTTACTCTCTAGAAATTATATCTCTCTCCAAATTTAATTTCATCAAAGCAAACTTTACTTTAGTAATTTTTCGAGAACTCACACACAAAATTCATGCACAGGGACATGCCTTTTATAAGCAAGATTTTTCTTCTCCTCCACGGTTTTCAAGGTTAGTTTAAAATCGACTAAAGAATTTCCTAGAGCCAACTTGCTCCTTATGTTTCTACAGCTGGAAAATTTTCAAAGCCAGCTTGCAAGAATTCTTGAGAACTCTCCGTAGTCTTCGAGAGCTACTTTTCATAGCCAACTCGGTTATAACTTCTTCTTCTTTTTCTTTTTATTTCAATGTTAATTAATGAGTGGGCCCTCATGTGTAGGAGGGATCCATCAACAATTCTCCCCCTCTCGACTACATGGAAGGCTCCAACAATCCTGCCAATATCGATAGTATTCAAATTTATCCCTTGGAAGAACCTTTGTCAACATGTCTGATCAATTCTCATCAATATGGATCTTTTCAAGCTTTAATAGCTTCTTCTCTATCACATCTCGGATCCAATGGTATCTTGCATCAATATGTTTAGATCTAGAATGAAATGAGGAATTCTTTCCAAGATGAATTGCACTATGATTGTCACAAAACAGCTCAAACTTCTCCTTGTGGAAACCAAGTTCATTTAAGAACTTTTTCATCCATAACAACTCTTTATAAGCTTCAGTTGCTACAATAAACTCTGCTTTAGTTGTTAAGAGAGCAACATTTCTGTAATCTTGACTACCATGACACAACCCCCCCTCCCCCCCCCACGCAAATGAAATCAAGTATCTTAATGTAGACTTTATTGAGTCAATTTCGCCAGTCATATATGCATCTATGTAACCAACCAACACAGGTTTTTCATCTCCAAAATACAAGCACATTTTTAAGGTACTACAAAGATATCTAAAATCCATTTCATTGTAGCCTAGTGTTCCTTTTCAAGATTTGAAAGGAACTAGCTCACTATTCCAATGATTGAGCAATATCTGGCCATGTACATACCATGGCATACATCAAACTTCGAACTACTAAAGCATATGGAATCTTGTCCATCTTCTCCTTCTCTTTCTCAGTATAAGGGTACTGCTTGGAACTCAATCTAAAGTGGTAAGCAAGAGGACAACTAACCTCTTTAGCTTTGTCCACATTAAACCTTTGAAATACTTTCTCAATACACTTCTCCTATGACAACTGTAGTTTCTTAGCATCCCTCTGTCTGGTTATCTTCATACCAGGAATCTGTCTTACTAGTCCTAAGTCTTTCATAGCAGAAAACTTGCTCAACTGCTTCTACAGGCTATTGATTCTATAAATATTTTGGCCAACAATCAACATATCATCCATACAGAGCAATAGAATAATTAAATCATCATTAGAGAATTTCTCCATAATACACAATGATCAGAAGCCATTTTCTTGTAACCTTGCTTCCTTATAATCGACTCAAACTTCTTGTACCATTATCTTGGTGCATATTTCAAGCCGTACAAGCTTTTTTCAATTTATAAACATAGTCCTATTTTCTTTTTACCGCGAAACCCTCTGGCTGCTCCATGTATGTCTCTTTATCCAAATCACCATAAAGAAAGGCAGTTTTCACACCATCTGCTCGAACACAAGTGTTTCTCAAACATCCAAAAAATAACCTCACTATTTTGTTACTCTCTAAAAATTATATCTCTCTTTAAGTTTAATTTCATCAAAGCAAACTTTGCTTTGGCAGTTTTTTGAGAACTCACATACAATTCACGCACAGGGATAGACAAGATTTTTCTTCTCCTCTATGGTTTTCAAGGTCAGTTTAAAACCTACTAAAGAGTTTACTAGAGTTAGCTTGCTCCTCATGTTTCTATGGCTAGAAAATTTTCAAAGCCAACTTACAAAAATTCTTCGTGGTTTTCAGCGGCTACTTTTTGTAGTCAACTCGGCTACAACTTCTTCTTTTTTTCTTTTTATTTCAATGTTAATTAATGAGTGGCCCCTTATGTGTAGGAGAAACCCACATCATAAAGATGCTTTAAAAATATTAGGTAAAAAATCCAAAAATAGGGGAAATGAAAAGAAAAGAAAAAAAAAATTAAAATTGATGAGTTTTAACTATTGTATAAAAACACAAAGACGTAGTTTTTAAAATTTCTAGCAAATTAAAAACTAAAAAGTTTCTCATTTTGATATTGTAATATATATTAAAGATTTTCAAAGTGATACCTTAAAGAAACTTTTTTGAGGATTGATAACCCCAATGACCTATCAAAATATAAAAATTAAAACCATGAAGAATCTGTTTGGATTTTCAAATTTTATACATATATCTTATTTGTATCTAATTTATTTGGTTTATTTATAAGTAAAAATGTTTGTTTTTTATCTGTATCTATTTCTTGATAAATATCCGTTTAAAAACAATAAAAATAAGATGTCAAAACGATTAAAATAAGATGAAACAAACAAACCAAAATCTCAAGTCAAAACAAGTAATTGTAATTCATGCTTAACAACTAAATTTAGCTTGGCACTAAATAATAAAATTGACAAGAATTCTAACTTAGGTTTTGGTTTTCTTTTTTTTTTTTTTTGTGATGGGGATAGTTAATGGACTGATGTCTATACTCTCAATTTATGGTAATTTGGTTCATCATATGTAGATTTTGGCAAATTAGTACATATACTTTAAAGTATGTGGTTTAGTGTCCTATTAAATATTATTTGATCTAATGACAAAATAATAATAGACAAAGTATCTGTACTTTCAATTTTTGACAATTTAGTATTGCATCTTCATGTTTTGGCAATTTTTAGCTAGGTGTCTACCATTATCCTGTCACTAAAACAAATGTTTGTCAAATATTACTTAACAGATACTTAGGCGCATGTACTTTAAAAATAACCAGCACTAATTTGCCAAAATCTAAAGATGAAATACTAAATTATCAAAAACTAAAAGTAGAGGCCTTCTCATGTCATTATCTACTATGTCACTCATTGAATAGGATCAAGACATCTCAAATTTCGCCACGTATAATACTTAAGCATTTTACAGAAATGCTATATTGTACTAGGTGTCTAATGTGATCGTTTCTAACCTTTTTAGATTTTGAAATTATTCAATTGCATTTTTTGAACAATCAATATTGCAACAAATTAAAATAAGTTGCAAAAGATTTCCAAAAGCGCTACTATATGAGTAGGACACACACACACATAAGTCTCAAAAACCAAAATTTTCACGGTACAAAAGTATTGTACAAGTGTCATGAATAGGATTTCTACCCACAAGGTATTGTTCACTTTAGCAAAATACCGCACGATTTTTGTTATTTGTGCTAGTTGTTTCCCAATAGATCACCCATCTCAGGAGTACTCTTCACTAAATAAACTTAAATTTAGAATTTTGATGAAATTCAAGCTATTACACAAAAATGCATCTCCATTACCAGAGTTTGACAACCTTATATTCAAGGGATATCATAGTCTTCCCCACTTATAGAATTGATGTCCTCGTCATTTTTTGTTACATAGATTTATAACCACACCAGGTAAGGAGAACACTAAAAGTGCTTCGTTTATACTTAAGAGGTGCCTCTATTCTAAGGCACCTTGTCCTATACAGCACTTAATTTCTCTACTTCTGACTAGTGAAACGCTTTGATACCACCTATAACGACATTGAAACCTGCTACCGAGGTTTTTGTCTGCTTTGATGAAATGCCACGTAGTTTTTATTATTTGCACCAACTGCTTCCCAATAGGTCACCCATTATAAGAGCACTCTCCATTTAACACATTTAATCTAGAGTTTTTATGAACTTTAAGCCATTACATAAAAAGGCATATCGATCATTAGAGTTTTACCATCTTATATTTGAGGAGTATCGCATCATGTAATGGCATTACCACACCTAGCCAGTCACATGCAGCGTGTGCATCATCTAAACTAGAAGAAGTTTGGAGATTACGACACTGCATGTATATGCTATAATAAAAGCATGGGAGAAGGAGCATGTAAACTTGATCTCTCGAGTGCACAGACATAACCAATGGCATTATAACTTAGTTATGTATACCATGGTCTATTAAATGAGATGTATCGGGTTCAAATCCTTCCAACCCTATTGTAATGGCAAAAAAAAAAAAGAATAAAATATGTGCACGAACATAATCAAAGATCAAATCAACTTGATCATTATCTTCTATTATTTGTCAAATAGGATTTTTTATTTTTTCCTATAGTACTTTGGTAGAGCATCCATTACTCTTAATTTTAACAATACGCAAAATGATCTCAAAAGTGGAGAGGAGTCTCTTATTTATAAATAATTGAAGTTGATGCTAATCATTGGATGACTTCCAATTTGATGAGTGAGATCAAGCATTATTAACATCTAATTAGTCCTTCGCATGAATCTAACTATTAGCATTCATCCTTTCCTTTTTTGCATGAGGATAAGTTTTCAACGTGATATCGAAAGCCTAGAGGCATTTTATAAAAATTGAAAACTTTTGTTAAGAAAGCTCATCCTCAATATAAAAACAATTTATGACCTATTTTAATTAACAAAGTTGTCGAAGTCAAACAAAACTCGAAATAGCCTAAAAAGATATTTTTCAAGTGCACTTTTCTAGCACGAGAAAATCAAGTAAAACTGAGAGTAGCAAAAAACAGTTCAACAGACCCTATGTTAAGCCTGTTAAATTTGATCTTTCTAATACATTCCTAATTGAACCTAGTCTTTTGGACCCAGCTACTAACTTAAAAGGCCGATTTGAGCTATTAAACTAGTCTATGGGTGAAGTTACCAAAATAACCCTCTATACCAACCACTTGTCTTGAAAACCTCAATGAAAACTAGATGACTAACTTTTATTAAAATGCTTCAATAATTAGAAAAAACAGCCATGATTTGAGAATTATGTGATTTCAGAACATATTTTCTAGAAGGAAATTATTTTTATTGTTTGATTAACCCTAATCTATATTTTGCCGGCCTAACGACTTCATTTTTAAGAATTAAAAAAAAAGTTTAAAGAAATAAATTTCTTTAAATTGTTGTAAAATAATCTATGTATTATAATAAAAATAATTTACATTGATTAGGTATAAAGTAGGGTTACGATCTCCGCAGCTCTCCAACTTTATAAGCGACTCACAACAGGTTTTTCCTATCATTTTTCCATAATTTAGGTTGCCAAATTATCCGCAACAGTGTCTTTTTTTGCCAAGTGCATGTGCATTTATTTAATAAAATTGTTTATATTATCGAACAATAAATTTGCGAACATACGATGCAGTACAAACATCTTTAATGTGTTTAATGTTTGCTAATTAGGCATTTTTCTTTTTTGGCCATGCTAATTAGGCATTATGATTACAACCTGGGAAGATTATATATTTATCCATGTTCAATAATTTATAACATTATTTCAAGGGAATCTGATCGGATAAATAATAAGATTTGTTTAAACTTAATGTTAAAATTCTGAATATTTGAGAAAATGAATATCTCTATTATGTGCTTTTAATTTTTTTTATTTTTGTTATACGTAATCAGTAAGTGATATTGAAAAGAAAAATAACAATATAATATTAGAATGAGATTATTGAAAATTTTACCAAATAAATGGAGATAGACATATTTTTCTTTTCATAAGAATCTATCGGATTATCTGATTTTTATTTATATCTTATTTATATTTATAACTTATTTATATCTTATATATTTATGAGTAAAATTATGCTTTTATTTTTCATTTATTTTTAATTATATGTTTTAAAAACTCGAAAAATAGATACTACAACTACGATAAAGACATGCAACAAACAAACGCAGCTCCATTCGGGTTTAGCATCAATTTTGCTTCCTTAATAAAAGGTTTAACGATTAAGATTCTCGTCCTGTACGGAAGAAGCAAATGGGCTTTTTCATTGAAGCCTACTAAAACTCACTAGGCGAGCTCATACAGAGTTCCTGGGCTAGGGTAGTGTCGGTCTGCCTTTAAGTTTATCTGTTTTGGTTTTATTTTCACTTTTTTTATTTTTAAATGGTGTTTGGTTATGCCTTTCTTTTTTCTTTCTTTTTTAATTAAAAAAAGAATTAACTTTACTTATGTTAATGATAAATTTAAAAGTATAGATAAATCTAAATTTTCAATGATGTTATGACTCGAGTTTAATGGATGGTGGAGTTAGTCTGCATTCTTAGATAGAGTTTAAGAAAGTCCAATTCCAGATGTGCATATAATTTGGTTATTGTTTGTGCTTGTAATTAGGAGTGGGCATGGACTGGTCAATACTTCATTTTTTTAACCTAACCATCATAATTGATTTTTTAAAATGCGAAACCTAAATCGGTTCATTATGAACGGTTAACTGCCTTAGCGATTAATCATTTTTTTGGGTTAACATTTTTAGTTTTTCATTTTTAACCATTTAACATACTGGTTAACTAAGATTTGTGGGTAACCATATTTCTCATTGGTCCATAAAAAATTAAAATTTTGTTTCTTAAATTATATGCTATTAAAATACTAGTAAAACATTGTTCAAGTGGATATTAAAATCTTATCTTTCTTAAACATTTATTTATAAAAAATAAATAAATTTCACAAAACTTAGAATTGAGCAAATAAAACTAGGCATGTCATAAACTTGTACTGGAGAAATTACCAAGCTAGAGCTTTGTTCTTTTTATACCCAATTACAAACAAGCAAGTTCTTCTATGTGATATAGCAATTTTATATGAACCTTTATCATCGAAACATGAGATTCTTATCTAAATTAGCAATCATATAGGTGTAGACTGTAAATCCTAAAAATATATAGAAAAATTTTTTATGAGGAAATAAACTTAATCAACTTTAGCTTAATCAATCATTGGAAAATTAAGTTTAATGGATTCAAGTTTTATTCATCAAGAACCAAAGTCTAGATTAAATCTTAGTAGAGCACAATCCCATTCAATTCCTATTGAACTTGAATTTCTTATTGAATTCGAACTTAATTTATTTATATACAAAATGGATTGTTTTCCTTATCATCTGGCCACTTATTCCACTCCACATTAGTTGCCATAGACGAAAGGAATAAGAAAAGAAAAATAATTTTTAAAAAAAGTAAACTTTCATTCGATGTTATTACACATGTAGCAATAATTGAAAGGAGGGAAAAGTTGGGCATTAAAAGTCTTAGGACATGTTTTTCTAACACACCATTCACTAGATTATAACATATATAAAATAATAATAAAGATCACTTTTTATTATTACTTTTAAAGGACACTAATGTATAAGAATTGTGTATGCTAATTAGATGGACGAAGATGATGATGATGATGAGTGACGGACGAAAATGAGTCGACGACAACTAGAGGAGGAACGATCGGACGAAGAATGAGTTAAGGACTAGAAGAAAACAACGACAAGCTGACGAGTGATGACAATGACCAGATCTAGATGCAAGAAGAAGAGAGGCACAGACTGTGGAGGGAAGAGAAATGGAACTGGCTGGTGATAGTGATTAATTAGGGTTTTAAACATTTTATGTGTTTAGTTTTTTATATTGAAAAAAAAAAGATTATCGTCTATAATGTTATATATTTATAGATATCGGTTAACCGTTAATTGTTAGTTCTCATAGTTATAAACCGAAACCAGAACCGATAATCGAAAAAATTTTAAACCATAAACCTAAACTGAAACAAATAGACTGGTTAACTATAATTTTCAAATTGATTTTTTGGTTTTGGGTCAATTTCTCGATTTAGTTGGTTTTTTTGCCCACCTCTACTTATAAGAATAGAATCATAAATTGAATAATCAACTATAAAGTTTATTTAGTGTGTGTTTTTCTGTAGTTGGTGGATCGAGGCTACTGGTGATACTAATGCAACACCCCCATGATCCTATTGTAATGCTATCTCTGCATGGGATCACATCTAGAAATGATTATAGATAAGTCTAGGTGTTTTGGTGTCGTTGTTATTGGAAGAGTACTCAATAGTCTCTATAAATATATGATGAACTCATGGATGCTAGAGTATCTAATAGTTATGTGTGTGTGTGATTACTATATTTGCGTATGACAAAATAATGAGTTATTTCTATGCTTGCTTGGCCTTAAAAGTTAATGATAATGAATTGAATATTTGTTGCATTAGACATACGTGTATGCATGTGATTGATTAATTATCTATACACATACATGTGCTTGTGATGTATATGTATTAGGCTCCAACTCATTCATTATCTATCTTCCTGGTTTAGGAAATTAAAAGCTTATGTTTTATTGACCGTCAAACGAGATCGGGTTATGAGCTCTAGTGTCTAAATATAGAAACAATGTATAATTTGTGTTGGATAATTAGGACATGCCTCACCCTATCATATCCATTTTAAATTTAACTCGCATTATTTACGATGCCTACCGACATAGGATCCTCTACATATGGGCTTGTGTGCTTTGTCTGAATCCGTCTTGATTATTTTTCATGGGCCAGTGCCAGCATTATTTCTTAGGAAGTTTTGATGAAAATAAAGCCTGTAAAAATACATACAAGTTCATGAGCTTAGCAATGGCTTGTATCAATACATGCTAATATTGTATATATAAACGATAGTTATTGGAAGTGTACACTAATGTTTTAAATTGATACTTTGATTGATGTTGATATTTATATAAAAATTAAGTTTTTTTTCCCCAAAATATGAAGAATTAAGTTTATATTGAATATATAGAATATATCTGTGTTTTGTTGATAATATTTATTGATAGGGCTAGTAATTTTGGCACTTATTTGTTCATAAAAAAACATTACATAATATAATACATCACATATAATTATAAATAAGTTTATATGCAAGATAAATAATAAATGAGTTAAACTACATTGAACTCATTCATAAATGTCAAGAGTTCGGGTTTAGCATCTTAATTGGTCTAAAAACTCATTTAATTAAATATGTCAGGGTCTAATCGTGAACCAACATCTCTCTCTTTGTTGTGAAGTAGCCCACGATCATAGGTTTAGACCCTTTGGGATTGTCAGGTCCTTAGTTTAAGCTGGATCAATAGCTAAACTCGTGGGTCCTAGTCCTTAAAAAAGATAGAAAAATGCAAAAAGAAAAAAAAAGAAATTGTGAAAATAATATAAGCACATAACAATATATTTAAACTATTTTGATGTAAATGGTAAAACTTTATTACCTATTTTGTAGTCTCGTTACTAATATTACAATTCTTTACCTGTCGGTATACAATAATATTTAGAGCCATGTAAAGTGTATAAAATCTTTTTTTTTTTTTAACAATAGAACTTATTTTGTCTTAAGAATATTTTGTAGTCCTAAATTACCTGTACTATAACTAAAATATAGATGTGTTTATATATAAATAAAATTATAACAAGTCTTCCTCCTGAGCCATATGCATATATCATCCCCATGTTAACCATCTATGCAAACTCACTATCAAGTTAGATTAATGTCTAACCCTGGTGAGATCTCTTCCATCACTCTGCTCGTGGATCTTTATGGGGCTGCGCTTTTATGGTCCTTTACAACTCCTACATTTAATTATTTTGGAACCGTCTGCAGTGGTTCGCCATCCAAGATTGAATGTAGGGTATGGATTATTTGAACTTTTATTTGTACCGTATTTATATCAAATTTTGTATATTAATTTATTTGTATCATATCTGTATCGTATTTATTTGATCTATTTTATGAGTAAAATTGTCAATTTCATCGGTATTGTGTTTTGATAAATATTTATTTAAAACGATAAAACCATGATATTAAAATGATCAAATATGATGAAACAAAGACTTATTTCTATTTCTTACTAAGCCACAGAGAGGTAATCTGAGTGGTGGATATCCGAACAAAGTTTACTATAGGAAACTATCAACGACAGACATATGGTAGAATTATCGATGGTTTCGACAACAACGTAGATAACGATAATAGTAACATAGTAACTAGTATATCACAAACAAAGCTACATAATGCAAGTTTATTGTATCTTGTTTCGAAGTGATTCTGTTTAGATGGTATGTTTTCATCTGTATCGAAATAATATATATAAATATATCTGATTTGTATTTATATTTTATCTATATTTGATTTATTTGATCTTTCATGAGAATTGTCAACTTTTCTTTTTTATCTATTCTATTTCGTAATAAGTAATTTGATAAAAAAAGTTTGAAAAAAAGTGTCCGTATCTATCCAGAAAAGCTAAACAAACAGACCCGTAGACGTTGTGACGGTCTGATTGAATTCTAGATTTTCGATTTTAACATAGAGAAACTGGAATCCCAACTAAAACCATGCGTCAATTCCGGTCACTTATGAGCCAAGATTCTAGTACAAAACAAATTTATTACTTAAAATAAAATTAGATTTAATAATAATTGTTTCAAGCTAATTAAATTACAAAATTTCAAAGTTCATTTATTTATACACAATTACCTTCACTTTTAGTTTTTTATTAGCAATGCGAAGTTACAAAATATCCAAGAAATAAAGAATTCCCATGAATACAAAGCAAGTCCCACATTATTAAGGAAAAAAAATCACTTTGGTTAGAATTTGACTCAACAACTCATGATTTCAAATATATCCATTACTTTGTTAGTAATAACCACACATTAAATATTATAAATAAGAAATAAAAAATTACTATTCACATGAAAATAGTTTAAATGATTGTTTCATATTTACAATTGTTCTTTCTTCTAATTTTCTTTTCTTCGTGCTCCTTTCCTTTTTTATTTTTATTATTATTGTTTATATTTGCTTGAATTCAATTCAATCGATTATTCAACCAACAATTCCCAAATTGTTGGATCAGGTGGTTTAAGGGGCTAAACTGGCAAGACTTGTTATAACCAGCGGATCTTTAACTAGTATGGGCTCGCTCTTTAAGCTGGTTCCCAACTTAAAATTGACTCATGATGATGTTTATATCGACTATAATATAAGAACTTTTTAAAAGTATTTTACGTTATATGCCATGCATTAGTATACATAAGATTAGTGATTTTAATAATCGTACATTTATTTTAAACTATATCTTCTCATTTCACCATAAATCATTATTATTGTAACTACTCGCACCGCTACTAGCGCCATAATATCGGCAACATTGTTGATGATGATAATGGCTTGGTGTTGATATTGTATTGATGATGACTATAGCGGTAGTATAGTGGTAATAATGTGGTGGTGATGATGGTGGCTTCGTCTCCATGTTGCATTGATTGTGCTAGTAACCATAGTTGCAACAACGGTGGAGGTGGTGTGAATGACAATGGTAATTGATGGTTGTAAGTTTCGCTAGTGATAATGAGATGGCGGTATTATAATTAATTTGAGCTTTTCATTTAGGAATATTACTTTTATATCATTCTAAGTCTTTTTACTGTCAGATGGAATGAATATAGGTTTGTTTGTTTCATCTTTTTCTTATCGTTGTGCCATCTTTTTCTTTTCGTTTTCAAACAGATGTTTGTCAATAAACAGATTCAAATGAAAAACAGACATTTTTACTCCTAAACAGATTAGATACATATGAGATATATATAAAATACCGATTCATATAAGATACATATTAAAATCAAATAATTTAAACTGACCCTAAATTTTGTTTAGTACTCGAGCTTTATTTGATATAAAATTTATTTTACAAACAAAACATAGCATAATAAGTTCTATCTAGTTCGATATCTTAAAAGACTGAATCAAAAGCTACCATAAAAAGATGCAAGGCAAATGCAATATTATATTAGCGAATTGTATTTAAGTCTCAAGTAGGGTTAGTTCGATGGGATAATGGTCAAATTGATTTCATGTTTAAACCCTAAAGGTTCCCCTGGTCCAAATTAGAATCCATTTTTACTCATATCATCATGAAGGTATGAATTTACGCATAATATCATGAAAACATCTTGGTAGTGTTGAGTAATGAGTTTATGAGAGAACGCATTTGTGTATAATGTTTTTCTTTTTAAAGAAAAAAAACGAAGATAAATAATCTCCCTATTTTAATCCTCTTATAGACTTTACGTGCCCATAATTATCCCATTTAGTAAAATGTTATACTGTATATTGACACAAAATCATGATCCAATTTATCATTTGTGAAGCCAAGCTTTTAATATTTCTAGTACTAATTCTTGAAAGAAAATAGTATAGAAGAAAGAAAGAAAGTAAACCTCTCTCTACTGTACACCACCATAATGATTTAATCATAAAATTGGGTTTGTTTGTTTCATCCGTTTTTTAATTGTTTTAGTATTTTATTTTTGTCGTTTTCAAACAAATATTTATTAATAAACAGATACAGATAAAAAAATAAATATTTTTCACTTATAAACAATCGATACAAATTGTGACATGAGTCTTGTCGATATTTCGATTCCAACAAATGATAGTGCTATAGTTACAAATAGATCGGATACAAATAACATATAGATAAAACACAAATATGGATGAATTACTGATAAAATATATATATATATATTATATATGAAAATTAGATAATCCAAATTGATCCAAATCTCCTCCTTTTGTTTCTATTTAAAAAGGTTTAAAATAGCTCACATACAGTCAAAATAATATATTTAATCATTCTTTCTGAAATAAAAGTACTTCGGTTTTTGAAGGAAATTGTGTAAACTTATCGGACATTAGTAACTACTCTACAGGATTTAGAACAGGAGATTTAAGAGTACACACAACATTCGAAAGGTTTCTGGATTTAGGGAATGAAACTAAACTCAAGAACTGATGATTGTCCTTACGAAGATATCATTGATGATGTTCCAATAATTTTATTAACAATAAGATTAGCAATAATAAATCTCGTTCATAACTTGGAGCTTTAAAAGACCCTATCTGTGCGGGCAAGATATAAAATAAAATAAAGACCAGGAAAACACTCTTGAGTGTAAGAAGTCATTATCACCATGAGAAAAATTAGATGTTTAGATAACAAAGAAGTGAAGAGATAATATGATAGAGATACATAACAGACGAAAAAAGCTATATTACAAACTAATACATAATCATATCAAATATAAAAGAAAATATATAAATAAATAGACTGACATAGACATCAACACGGGACGGTTTCGAACCGTGAACCTCCTCAAACCGTCCCCAGTGGTTCCGTACTTGGGAATGTCCCTGTCGGGGACGGTTATGAACCGTCGAAGGACCCGCCGGTTCTTAGCGGTTCGTCCACGCGGAACCAACGGTTCCATTGGTTTCGACCCATCATATAAAAAAAATAAAAATAAATAAAACGCACACACATTTGGTGGGGAGAGGAGGGAGGTAGGGTAGGGAGGCCGGTTTGTTTAAAAAAAAAAAAGAATAAGAAGAAGAATAAACCTGGTTCACGGTTCACGTGGAACCGGTACCATCAGAACCGGCAGTTCCATGGAACCGTGAACCGTTCCAGCTCTGGCGGTTCCGGTTCCATGAAATGTGGAACCGTGAATCGGCAGTTCTAGTTCGGATCCGGAATCAACCCGAACCGTGCCGATGTCTAGACTGACATATGGTGCGCGAGCATTCATTTTTTAAAGTAAAATCAATTGACATGCTAGGATTACTTTTTTATAAAAATCAACAATATTTAAAATATGGAAGATATAAAGCTAAAGATATTTGAAAGGATATCACAAACTAGAGGATGGAGAAATAACAAGAGAACTAAGAAAAAATAATGAAACCTAGAAGATTACGAGAGGAAGCGTAGTGAAAACTTAACTTTGTGATTATGTGTGTATTAATCAAAACTTTTTAAAATCATTTTCATGAAATGTAATTTTTTTTTTATATCGTCCAAATAATCCAAAAATTAGTCTTGGGAGAAATAACAAATATATGATAAAAAATATTAGTTATATACAATTATGCAATTAGATTGATAAACTAATAAAAGTGATTTTACTCCATATAATTTTTAAAAAATTGCATCATCCTATCTGTCCAACCGTCCCTAGATCCCAAAACGTTAGCATTTGCAGGAATGTGTCTTTTGAAAATTAGATGAAGATGCTTTTTGGGAGTTTAGAAGGCCTTTTCGTATCTATTTAATCATTTAAGAAGTGCACATGCAATGTTTTATCTTAATCCTACTTAACAGTAGAATACAACATCGACTATGATAAAAATTGCCAATATATCGATTTGGTTATAATTGCATTATTCTCATAAATACAAAACCCAATCTAAATTATGAAAATATATGACACTTATCCAATTGAAAATAGTTGGCCAAATTGTTTGGCTGGCTAAGCACACGTACCCGTAACTAAGATTGAATCTTCTTTAAAAAATGCAACTATCATGGTCATTTGTCTTCATGGAAAACTTTGAAATTTAGATGTCATTAAAGGTATGTAAAATCAATTTGTTGTCAAAAGGTAATGTCGGTCATCATTATTCCATGGAAATTAAGACAAACATGAATATATATATACATATATTTAAAGTACAAGAAAAATAATTGGTCGTCAACAAATGAAAGATAAAACGAAATCCCTAAACGTGGATTCAATTTGTCGGAAGGTTATGTAGAGTCTCTATCCCAAGCTCATAAATTCAGATCATGACTAGCCCTTGATGAAGGCATTTAGTGGTCCTAATTAAGGACACCCAACCAATTGAACCTCTCCTTAATTCATCAACTCCTTACCCTAGAAAATTCAAAGCTTCTTTCTTCCACACATTTCACAGAAGGTTATCCAATGCAAATCATTTTTTAAAACTTTAGATCATTACTTTATTTATATAACTTTTGAAAATATAAATATAATCACCAAAATGTTGTTGGAATCTCAGCAATAACTAAAAGGATCATGAAGATTAATAATGGTCAAAATGCCACTTTACTACCTACAAACTTTTCGAATTCATTTATACTATCTAAATGGGGTAATTAATTACAAAAATATATAAAGTTTAGGTAGCTTATTGCAAGATTTGATGTAATCCAAAGGTTAAGTAGTAAATTAACATATTTAAACTTTAGGTATCAAATTATTTAAATTGGTAAAGTTTGGCTAACACATTCACCATATTCATCATTTTAGGTTTTTAACAATAAACTGAAATACGTGTGCATATTTTCAAAAATTACAAAAATGTAAAATAATATTTGCAAATTTATGAAATTTATTTGTACTTATGAACAGTTTTAGTAGATATATATCTATGCAATTTGGCCCTAATTTTCATTACGTGTGAATAACACGTGAGAGTGGTTCCATATAATTGATGATGTCTAGGCACCATGTAGGGAAGAACAAATCATATTTGACAACCTCCTATGGGACTGGTCCTACTCCTATTCTACTTGGAAAAAAGGTGGTTGGGTTTGTACATCAGACGTAAACAAGACTGAATGAATTTAAAGAAAGAGAAATGACGTGGAATCAAAAGGAAAGAAAGACCGCAGAGGGTGAATGGAGATACTCCATCGTGTAAGTTGTCTCCATCAAATCAATAAATTATATGTAATTTCATATTCCCATAAAAGCATACATTTCCGGTTTCTTTTTAAATATTCACCGGCTAATGTTCTATCCGCATTAGTGTGCAAATTTAACAATATCTTATTATAAAAATTTAACTTTAAAAAATTGTTAGTAATTTATTGTAAAAATGCTGGAGGGAGTGGTTTCACACAGTTAAGAATTCAAATATCATAATTAGATAAGGAATGAAATGTTAACACCCTTTATAAGAATGAAGAAAGGAGTTATAAATGTAATTAAATAAATTAGTTTTTGTAGTAACTATCATAGTATTAGATTTTTTGACACCATATAAAACAATTCACTTAAATAATAGTATTAGATAACTTCCTCGAAAAGCATACATTCTTATTTACATTTGATGTAAATTAATGGAATCTGGCCTACAATGAAAGTAGCTTTGTGATGTAAGTAACTCTTAATGCATAATTAAAAATCTAAGCATGTTTTTTTTAGTAATGCCTCAAATGATATCTGAATTTTAATTAAATATGCAATTAGGTACTTGAACATTAAAATTAATCAATTTAGTTCTTGAAAATTTTTTTGAAATTAATTAATTTAATACCTAAAAGAACTGATAGAGGTATTATTGTGTGCACGAAAAGTTTTTTTTAAGGTAAATTAAATAGTTTAATACTTAATTGCATATTCTCAAAATTCACGTATAATTCATGACATTAACTTTTTTTTGGGGTAAAAATGTGCAATTACTGGTTTGATGGTAAAAACATGAGGGGTTTTACTAAAAAAAAAAACTGCATAAGGAAAAAATTCTATGTTATTTTATTTATTTAATATTGCTTAGAAAAATAATTTTGAAAACTTAGAAATAGAGTTTTAAGTTCATCATATGATTTGATATGTTAATAATTTATTGGCTATTTCCATGACGATTAATTAAAATTAATGCCAGTTTTTATCTCTTTTATTTATGTGTGATATCAGTCAATAAAGAAACTTCTTATAAAAAGAAAAAATTTCATTGATAAATCAATGCCAAATACTTTAAATGCTATCTATTATTATTAAAGATAAGAAACTTGTATGTATATAAATATATTATATTTGTAATTTTAAGTGAAAAAATCATATAAAAAGTTGACATTCTTATAATAAGTGAAAAATAATATAGATTAAATACCACTATATCATTGTAATAATATAAAAACTTTTCACTTAATATTATATAAATATAATATATACAATTTTTTTATCCCCAATAATGATGGATAGTTTGGAAAAAATAATAGAATAATAAATAGCAGTTAATGTGTTTGGTCTCGAATTATTAACAAAAGTTTTTTTTTCCTTATTATATGATATTATTTAAATGTTAGTACATAAAACTAACAGACATTAGCTTTCATTAATTATTATGCATGTGGACAACTAATAATTATAAGCTGCAAACTTTATTTCTAACTTTCAGAAAATAGTTTTGCTAAATAATAATTTTTTTTTTTTTTTTTTTTGTGTGACTAGCTATCCTTATGCATAATTAGTACTTATGCACCACTTGTAAATAAATGTAGTTATAATACCTTATAAATTTTTTCTCCTAAATTTAGCATAGATATTTCTATACTACATGATTAAGTCCAGATATGTGATTAGAATGTGATTACACAAAGAAAATTGCAATCGATAGAGAATGCCACGACTAATTTGTATGTGTTTCTAAATCATAATTCATGATGCCATGATTCGAAACTCATAAAAAGTTTCCGCTAAGGAATTTGGGTTTAATTGTAAAAGACCATTTTGATAACATATAACATCATCATCATGAAAATATCATAGTCAAATCTAAAAATGCGAGGACAAAAATTGATAGCTACTATATAATATATGTGGGTTTGGCTGTAGTTTGGGGTATTTTTTACTACGTAAGTGTGAGCTGCACTAAAAAATTAATAAAAATGACTAACTTGAAAATTTTAATAGTTTGCATATTTTTATATGCCTCTTATTATTATTTTTATATGTCAATAATAAACGATCTCGAGCTTTGTGAGTATGTAGATTAATCATTAATTATATGGGGATTGCAAATAATTTTTGGGCTTGCAAAGTCTTCAAAGGATGATCCTAAACCAGCAAAACAAGATTATTGAAGCCTCTTCGATGCACAAGTTAGAGTTTAGGGAATAATTTTGGCACCATAAAAGTAAGAGGTGTGTGTAGATGGATCTCATTTAAAGGTCGAGAACCTATGTATAGGATAGGAGGTCGTGATAGAAAATGAAAGTTCATCACAATTATGGGTGAATGAATCCTTATATATTAGGAGCCTAAAATATTTAGATAGTGTATTCCTATACTATATATTAGGAAGCATATCTTGCCACTATGAAAGTTTTCATGATTTTAAGAAATGCGCTAAATACAATTAGATAGGCCTATTGACTACTTACCTAGTGCTAGGTTTACTTAACAGGTCAAACTCTTCAAAGGGTGTTTATTTGGTCAGCAATGCACAAGGAGCGATCAAGTTGTTGCCAATTGGGATAGTTTGTCTTAACCTTGCATAAGTAGCTTTAAGTCCAAGACAAGTCAAACTCGACTCAAGGAGGTATACCCATGACCGAACAAGTCGATGGAAACCTAGAGATCCAACGTCTAAAATGGTCTATCAACACCCTTTGAAATTTGATCCTATGTAGATGTGTTCCTAAACCTATAAAGTACACTTCCCTTAAAAAATGATAATTATACTAGAAGGTCATAATATTTAAAAATAAATTTATTTAAAGTATTAACGGCTAGAATAGTTAAGAAAAGAAAACAACATTTCATAAAACAGGTCAAACTAGGTATGTACAATCACAAATTCGTTTAATGTATCAACATTTAGATAGTTTTTTTGTCAAGTCTCCTCAACTTTTTTTTTTTTTCAGTGAATACCTCGTTTGACTTACTCTGTACAAAGTTGATTCATCTTTTTAATCATTCAAAACGATGATACATTTAATAAGCTTACCCTTAAATGATGATACAGCTTACCCTTAAATGATGATACATCTTTGTGTAATTTATCAAAAAAAAATAAAAATTATAAAGTCTATTTTAACACTTTCCAAACTTTTATTAATTGAAATAAAAAAAACATTTGCTTTTTTTTTTTAATAAAGGAAAATACATGGATGCCAAATTTTACAGGGTCTTAAGCTATACTATAGAAACTTTAAAGGTAATCATTCCAACTAAGTTTAAAATTTGGAAGGTTATTTTCCAATCTTTTAAAAATTATTAGCTTTTAAGGTATATTTGGTAAGTTTATGGGTGTATCTACATTGAGATGAAAGTTTACAGATTATTAGAAAATTTTCTTATGCGCTCATTGCACTACCTCCATCTGCACCATGAAAGCTTCAGGCATAGGTTGGTATTTCCTCCCACCATTTATTTAATCTTTTATCCTTTTGTGGTATTTTCATTGATCAAAAGACTGTTTTTCTCTCTCGTAGTAGAATTTTTAACATTCAAGGGTTATTATTATACATTTCTAATTTAAGAGATGTGAAGTTTGAGCTTATGCTCTATCTCCATAGTTTGATTTCTTTAGGATGTTATGTAATTGTTCAGTTCTATCCATTAAGGAAAATCTTATTATCCATCGAAAGAAAAAAGTAGTTATTATTATTATTATGAGGGGAAAAAAACATGAATGTGCCTTATTTTTGCTGTTTTGGTTTTCTCTTCTTTCTTTTTTGGAAAAAATTTAGTGGTTGGAAATTGGAATCCTCCTTCTTACCAACCAAATAGGATTTCTCGGAAAATTCGTGGACTACCCACGAGACTCTCTTTAGGTTATGCACGCCTAATCTAATCCAATGGCTAAATTGGCCAATAAAATAGCAAACTTGCTAGTTTCTTGTTTTATTCTGTTGGGAAAAGAGAAGTCATTAATCACTATTAAATTATCGTGGTCCAATTAGTCGGTGATTAAGATAGCCCTGTGTGATTCCATGGCCATGGGCCATGGGCTGGGCCCATTAATAGCCTTTTCTCAAGTATTGGTCTAGGGAAATAGGTGGTGGGATATATTAATTGGTACCATTATTTCATGCAAAGAAAAGGACAATGACCCACCTGAAAGCAAAACCCTAAATATGTTTTTCCATCTCTCCCGTTGGTGTCATCCCGTTTAGATACAGCCAAGTGACATAGCTAACTGGTACAAATCTCCTTCTATATTTTCATTCTTTCTTTCATAAAGTGTTTCATACATAAAGAGATATACATAAAAATATAATACAAGGAGTATGATATAATACAAGTGTTCCATTCCATACTTGATATATTCAATACAAAATAATTTCTTTAATATCTTATATTATTTATTACACATAAGAATTATATTAAATAGCAATTTTAATTATTAAACCATTGTGTTATCATGCATTTTTTAATACTGGTGTAGTAATGATAACCAATTGGTGGTAATATTGATGTGATTATGGTAGTAGCAATGCTAATATTTGTTGAGGTTTTGGTTAAAATAATTTATTTTTATCGTATTCCCCAATTTTGTACCATCAAATCGAAGTGATAAAACTCTTAGCCATTTTCCATAAGGACCACAACCATGAAGGGAGATTTTGTCCATTATCGGAATTATTTTGCAAACAATAAGTTATGTCCTATCTAGTACTATGAAAAGCTACCAAGCAAAGTACTACCCTAAACTTAAAAGGGTATACTTGAATACTAATAGTATATATCTCATTTAATTGTCACTAAAGCCTTTAAGATTGCTATTATTTATGGTTTTTTAACTTTAACATGATGAAGAAGTGAAATCATATCTTAAAAAAAATTTTGAAGGCTTCCATCTTGTCTATGATTTTAAAGATGTATTTATAAATTTTCTAATACAAGTCTTAATCTTAGAATGTCAATTTGGGCCTTTTGCTTCATGTCTTATTCATATTTCTGTTATGATTTTGGCATCACTAATTAAATATCACGCATTTGGAGAAATAAAAAAAAAAAAAAAAAGAATGAATGCAACAATTTATGGGTTTATTCATATATATATAATATTACGGGATAGTCTACCCCGACATGCAAGTACATTTGTAATTAACACCCGATTCTTTTTTTGACGAAGACAGTCCGTAATTTTAGTGTTAAAGTTGATGATTTTGAAGTTGTTTTAAAGTAACTCTTGTGGCCGATGGGCCTAAGACAAATTAATTCTAATCTTCCCCAACATGTGGGGTTGAAGATCTTTATGACCACAAGGGTCTTTCATGGACTCCTGACCTTTGCCTTTTTCATCCAAATTCTAAAACTCATGATGTTTTTCACCTACAGAATGATAGAACCATTCATTATATAAACCTAAATTAAGATATTTATCTATACTTTTAAGAAATAAATGGATGTTTTAATTCTCGGGCATGCTTATGTCTTATAGTATACTTTTAACAAATATGCACAAAAAGTTTATGAGAAATTATTGTTTAAATGAGGATGAAATAGATTTCTCATTTTTACGTTAATTATTTCATCACTAATGGAACTTAGATAGCATTTTCTGATCATAAAAAATGAGGGTGGGTAAGTTTCGGTTCAATTCATGAAGCTAGCCGGATCAAATTGAGTCGAGTCAAATCTTATTAATAACATGATAATTCAATTTAACTATACAACTGAATCATACATTTATTTCTTATCTTTTTTCAGTGAAATTCTATTATTGTGTCATTTTTTTTTTTTCTTTTAAGGAGATGTAGTCTTATAAGCTATTTAATGGCTAAGATTTATATGTAATTATAATTTTATTATTAAAATACTTAATATATCAATTATTATATTTATATTAATGATAAAATGATTGATTGGACCACCCAATGTAAAAGTTTCCTCACTTTTTAGATTAGGGCAAAGTATGATTTATTTTGGTTTATGCCAGTCTCATGAGCTTATTCGGTTTCTATTTCCGTTTGGTCGATTTGTTATTACTCCTACACGACAACGTAGGTATAGCTGACAATTTGATCGGAAGTATGCCCTAATAATGAAACATTATATGATTCATACATGTGCTTCTCGGATGGTGTCGGTTAGATTCGAGTATGGAGCCATCATTTCATGTTAATCTCGTCTTTTAGGAACTTTCCCCACTAAATGTTATAGCTTTTTTTTTTTTTTTTTTGGGCCCAAGTGAAAATGTTATAGCTTGTTCAAGTACTTTTTTGGCCAATTCTGGTCAAATAATGCTATAAAACCTATTCGTATTCGCTTTGACGTTCTAGATTTCATGGTTGCTTGCGAGTAGATTCACCTTTTCATATCGTTGTTAAATTTTAATGGATATTAGAAAATAATTGTTACTGTAACCACAGATTTAGTATTTTATTAGATCCTTTTTGTAACGATTTAAATTTATATTCAATTATAATTGTGTCATTTAAATACTTAATATACTACTTATTATTTTTATTTCAATAATTAAATAATTTACTAAATGGTTCTATTAATAAAATCTAGAAGTTGTTAGCAATAGCAATCATGTATTAATATAGTCAAGATTTATGAGCATATAATAATGGAATGGAACATGTTTAATTCAAATTTTCTTTTTCCACGGTTTTTGCAACATATATAGCTTAAAAATGGACATGTATTAGTATTGATTTAATTAAAGGCTAACTTAATAGTTTCCACCAATCGCACTACGATCAGTTTATATCGTTTTCTAAGGAGTTTAAGTTATTGGGTTTTTTAATAATTTTTTTTTTATTGACTGTGCATGTCCAGCAATAATTTCTGATTTTTTTAATAATGACATGGTATTTCAAATAATTGTTAAATGAATAAAAGACTCATATGCATAATGTTACGAAATAATAAAGACGAAAAATAAAGATTGAAATGACAAAGACATAAAATTGTTTACCCAGTTCGTCACGGATTGTGACTACGTCTGGGGGCGCTACCAAGCCAGGATATTCATTATATATATATGTGAGAGAGAGATATGTATTACATTGATGGGCTATTTATAAAAATCCTAATGATAATTTTACGTGAACTACCTAAAATACCCTTATTAACAATTTTTATCCGGAGCGTTGCCCCCGAACCTCCAAAAGCAGGAGGTCAACTCTCCGGCGAGTTGGATCACCGTGCTCGTGGTAAAGGTGTACAGTATTCAGGCTCTACAACCCAACACATAATACTCTAAAACTGCAATAAAACCAAATTCTCTTTTCGTCCGCATCTGCCGCCAATGATTTTTGTTTTTTTGTTTTAATTTTTCTTTTCCAATTACAGTTGTTAAATCTTGATTTCACTTTTGCTTAAAGAGAGACATGAGTCCACAGAAGGAAAAGACACACTGAGGCTGACATGAGAGAGAGGGGAGGGGGGAGGTACACAACAAAGGAAAAGGAATAAAGATCTCAGAGCAGGGCCATGACCTGTGGAAATTTCATAAGTTGTCTGTTTATGAGCATGTAAAGCCAGTACAGTTACAGTTTTCTTTAAATTTTGGGCCTCACGACATTGGACACTTAGTTTTTACTTTGTGATTCATTTTCAGAGTCTCCATGCCTGTTGTTACTCCAAGTGTTATGTGCTCTTGTTTGATATACACGGAAAATGTCAAGTTTGTACACAAAAATTCAATTTATACTTGAATTTAAAGTTATTAATTAAATATTTAATCAAATTTATAACTATTTTTACTACATTATTAGCATTGTTTCCTTTATTTCTTGATATGAAAGAAACAATTTATTGATACTCAACGATATTATGACAAGTTGTAAAATTTCAAAGATCTTCCAAATTAATAAACAAAGTAAGCAGTTTTAGAGAAACTGTGAAAATAATCATAAAAAAAAGTTGATTGGGTATTACGTCAACCATTTTAAAATTTAGAAATCAAATTAAATTTTTATATAATGTTCCGATACTAAATTTGATATTTGCCCACAAATATATGTATAAGTTTAATCTTTACGTTTTTTATAATTATTTTATGAGTATTTATATTTCATTGGATTTTTTTGTAGTCCTTTTAGTTTTAATAAAATACTATTATTAAGTATATTTCATTGTGAAATGAAATTATAGTAAGTTACAAGAATTAATAAAAACTTACAAAATTAAAAAAAAAAAATTCTATTCAACCCACTCTTCCTGATGATCACCTTGGAAAAGTTACAAAATGCTTCTGGAACGGTCAGTGGTATTTCCAACCTTTGGATAACCTACGCATTTGACAGCCGTTAATGAATCAGAACCTTCCTCAAAAGTGAGTTCCCATTATATTAGGAGAGTTTCGGTGCATAATATACATCATCTATAATATATACTTGGTGATAATATTAACACGTGGTTATTTTAAAAATCACACACTATTTTTTTAATATATTAAAATATAATTGATAGTTATCCACCTCGTATGCATGCACATGTGTATTATCTATTATATTGGTTGGGTGCCATTTTCTATAAATGGTGCGATCCTTTTGTAATGACGACTATCTACCATCTGATAAAAACATAGATTAAATTTGTTATCACCTAGTTGTAGCTCTATTAGAGGATCAATTCAAAATATCAAAATTTGTTACTTCTTTTTCTTACAAACCACTAATATAGATAAGTTATCTTCGGAGCTATACAATATGAGACGATCCGTTTAACCCATGAAAAAGGGAGAGCTGAGTTAAAGCTTTTCAACTCGCATTGATGTATAGGCTATTTTACCCCACCTTACATAACCCGCGAATTAAAGCAAGCCAACCCGTTGTAGATCATGTGGACTCACAAACCCATGCTAAAGTATGTGTAAATATATTTTTAATTTATATTTGAAAAGTTTTCTTATTTAGACAATGATGGATGATGGGCTTCGCAATACTATGGTAATGAAGGTCATTAGATTCATGATTTTTATATTTTATCATCGAAATTACACGTTTAAGTGATCATTATACCTCCAAAAATTATGAAAATATGATTTTTTTTTTCCTATAAGTAAATAAAAATGTTTATTTTTAATTAAAAACAAAATATACTTTTGTATAATTATGTTAAAATACTAAATTAAAGAAAGAAAAAGGAAAACAAATATTAGCAGGTTAACAAGCCAACTTGCTTGACCCACCAACCTAGATATTGGCACGAGGTGGTTCCGAACAGCAAACCGCTCCGAATCATTCCTAGCGGTTCCATACCTGAGAACCCCCCGTCGAGGAAGGTTATGAATCGCCGAATGACCCGCCGGGTCTTAGCGTCGTTCACGCTGAACCGGCGGTTCCACTGGTTCCGATCCGCCATTAAAAAAAAAACAAACAAACAAACAACCACGCACACACATAACACGTTATGAATTTTTTTTATTTTATCTTTTTTTGTTTTTTTTTTGGGGGGGGGGGGGCGCGGGGGGAGGAGAGGTTTACACCAACCTACACAGACAAGTTGGGCAAGAAATTTTGACCAGTATTATGCTGGCTTGCATAACTCATAGATTGAAGTGAGGCAAAGTGGGGCGACCTGTATAGCCTGCTTACACAACACTAGTGATATTCCCTCATGCATTGCTAGTAATTAACCACATACCTTTATGGGCAGGCTACAAACCTACCAGATCTATGCCAACTCACTTAATCTCAAGTAAGGATAATGGATTAAATAGATTAGTGCAATAACATTGGCATTAACTTCACTGACTTTTTCGTTTCAATATGTCCATCACAGATTGTGTTGGTCCTTTGTTCTTAACATGACTTTAAACACGGTCATACTCAGGCCGTGTTGGTTCTCAATTGGGTTTTGATCTCAACATAACCAACTAATGTAGTCGTGTTCGAGTTATTGATAATTCTATTATACTCCATTTCATTCATAGGAATTTAGGCTTTATTTAATCCATTGTTAGATAAATTTTTATGAATTTTGTTTTTTTATTGTTTAAATGTTGTTTTTTAACTCCTAAGACTAAGAAAAGAATAAACAAAGTGTTTAAGATCAAATATAGAGCAAAACGACACGAATAAGTGAAGATAGACTCTATTGTGGTTGCCAAAGATCCCAATTAAGAGAAAAGGACAAGGCAAAATTCTTAATCCCGCTCAAAATCGCGCTCTCAATTAAAGCTGCGATTCGCAATGAAACAACTACACCTCAAATAGACTCCAAAACAAGCTTGCAACCACGCCCTTGATTTTATTCGCAGTTCACTTGAGGACTTTCATGCTTGAGATGCAAAGCACAAGATCAATCAGGTCCAAAGACAAGCCCGTGATCACACTCATGGTTGAAGTTGAGCCAAAATCACAATTTTCACAAAGAAATCACAGCTTAGATCATGGTTAACCTTTGAGCTCATGATTATACCCACAAAAAGTGACCCTATCCAGGCTGTCATGTACAAGTCGCCATAATTTAGAGCATGTGAGAATAAGGATAAAGTTTGTTATAAAGAATTTGTTATGTCAACGAATAGTATCTGCATGATTCTTTGTACACACCGTCCATAAATAAATGTATAGAGGCCTTGCAAAACGGATGTTGTACTATATGCAACAATTTACTGACTTTTTAGTGAGAGAATTGTTTCTTCTTTCTAGAGATTTGAGTTTTTTTTTTTTTTTTTGCGTAAATTCATATTGAGCCAAACTTTTGTTCTTGCAAGACTTTAGTGCTTAATCTCTTATACTTACCTTTATTTTCATATTATTTCTCTTAAACCTATGCTTAATGTTCATATCTATGGAGGATGATTAAAGGAGATTTGGCATGATAGACTTATAACATGTTCATATATATGCTTAATGTTCATATTTATTTTCATATTATTTCTCAAAGAGCTCATGCACTTAAAGAAGCCATTAATGGTGTGAAGAGTCCATGTAAGAACCCATCAATCGGAGGCTAATCTTACCCGTTGATGGTCAATATAATCCAACGGATGTCATCAAAAGTCATGCTTCATAAATACTTAGAGCTCCTCCTCATTAGAAATTGAAAGAAATATCATCAGGATGGAGAAATAATCTCACGAAAAATTAAACAAAGCTCAAGAGGAACATACTGTCTCTCTTTTAGGATAATGGGGTTTATACTAGATGGTTCTTCAGTTTGTCACTGGTTCATTTGAGCTAACTGAAATTGCTTGCTCTTCCTTATTATCGTCTTTCTCTTAGTCATTTATTGCGTGTGCTTCCATATCATTTGTATATTGCCATGTGTAGTGCAAGATGCACACCCCATACATGTGACCACTACAACCAAATCTACCCACACTACTATCCAAATCTTTGATGGATCAATGTATGCCGAGATCAATAATGGTGAATCTCATATCAATGATAGCTAATGATGTGTCAAATTGTAAAATTACATGTATTTAAATGTGGTTATGTATCTCTCTTAAATGGAAGACCTAGTGTACAAAAGTAAGTTTAGTAGACAAAAGCCACTATACAAAGAAATTTAGAAATTAACCTTTCAATATCCATGAGAAAACATGTATACTTTTAATTTAAAAATAGCTTGAAGGGATGATATGGCATGTTTAGCCTTTCGAGGGTGCTTAAACTTCTCATTTCACTCAAAAGTATGTAAGATAAACATTTTTTATAATATATTCATCTATAGGAATATTTTATATCAATTTTATAATAATTTGAAGAAATATAGATTGTTGGATCAACTGATGATAGTGGGTAAAGTAGATTGATTGCGAACTTTTGAATTTTGGTTTGCTCTAACTTGTCCATTCATCGAACTAATTTATTAATCAATGTGGGCCAAAAACAAAGGGGAAAAGAAAAAATAACTATAGGATCAATCTTCTCTTTTATAAAATTGCAAGGAATAAATTTGCTTTTAAAACTTTTCAAGTATAATTATAAAATTTTTCAGAGTTAAGAGGGAGGACAGACCATGGGAGATTCGTGGTGGAGAATTAGGAAAAAACTCAACAAACCGAACATATTGCAGATCGAATTGAAAGTATTATTGTTTTTGTATTTTTTTTAAATGTTGCGTTTGATATTTAAACTTTATTTCTATTTTCAATTAATTATTTTAAGTTTAAGATTGAAAATGAAAAACAACCACTATCTTATTTGTTTTCTGTTCCAAACTTTTCAACTAGAATTTTAAGGGGTTAATTTCATGAATGACACATGAACTCTGAAGAAATACGAAATTAGATATCCAATCTTTAAAATTAATTAATTTAATAACTAAAATAATTTTTCATGCATGCCTAAGTACTTCAGTCAGTTATTTTAGGTATTAAATTGATCAATTTCAAAGTTATGATATATAATTGCATATTTTGATAAAATTTAAATATTATTCGTAATAGTATCTTACTTTTAAGAAGTTTTTAGAGTTAGGGATGGGAGACCATGAGAAATTAGGGCTAGAAAAAAAAACACCAAATTGAAGGAATCTTAAATCGAATTCAAATGTTTTTTTCCGCTCTAATGTCATACCTAAAACCTAACTACTAACAAATATTTTGAAATCATTTATAATAGCTAAATTTGTTGGAAAAATAGTTATAATTTATGTAGTTAATTATAAAAATAATTAAAATCCAAATAATTAATTGCAAAAATATAAAAAACTTTAGGTTTTATTTTATCGAGTTGGAAAATTCTCAAACAAAACTGAATTTAAATTTTAAAATTATTCTAAACGAATAAATCAAACCAAACCTTCAAACTATTCTTTTGAAATGAAAAACTTTAATTATTAAACATAGTCATGAAGAAGATAGAAAAAGCAATCGACATATAAAAGGGAACATAACTAAGATATCGAGGTTTATAAAGCAACTGAAAAGGTGATATTTTTCTTGTTTTGAAAATAAATAGAGTATTTAATAGAAATTTAATTTCATATTTATTGAAATATTGATATAGCTGACAGTCAAATATGCATCACACACTTCTAAGCCTAATCCAACTCATTAGCAATGTGGGTCGACCCATCAAATTAATGCCTATCTCATGTCAATGGAGTCCAAAGCCTAGTGAAGGTACCCTTGGCTTGGAGTACCGACTGGCTCCAGGAGCATCTAGACAAAATTTGATCCCGTGTCTCCTGGCATAACTCTCATTATCCAGGCTCGACACGAGTGAAAGTAGACTAGTGAAATCACTCCATGTCCGTTGTACTTGTCGCTAACCACCTACTCACCCGTAATCCCACGACATGCTCAATTGTCGAGGACTCACTTGCTTTAAATATCTCATTTCACTCTACGAGAATGGTAATTTCGTCCGAACTCTTTTTCTCATGTCTATCAATTATTCTTGAATATTCGAGTGGCTTGGCTAGGCCTCATCCCGGTGTGGTACTAACTGTATTTTATTTTGCAGGCTATTAATTACACGAGTTCAGTTAGACTACTCTCTTTTCAGCCAGTTCCAGATTAAAACTAGCAATGGATATATTTGACCTTTATGATCACAAGTTATTAGAATAATTATATAGGTATTTAAAATTTATATCACCCGTTAGTTTTATGAATAAAATAGTTGTCAACATACATTTATGGTCCTTTAATTGCATGAATATCAATTTTATCAACCATTTTGTCTAGTGTGATGCTTGTAAATTATAAATTATATCTCAATCTTTGAATCAAACTCAATGAAACCAAATTTCTCTTCTTCTTTTTTTGTGGTCTAACACATTTTTAAATCGAATCATCTAATTTAGCCCAAAGAAATAAAAAAATCGAATAAAAATAAAATTTGGTTTGGTTTGGTTTGGTTGGAAAATCAGACCAAGCTATATAGAAATCAAACCAAGCTAGATAATACCTATTCCTACTGGAAATAGTCCCCAATCAACCAAATGCCCCATTATCTCTGAAGGGTTTTTTTTTTTCCCACTCTCTTCGGGCCAATAGACGGTTAGATGGATGAACTCATTGGACACAACCCACTTTTACATCATGAGAATTTAGTCCATTCATGTCAAAACCAAACAATAATCCTACCCTGGATGACTGCCGGTGCCAAATACTAGTACGAGTAATTATATTGTAAAGACCCGACTTACCTTAGTTCCATGATTATGCAATCCAAGTCCCTAACCACACACAATACATAAAGGTATTATATGCAAGGTTGTTTAATAAGAAAATGTTTATGTTGATTACTTGATTAAACCTATCTTTAACACAAAACTTTACAAAACTACTCATTAAGAGTATATCAACTTTACAAAAACTAATATAATAGTACCATAAAATTAGTACTTCAAATAAGTACAAAAATTGAGTAGTTATAGAGACGATAGAAATATAAGTACTTTATATTGCAAACCATCAGCCTAAGTATAAACTCTTAACAAAAAGATACTTAAAACTTTTGGTACTCCATACAAGTTCTTTTTGTAAAATGACAAAATCAACATTCTAAGGTCTTGGATCCTATTCATCCCAATCATTCAAAAACTTCTCAAAATCTGTCCCATGTCCCAAAGCATCATATAATTCATCATCATCACCTAGAAAATAAAGAGCGACCAAGGGGCCCAGTACATAACAACATAAACCAATTGGCACATGTTCTTAACTAATGCAATGTAATAACTAATTATCTTTAATTAAGCAAACAAATCAATATTGGACTATTCAAACTTCGATTGCAGTTCTTGGAAACCCAAGGGTCATGAGTAACGGCAGATACTTAAGAGATTGATATAAGCAGCTCGCATATTTATATCTCTTAACTTTACAAATAATAATCTCATATAGAGTTCGCATTCATTATTTATCTTTACTTAACTTAATCATAATATCACTTAGTTCAAATGATCCTATAAACGTGAACTAAATCATGTTATTTCCTTTTAAGAATAACAAATATGTTACACTGATAACGTTTTTCCTATTGGTTGCTCGTTGAACCACTTAAAAAATGTCATTGCATCATCACAAGGTAACTAAGCGCCCAATTGCCATGTCGACTCAAGGCAAGGTTGTTGCTCTCTGGACAGATTAAATGACATAAACACAAACGATTTAAACATTTTTAAATCAATCTTTAATTATAGTTGATTTAATAATGCTCAACCTAACACTCAACAAATAAGTTATTGCGTACCTGAAAGATTTGATATTATCGGTAGAAGACTAGTAGATAGATCTAACTAAGTAGGGGAATTTATTAAAATAAATCAATTTATATAAAATTTAACATTAATTCATAATTATAACTAACACATTTATCAATTATCCACTTTAATCAAAACATAGCTTAGCATACATTTATATTTACATTTATATATTATATTATTTAAATTTTGAAAAATTTAACTTTTTTTTTTAAAAGGGGTGCATGGGTAGGTATATGGCCATGCACGTCTCCGTGTTTCCCTTAAGTGAGAAATACGGTAGATTACAAATCACGTATTTTGGTTTGCTAACTTTGCTCAAAGAGAAGCACGGCTAGATACAAGTAGTCGTGTTCTTATCGTATTTCCTCGTTACATGAATACCTTAGCAATTAGAGAGAAGCAAAAGCAATATAACAACTCGTACTCTAATTGTCTATTGTTAAAACTCAAAACTTTAAGAAAGCAGAGAGAGACAAGGTTAGATTGCACAAGCCGTGTTTATCCCATGCTATCCTAAAATACACTTGTTAAATAAATTAGAGAGAAGTACGTAAGATAAAGTACCCCATGTACCAACTGTGTTTCTTCTTGATTAACTTGATTTTTGAAACTAGTATGAAGCGCGCCTTAATACATGACCCTTTGTTCCCATCATGCTCATCTTGAAAAAACATAGCATGTTACTTTTTCACGCTTTAACTTTACATTTTTGCTTCGATTAGTTCATATATACTCATTACATCAACCTAGCAATGTCACACACACAACACACACACACACACACACACACGTATATATTAATTTCACATTTACTCCATCTCACACCATTTGCAACTTCAATTTCAACATTAAAGAATCATCACTACAGTCATGGTGTGAACTTATTCATTGTTAAAACAACCAAAACCACTTTACAACTCACTTATCACACACTTAATAGCATCCCATATACACAGACTCAACATCCACTTAATTTAAACTTCCTTAATAATTTCTTAACTCCATCACTAATATATCATGCTAATTACACAATTCACTTATTCATTCAAAATAGCCATAACAACTTCATTTCTTTATCGTATCAAGTTCCTAAGATTTATCTAAGTTTATAAATCAACTTTGTTTCATCAAAACTACCTATAATTCTCTAAAAACTCATTTAGACAAAATAGTATTCATGAAAAAAACAAGGAAACAAATAATCAGGAAAAGCAACTAGAATATTACCTTAGTGGTGCTTGACTTGTAGATGATATTAGAAGAAATCCTTGTTGAGTTTGAAAGAAAATTTTAATTGAAAAGATGAAAGAATGATGCTTGGAAGTGGCGTATGTGAGGGTTAGTTTTGGTTTCTATTTTTGGGAGTGATTTTAGCAAAGTTTCCAACTCATAAATATGCCTTTTTGACTTTATGGCATCTTTAGAAGAGTTTTGAAGAGGCTTTGAATATGGGCTTGGTTGTGGACTAGGTTTTTAGCTAGAAATTAGGCTTAATTTTTGTTTGTTTAAAAGTTTAGGTTTGCAATTAAAAAAATTTGGTAGCCAAAACGAACTTCTTAGACTTTGAAAATAAATTTCAATACAAACATAAGCTTTACTCTAATGCCTAATCATAATAACATACATAACTTTATCAATTATTTCATTCATAGCCAATTCACATATTAATCATTTAATATATTCCAATATATTTACATAGTCACACCAACATATAGAATAAATTCATCTAAATCATTAGAACTAATATCATATACCAATTAACACAATGCAATATAATTAAACACATTTAAATTCTATACCTAGTTATACCAATAATTGAAATTCTATAAATTATATCATCAAAATCAATCTATGAAATTCGCAAACAATATATACATGGAATTTAGTTTAATGTTTTTAGTTTAGGTATTTCATATATTTCACGCCCTCCATGAATAGGGGTCTGTTTGTTTTGTCTATATGTGGATGGCACATAGACGTTTTTAAACAATTTGTTTATCGAAAAACATATACTGATGAAAAATAAACAATTTTACTCAAAAATAAATCAAACAAACCAGATTTAGATGCAGATTTAATATAGACGCAAATATAAATGAAAAATAGACTATCCAAATAGACCTTAAAATTTATTGAAACGTCATTATCTCTCTCTCTCTCTCGTTATTGAAACACCATTCTTACACTAGCTTATATTTAGGCAAATTGTTGGACTTCTTTAAACCATTAGCTAATATGAATTGATCTACAAATGTTGACACTTAGGTTTTACCTTTTAAATTTTTTGAAAAGGGACAGTGTCACGAGTGGTAATTTAACTTTGGCAAAATATATAATTAAATACTTAAACTTTGAAATTGGTCGATTAGGTATCTTAACTTTAGAATTAATCAATTTTGTAATCGAACTTTGAAATTGATCAGTTTATGACCTAAAAGAACTGGACGAAAGTATTGATTGTGTGTACAAAAAGCTTTTTCAAATACTAAATTGATTAATTTTAAAGTCCAGGTATCTAATAACATATTTTGTCAAAATTCATATATCATTTGTGACAATATGTAAATAACCAATAACTATTACTAAAATAGTAAGTTTTTAGAAATTTAGCAATTATCATTTCATTGATTAGAAAAAGATATACAAAAGCAAAACATCGTTGTATCAATAGAAAAAAGATTCAATCAGTACAATATATCATATGTTTAAATAAACAATAGGCAAATATCATTATTTTTAAATAAATTATAAAAACAGTATATAATTTTTATAAACTATTAATATAAAAAAATTTCACTGATATTAATAGGTTACTAATCATTCCACGTATTTTCCACATCAGTCAATATTTTATCATCGGTCCAAAGATAGATGTGCCAAAGAAAGAAAGGATAGGGGGCTAATTTTCCAAAGGCAACAATGCTAGCTTTTGACCATGTTAGAATGGTGTGACAAAATGTAGAAGAAAAGAGTAGGCAAAAGGTCCACTCCAATTAAGAATTTTTAAGTGTTATATACCCTTTTGATTATTTATTGCCGACCCCCCAACTTTGTTCATACTAAGGTTGTACACCACACGTTGGAATGGAAGACTTGGCTTTGGCTTCTATATGTATCTACTTTACTTTAGACCTTGGAATTTAAGATTCGACTAGAGGCACGTATATCAATCTGGACCCTACTAATGCTTGAACACATTTATATTGATGTACATGTTTAAAAAGAAAAAAAAATAATACCCTTTTCATTATTTTATTTTGTCTTTTTGCTCATTTTACAACTTCTACAAATAAAATACTTAAAAAAGCATACGCATATGCATGTATTCTTCGAATAGATCTTTAATTGTTCCTTGGGGCATGCAATCTTGTTGGTGTATAGATTAGAAATTTTTTATGAATTGGTCTTGGTTTAAAAGTGTGGACACAAAAATAACAAGTGTAATTGAAGGGGAAAACCGCAAAGTTAATCTTAATATCTCTGAAAGTTTTTTTTTTTTATCTTATAATTTTTGTTTTTCTTCTTTAATCTTTTGTCAATGCAAAGGAGGAGTTGAACCTAATTCATTCTACTAAAAAATTGGTGTTTGCATTACTCCATTTCAATGATTTTCGCTTTTTCTTTTTCCGTTATTTATTTATTTATTTCATCTATTTTGATTATTTTTATATTATGTTTTTTTAAATAAATATTTATCAATAAATAAATACTATAAAAAAAAACAGTCTTACTATAAACAAATCAAATAATAAGTAAATCAAAAATCTAAAAAGATACTAAATCTTAAACTTTTGAAAATTGACGTAATCATTGTTCCACTCACTTCATTAAATATTTTATTGAAAAAAGTTAACATGTATTTCTTATTAATCGGATCGGAGTAATTAATTTAACAAAAATTTATTATTAAATAAACTATCTAATATAATAAAAATGGTTTAAAAAATTGCAAAGACCAGAAATGGAAGAGAAAATTAAAAAAAAAAAAAAAAAACAAGAAGAAGAAGAAAACCCTAAGAATAACCACCACGTATCCTCTGCCAGACCGCCCACCCAATTATGGGAAGGTAGGGATAAAACGGGGCACCGCTTGAGCAGTTCATGGCTCCCATCTAGTAAGGGACAGCTGGCCCGAGTCTCATACTATGTTTGGTAAAATAAAAAAAAAAAAAAATTTGGAAAGCTGATAAATGGAGATGAAAGGAAAAAAAAATAAAAAATTTTAAAAAATTATAGTTGTTTGGATGAAAAAGTGAAAATTGAAGTAAATGAATGAAAATATTACATTTTCAATTGGTTTCATTCCTTTTTTTAGGATATTTTAGTAATTTTATTTGACTTTCCCTCATTTCCCTTACATATATCCTAAAATTGACTCATATTTCATTTTATTTTTATTGAAGTCAATCAATTTCCATCCCTACAAATTATCCAATATAAAATTTCAGTTCATTTCTTCCACCTTCATTTCATTACATTTCTATCGTTCCAAACACTGGGTTAGGCTTTGTGGCGCCTGTTTAAAACTTGTGAATTGCACATCTCATTTCCATTTTGTATAAGATTTAGCATGCGATAAAATATAACATTACATGGAGTTCAATTTTCTAATTTTTATAAAAACCTTCCGAGTGGAATTTTCAGAATTTTCAAAAGGTGTTTCCTCTTCCATTTTGTTATAAAAATTACCGTAGATTGGAAAGTCTAATGGGTATGTTTGTTTTATCATATTTTAATTATTTTCATATTATATTTTTATCGTTTTTAAATAAATATTTATCAATAAATAGATATCGATCAATCGATCAAACAGTACCAATACTGATATGATATAAATACAATATAAATAAGTTATCAATACTAATATAATATAAATATAACATAGATAAAAATTCGATAATTCAATTACACGCTTAAATTTCATAAAGTCAGCATGGTTTTATTTAGATTAATAGGAAATTATATTTTATGAAATATTATTGCACGTACTATAATTAGATGTAGTTGGTGGATGTTAAATTGTCAAACTTCAACCATTATGAGACTTTCTCTAATGGCCAAAAACAGAAATCCGCCCCTATTGAATTCCAACATTCAAGTACAATAAACCAGTGTCAGCAAGGTTGTTTTTTAGACATACACATTTAAGATAAATTCATTAACATCAATATTACATAGCAGTTTACTGGGTTGCTTGGCCGGAACCAAAGTAAAACAATTCCAATATATTCTAAGTCAGTTACTTAGTTTTGGTCGGTGGTTTAATCAAGCGACCAAAAAGCTAAGTTGTTTATTTTTTTTTATTTTATGTACTTTTAATATTAGTTTTGTGAAATTTATGTAATATAGAATCCATAAAAAAATTTAAAAATCATGTTAAATAATTTTCTAAGTAACTCATGATTAAAGATAATCTTATAAATTAGAGAGAAATAAGAATAAATAAATAAATATTTTAACATGAGTATCATAATTTCAAGAAATTTTTTTGATTGATTATGGGTGTTTTACATATTAAAATCTAAGTTGATTTGTGAAAATTTTTTTATTTAGGACCCTAATTAAAAGTAAGTTAAATGTCATAAATTGTACCTAAGTTTGATAAAATATGCAATTAAATACTTGAAGTTTAGAATTGATAAATTTAGTTTCTAAACTTTAAAATTGATCAATTTAGTATTTGAAAGCATTTTTCACATACGATAACCAATATCACAGAGGTACTGTTATCATATACGAAAAGTTTTTTTATGTATTAAATTGATCAATTTCAAAGTTCTAGTATCTAATTGTATATTTTACCAAAGTTCAAATACTATTTTATAACATTAACCTAAAAGTAACTACTTAAACAAGGTCTCGTTAAAATTAAATGTCAAAATACAATTTTAAAACTGTATGTGTTAAACAGGATTTGTGAATAGTGCATTCCAACCTTATACTATATTATATATACAAGTATGTCCTATTTTATAGACACAATTTTGTTATAGTATCCAACTATATATCTTATTTTATACATGTGATTTTATAATAAATTTTAATATTTAATATTTAACCTATATTTTAATAATTTCTTTTTATAAATACTATGAAAGAATAAACATATTATTCATCCTTAACCGTATTTATAGTTTACCAATTATACAATTTATGTGACGTCCGATTGGACATTTCGGTTTGCTTTATGCAAATTGGTGGATTACAGGGACAATGTCACTGTACAGGAGTCAATCTGCATGACGGGACACAGGACACTAGGCCACCTGTGAATTTAGGTAAAGAAATAACTCGCCACCATTTATGACCCCAACCTATTAACTCTATTTCCGATTCAGGACATCTATATGATAGACATAAAGAGGCTGTCTGAGTCAATAAGATGCCCAGCCACAATAGTACCACACTATTGGTCCTCAAATGAGATGTTTTACCTTTTGTCATTTCCTATTGGTAGTTTTAACCTTGTGTGACTTTTGTCCTCTGGGTTTTTGGGATTAGGTCAATTTGATTTATTGGCATTTACCGGAGATTCTCAAATAGTTGAACAACTTCAATTGAATGATAGAAAATTTTGGGTGGCTTCAAGGAGGAGGGAAATTTTGGGTGGCTTCAATTTACTTAAGGACAGCTACCTTTATTTAGTATTTTTTTGAGAGAAAAATAATAGAAAATGTAAGGGGTAATTTTAAATGATGACAAGTATTAAAATTTAAAATGAGGAAGTAGAAACAAAGGCAGGACATTGCCCCCACTAGTCATGGTGGTAAATGGGCCAGTCGTGCAAGCCGTAGGTGGTGGCAAGTATGGTCGATCATTTGAGTGAGCATAAAAAAAAAAAAAAGTAAAGTAGTAAAAATGAGTGTGGATAGTGATCTAATAATTAACCATATTTGCACCGCTACAAAGCTAAGCAGTCAAACTAAAAGTATTTATCATATCATAAACTAAATTAGACCATTTTAAATGAGACCAAGTCATATTACATAAAAGGGATAGAATTAAAAAAAAAAAAAAAAAACTTATATGGAAGTGTCTAATATTCTATCTTCTATATTATTTTCATTTTGTTCTGATTGACTTATCTCATTTTATTGCCATTAGTCTAACCCTGAAAATCTAATATGTGAGTATACCACTTTATATATAATCATTCATAAAATGTGTAGTGATTATTTGCATTCTTTTGTAATAGACTAGGATTAAGAAGTGAATGGTTATTTTTAGTGGAATTTGATCTAGGATTTGAAGATTATGAAATAGTTTGAGCCTCAATGACTGCCTTAATAAGGAAGTCAATTAGTTGAGCTTGAGTAGAGACATGCAAAGCCAGAATCAACTTGATCACGCGTGAAGTGGGTATCAATGTCAATATGTTTAGTGTGACTGTGGAAAGTAGGGATGTCTTGTGAGGAGAAGAGCAACCTTATTGTCGTTGTATAAAGGAATTGGCAAAGAAAACCCAACTTGAAGATTATGTAACGTACATCGCTCTTTAGTTGTTAAAATGTTTGCCAAGAAACAAATGTAGTCAAGAGGGTAAGAAGAAAAGGTAGAAGAAGGAAACAAAGAATATGGCATTGTAGTAGAGTTAGCACACATGCCATGCATAAAACGAGTGTAATCATTAAGCCACTAAGGTGTCTTAGATGACCTTGTTGAATGCCTTGACATGGTTAAAGAAGAAGAAAAAAAATCAAGTAAACCTACATAAGGTGATGAATATGTTTGTGATTTAGTCAAAAAAACAAGTCAATTAGAATCTAACATAAGAGAAACATGTTTCGACAACAGAAGAAATGGAATCATTGTGAGATTCATAGGAAACACACGGTCGAGCAAAATAATGATTAGAAATAGAAAAGAAGGAAAGAAATCAAGCTACTTAAATGGGAAAACTAATTCAAAGACCCTACCTAGAAAAATGTTCCTAGTATGAAGATCACAAACCCGATACCGTTTTTATCCATTACCATAACTAACAAAAACACATTTAGTGCTATGTGGATCACATTTATCTTTATGTTGAGAAAGACCGGTGGTATAAGAAAGACATCCAAGGACGTAAAGAATATCATAAGAAGATGGTCATCCAAACAACATTTCAAAAGGTGTTTTCCTATTCAAGCCTAACATGGGCATTTTATTTAGTAGATTGGTGGCTGCAAAAATGCATTCACCCCAAAACTCTTTAAGAAGACTGGCATGAATATGCAAAGCTCTAGAAGTATCAAGAGTATATCAGTGTTTGCATTCTACTTTCCCATTTTGTTAAGGAATATAAGGTAAAGAACTTTGATGAACTATCCCAAGTGAAAGGAACAACGGTTGACAGCGTTAGGCAAGAAACACAACACCATTGTCAGTCTTGAGAAATTTAGGAGTGATATGAAAATGGTTATCTACATAGGACAAAAAAGTTTTTATAAAATATGAACAACTTTATACTTCATTTGCATTAGATAGGTCCATGGCCCCTTGGTGCAATCATCAACAATAGTGATGAAATAACACCATCAGATAATGACACTACGTGATGGGGTCCTCGAATGTCAATATGAAGTAATTCAAAAGTAAACCTTGATACGCTTTCATTTTTAGTAACAGGAACTCGATGAGCTTTAGTTAAGCAACATGTCTCACAATGAAAAAATGCCATATCAAAGTGTTTACAAGAAGGAATATAGTTCAATTTGGAAACTGGAGTATGACTAAGGCATGCATGAAACAAATTTACATCCAAGTTGGGCAAAGAAGAATGTAATGAAGTACACTGCATTAAAATAAAATAAAAACAAAAACACAAGCTAAGAACTAATTCAACAAGTATCTATTACAACTAGCGGCAGAAGAGTGAAGAACATAAAGCCCATTCCAAAGCTGTGTAGCTGCAACAAAAGGAAGATACATTCATAGAAGGAGTGGACTAATGCTAGGTGAGACACATTTCTCCAATTCTGTATACCAGGTAGGATTTTTTAGTACATATTCTGCCATGGAGAATATCACTGGATGATAGCCTCTCTAGTGGTGCCATTTGGTGCAACAACCTATTATATGGTTTTACTATAAAACCTTGATGGGTCAACCTTAAACCTAAAGGTCCAATCAAGAACATATAGTCAATATATGGAAACCTTAATTGAATTTCTTGAGTGAGCTCAAATCAGTTGGTCATATAACCCATTAGATTACAATACTTCTAAAACCTTAATTTTTTTCATACTATTTAATATTATGAATTACTCATCGGAATGCAAATTAGCTTTAGGGCTTTTTATGTATTACTATTAATATATTCTATCACAATTCTTTTATAGGTTTTGTTGATGGGTAAATTTGGACAAGGATTCCCCAAACTCAACTTGCCTTGCTTATTCACGAGTCGACTTAATAGGCCATGAGACAACCTCGAACTAAACCCATATCACAACACTGAGATCAAGTATACCTATCAAGTCACTTAGTTTGCTTGGATATGGCCATCCTACTCAGTGTCTAGTCACTCAACTTGGCTTGATTTAGACCTCTCAACTCCACTCCTAGCAATCTTAGGAAGTGGCATAGTGTTTAGACATTCACTTCATCAATAATTATCATTTGCCTTACGATGTTTATGATGCATCTCCATTTTACACAACTACTTGTGATTACTCTTCTATAAATACCTCTTGGGATATCACATCACAAATCATTTGATAATTTTTAGCCTACACTCTGCTATTTGAGATACCCTACCTCTTATATCACACGAACTCAACAATCAAAGTGGTGCACTAAGCAAGCCCCTAGTGCGCACCAACTCAATCTTGTTTTACACATCCGACTACATCTTGGTTCAGATCCAATCGACCGTAGTGGCAAATTTAAGGCGACAAAGAATTTGAATCAATTTTTACCCTCATGTTGTATCCTATTGTTTTCCTTAAATTTAAAAACAGGTATAGACAAATAAGAAAAGTGGTGTTAAGAGTTATCGGTCACTTGTAATTTCTTCTATTTTTCTCTTCTCCATATTATAAATCTTACTAAAGTGGTCTTCAAGAGAGGACATGACACTTAAAGTGTTGTTAAGTTTATGCTTTGAAGATTTATCTCTTATTTTCTAAAAACTACTTCTTATATGTCTTTTAATATATATTGTAATCTTTTTAATTTATTTTTGACCTGATAAGTCTATTATTGTTGTTGTTGTTGTTATCACCTTTGCAGATATTTCATTCCTCTTTTATTTTAGCTAATTTTAAAGTTTACTATATTTTTTAAACAAATTTATTAAGGGTAAGATGATGGAAAGATGACCTAGAAAGTGTCTGTATTTTGCAATTTGGGTAAATTAGTGTTTGAACTTTCAAATTTTATATTTTTTGTATCTCTAGAGGCACTAATATGAGCAAAGTAAAACTAGAGACACAAAAAATACAAAATTTGAAAGTTTAGATACTAATTTACCCAAATTACAAAGTATAGACATTTTCTAAGGTTTTTTTTTTTTTTTGTTAAGATCCTCTTATAGAACTTTTAAAACATTTTTATTCCGAAATACTTAATTATAAAAGAAAAAAAATACACGGCTAAACGTGTACAAATCAATTAAAAAAGAAAAAACTATATTTACTTTTATCCAAGTAGTTGTGGCACACAAAAAGCCAACAACAATGACGGAATTTTCCATTGAAGGTAAAAGAACATTAGGGTTATTCGAACATTTTTTTTTTTTCCTTTTGTTTTTGCCCCCTAAGGTGGGCTGATGCTACAATTTCATAAGCCGACAAGTAGCTTGCAAGAAGTGTCTGATTCATTTGAGAATTGTTTTCTGGGTGCCATTATGCATGTAAGTTGTAACGTGACCTATGCGTCGTACCACACGGCTCTAAATAATAATAATAATAATAATAATAAAGTTAGAAATCAAGTTAATGCAAAACAAGTGTCCTGGTCATGTAAAAACGATCGAAACTTTGCGTATCAACATTATCCATTTCAACATAATGTCTATCATGATTTATATAGTGTCATTTGTTTTTCTATAGGCTGTTTTTCAAGATCTCACTTTCTCATTTAAATTTGCTTTAACTATAAAGTTAGAATAAACTACCGAACTCGAGTGAACCATCTCAAAAGTACATCCTATTAAACAGTCTTGATTTAGCTTATTTATTTTATTAAATAAATAAATTTGTAATATAATTTTTATTACGAAAGAATGAAATAAAACTGCAATAGGTTTTTTTATTTAAATAATGGCATTTAAAAAAAAAATTTCTGCTGAATTAGAATTTTAGGTTTAAATAAAAAATGATTATTCAATATTTTATATAATAAAAAATCATTATAAAATCACTATTTAATGAACTAAACACTATAATAACTATTCATGATGAATAAGATCGTAATGAAATTATAACTACAATAAAATGAACGGCCAATTTAAAGCTTGGTGGACTTTACACTAATAAATCAAAAGCCTCTCAATAATTAAAATCCCATTGCTGTGGTTTGCGGGGATTCACAAATGATTCGAAACAATTTCACTCGTATATTGCCCACGACTGGTTTTAGTTTCCATGCAATTGGGTATGAAGAATTCGACAAAAAGTTATCGGCTCACCTATCATAGCACTTAATGCATATATCAATCGTCATCGACCTCCATCAAACCGAAAACTCGGGTTAATTATTTGACAGCTACATTATTTGGCAGGACTGGCTTGCTAGCTATTCCCTAGAGGAACTAATTGGGGTATTTTATTTGCATATTATTGATTCAGTTTCCTATCATAATCGATTTCAATAATTTTGGATAGCTATGAATTAGTTCGAAAACTCGCTATTAATATATACCAATGACCTGTGATTCATGTGGACCTGTTTTAGGTGGCTTTTGACTGGATATGAGACTGGGTAACTGCCAAAAAAAGAGCTACAATAATTATCACAATATCAAAAATTAATTCGATTATCTTATAAAAAATATTAATTGGCTCTTTCCCTTCAATAGACTAAACAGGGATTGGACAGATGCCCAATTATATTATGTATTGTTTATCGAGATATAGTTGTGATAGAAGAATTTTTATGGTTTTGTCAATAAATTATTTTTTGAATTATTTTTAAAATAAATATAATTAATATATTAAATATTTGAGTAGGAAGAGCATAAGTGTGCATACATTTATATCCTTAAACAAGGACAGGATTAATCTTATTATTAAAATATGAAGGGACAGGGAATTGTCCTTTGTCTTTAAATTATATCCTTTTAGTCACTTTTTTAATTGGTGTTTTCCTGTTGGGGAAAAAGTGGCTTAGCCTCCCTTACTTTTAGTCATGTTCACTATAATATGTTCCTAGCTATACGCCTATGAATTCTTTTGCTTTCTTGTGACAATAAAGAGTCATCTTATAACTACGTTATGTTTGGAGCGTGTAAAAGTACTTTGAAAAATGGTAAGACTTTCTCTTATAAAGATGATCTTTAAGATACTTTTTTATTTTTAATTTTAAAAGCGCTTAGAAGTTTCCTACTCTTAATAGAAAACTCCAGTAGAAATTCCTCTAATGTTTCTTTTAGCGTATGATGGGTTTGTTTGATTCGTCATTTTTAGATTCTTTTAATATTTTATTTTATCTTTTTTAAATAAACTATTTTGTTAAAAATAAAGACAGATGAAAAAAGAATTTTTTACTCATAAATAAATTAAACAGATCAAATATAAATAAGATACGGATACATATTATTAAAATAAATAAAAAAATATTGAGAAACAATAGCTTGTCTATTTTACTGATTAAGAATGAATAAATATACACACGAGCATTACCAAGAGTTATAAAAATAGGAAACTATTGACTCTATAAATTATAATTAATTACAAGGTTATTACAATGCGAAACAAGGAAACCACTGACTCTCTATTACTTACAATTAATTACAAGCTTATTATGATTGACTCTCTATTATGGAAAGTCTATTATCAATATTTTTCTAATATACCTCCTCAAGATAGAGCTCCAAATGAGACACCAATCTTGATCCTTAATTCTTGAAAGCGACTTCGTGGAAGCAGTTTAGTAAGAGCATCATCAAGTTGATCTATTGAGGAAACATCAGCAACATGAAGAGCACCTGATTGGACTTGATCTTGAATAAAGTGATAGTCAATTGCCACATGTTTCATGTGCGAATGAAATACTGGATTAGAACAGAGATAGGACGCACAAATATTGTCACTATAGACGACAGGCGATATGGGAAGAGTGACACTAAGCTCCGTGAGAAGGGAACAAATCTAATTGATTTTTGAAGTAGTAGTGGCAACTTATTGATACTCAGCTTCTGTTGATGATTAAGCAATAATACATTGATTCTTAGATGACCAAAAAATAGGATGATGACCAAGATAGACAATATAGGCACTCGTAGAGATACAGTTGTCTTTGCTTCTAGCCTAATCTGCATTAGAAAAGGCATGAAGAGAAAGCGGATTTTGCTTATGAAGAAATAATCCATGAGTCAATATACCACACATATATCGAAGCAATCATTTTTGTAGCATTCCAATGTTCAAATGTTGGGCGATAAATGAACTGAGAAAGTCTGTTAACAATATATATTATATTTGGGTGAGTGAGGCAAAGATACTGCAGACTGCCAACAATTGTTCTATATTCTATGCAATCATCCAGAGTAATACCTGAATGAAGTGTAACATTGCTATCTGTAGCAAGGGGTGTAGCAACAGGTTTTGCACCAGACATTTTTGTCTAGGAAAAAAGATTAGTGATGTAGCGCCTTTGACTAAGGATCAGACCAGATGAAGTGGTGAGAACCTCAATGCTGAGAAAATAAGACAAGGTGTCAAGATCCTTGATTAAGAATCTTTGTGCCAAGCGGTCAATGTAGTGCTGAATATTGTTAATGTTGGTACCTGTGATAAAAATGTCATCCACATAAACAAGGATATATATAGTAATGTCTCCTGAGCAAAGAATGAATGAAGAAGTGTCTGCACGAGAGTTTATGAACCAGACTAATGAAGAATTAGTGAAGTTCAAGGTACTAAGCCCATGGTGTCTGCTCGAGTCCATATATAGCCTTCTTTAATTTACATACATGTGTTGGATGGTCTTTCAACAAATCCCAAAGGCCAGGCCATGTCGACATCTTGGGAAGATAGCCTTAAAAAAGGTATTATTAACATTTAATTGGTGCAACTACCAATCTCTACTGAATGCCAAGCTTAGATCAAGGCCTATTATTGTCGGCTTGCCAACCGGGCTAAAGATGTCATGATAATCCCCTAGGTCATTGATGAAAACCTTTGACAACTAATCTGGCTTTATACCTGTCAATAAAACCATTAGGAAGTCGTTTAATACGAAAAATGCACTTACATCCAACAAGATTTTGCTGAGAAGTAGAGGGAACAAGCTCCCAGGTTCCACTCCAAACAAGAGCATCATATTCATTATTCATATATTGTCTCCATTTTGGATCTTTTAGGGCTTTATTAACAATATGTGGCTCAATGTCGGATGGTTGAGAAAGAACAACAGTGCGGTTCATCTTAGTTAGGGGTTTGTAGATGTTTTTTTTGTTTTGGTGGTCATGGGGTGGCTATATTGATGGGTGGTTTGGGCTATAGATGAAACAAAAGAGGTCTCAGAATTGGATGGTTTTGTTGGTAAACGATCAATGATTGGGGCATTTTGTGACAAATGTTGATAGGAGGAGTCCCTTGGGAAGGCATATTGAGTGAGCCACTTAAAGTAGGTAGAATTTGGATCGAGGGAAGTCATTTTGAAATGATCTCTGAGGGGGGTTTAAGCTAGATGAGAGTGATAATTGGTAAAAGAAAAAGAATTTGCAAGAAATTTGACATGACGAGAAATATATGTTCTAGAAATTGACAAATCAAGACAAATATAGGCACTTTGTGTTGAAGAGTAACCAGGAAAAATACAAGGGGTAGAACGTGAGTCAAGTTTATGTTGGGAATAAGGATGAAGCAACTGATAACATAAGCAACCAAACACCCGAAGTTTAGTGTAGTTGGGTTGAGACTTAAAGAGTTTTTCAAATGGAGATAAAAGATGTAGTGCGAATGTGGGCATATAGTTGATGAGACGGACAACGGTAGCAAAGGCGTAAGTCCAATAAGTTAGAGGCATCAAAGCATGAGTAAGAAGATATACATGTTTCAACAACGTGGCGATGATGTTGTTCAAAAATACCATTGTTATGGAATATGAGGTAGTGTAGTAAGATGGGATTTATCATTGATGGAGAGAAAACTATCAAGAACTTAATATTGGTTAAAATTGGTT